>CM031239.1:276890327-277392827 GCA_018340775.1 Taxus wallichiana var. yunnanensis | reverse complement strand
GTCATGTGTGATCTCAAACTTCAGAATAATCAAATCATATGAGAGGCCTTATTTAACTCTTTTAACAACGGTAAATTTTTGACAAATTAGGCAACCTTTGGGTTTTATTCTAATTATGTGTGCTTCACCTTGGACATGACTGCCTTATGTATGTTTGTTTTCTCAAACCAATTAATTATCCAACCCTCGAGTTTATGATTTTATAAACATTATGCTTGGTATGTTGAGATCTTTGGATTTGTTATATGTATTTTGTATCTTAGTGGTTATCCTATGAAGGCCTCCTTGTGTATAATACAAGGCATATTTATATGAAGGAAAGAATTTTGAGTTAATTGTTGTTAGTATCTTCCTTGGATCCCAATGCTCCCTCATCATGCTCATGAGCCTAAGCTAAGGACATTCCAATGGTGAGTGTGTAGAAGGGCCCCTAGGATGTCTTTACAAATATGAAATATGGTAGTGTCCCACTTACCTTAATGTTGATCACATCATAGTATTGTGTACCTTTGAGTGAAATAGTGTTGAGTCAAGCCTAAGACCCCTTAAGAGTTCATTTTGGATGAAGCTTATTATCGATGTACATGCCTAAGATTGTTTCAAGTATGATGATATTGTAAAAGTGAGGCATGTCTTGGGCTATCTCATTTATATTAATGTTAAACCCCTTTGGTGTTAGGGACAAGGTAATGTTATGTTCATTAGGAGAATGCCTCTCATACGCATGAAACCTTAGCTTGAAAATGATCCCTAAGTGAATCACATGTGTTTACAAGGAGTTAATGTTGGTTTATAATATTAAGTGGGAAACTACTTATTTAGAAACCTGCCAAAGACTATATGTTTTTGGCTTATAGCTTATATTTAAAATATAAGCATGGTGGATCCACTACTATTGTCAACAGTGTTTAAAATATAAGAGTGACCCAAAACAGTCACCCACCTTGTATAAAACAAGGTGATCTCATTAGATATCGGTTATGATATAGATATGAGAAATATCAAGTGTAACATATGAATGCGAGCTATATGTGCGAGAGTTGATCATAGATACATGAAGCGAATGATGTAAAACACATGAGCAAATGTATGAGGTGGTTTGTAATCCCTTCTTGAAGGTGTAACTGTAAGTGGATCTGTGGAAATAGTGGGAGTTCTAGTGAAATTTTATTCTCAATAAAGATAAGTGATTTTCAGTGGGGTTTTTACCTTCCAAGGTTTTCCCACTTATATCTTGTGTCATTATGTTCATTTACTTTTAGTTTTATGTTATTTAAGTAATCTATAATATAAACATCTTAATCTATGTTTTAATTATTGTACTTCATAAACTATAATCTTCAACAATTTATGTTGTGGATCTATAATTTGTAACATTATTTATCCCTTAAATTTCCTAACATGGTATCAGAGCTTGTGTTTATGCATGTGCATGATATATTTGGATGTTTTTTATTTACAGGTGTGAAGAAACTTGAAGATTTTCAAATCTGTAAAACCCTAGCTTGCTTCACGGCTTGCTTCAAGTTTATCAGGTTCAAAACTCCAATTCCTACCAAAATAATTTGAATTTGAATGATCTAAAGTGTTAAATCAGTTTAGGGAGATTAGATATTTCTTGTGCATGTGTTTTCTATCCTCCATGACCATTTGTGTGCTTGGATTTGCATTTTTCACCATATGCAGCCTTCCTTTATGTTTACTAGACATTCACAATAATTTATAAGTCTTCCACAACTTATTTGGATGTTTCACGCCTTTTAGCCATTTTATAGCTGTTGTGTGACTTATTTGAATTGTTCACATTTTTTTAGTATTGCATGACTTTTTTAGGCTTGCACGGGTATTTTTAGTGTTGTGTGGATTTTCCAAGTCTTTAATGGATTTTTGACTTGTGCAACATTATTTCATTTTTCCATGGTTTTTCACCTGCTTGTTTCATGTTTTCTTGTCTCGTGGCTTAATTTTTCTACTACGCAAACCCTTGTGTTGTGTGGATTTATACTTGTAGTATCACAAAAATCTATTTTGTGTTGTGTAGATTCTTTGTTCTACTACCTCAAAACTTATTTGTGCATTTTATCCTTATGTGTTACATTGTGGACCTTTGTGGCATGTTGTTTGTGCTTCACGCCTTCTTCGAGAAGGTCTACCTTTATTTTGAAACGTTCCATTATTTCACAAAATTTTAGTGTCTCGCAGAATTTCCTTTGTTTCACAGGTTTTGGCTGTATTTTCCATGGAACACTAAAACCTGCATAACATTGCTTTTTGATGTACCTGTAACTGTCATATTTTTTTCAAAAACATATCTTTTTCTTATCTACCTTGCGGCCTCTTGCATCTGTTTCTTTTTGTTTGCAAACTTTCATCTTTGTATTAGAACCTTGTTTAGGTGTTTTCATCAAGTTGCAAATTATTTTATTTGAGTTATAATCTGATGTCGATTGTTCCTTTGTACCATGAATCTCTATAACTTCTTAAAACCCGCCTAACACTTTGTTTTCAAATTTTGCTAAGTTTTCCAAAAAAATGGCTAACTCTTCTAGGTTTTCCATGGATAAATCTTAGCTTTTAAATGGAACTAATTATAGTATTTGGAGAATTATGATTAAGGCTATCCTTATGACTAGAAAGCTATGGGATTTAGTTAGTGGTGTTGAGAAGAAACCCACTAGGAGACAAGCTACTCCTGAGAACCTAAGTGTTTTCTCTCAAAAATCCCAAGAGGCTATGTCCATCTTATTGCAAAGTATCAAAGATGAGTTCTTGTTGCATATTGGACATATGGAATCTCCAGTTGATGCATGAGATCAATTGCAAACTATGCATGAGGGTAGCCGCCTCTCTAGAATAATTAAGTTAATCATGGAATTGTTTACAACCCCTATGAAAGATGATGAAAAGGTTGTTAATTACCTAGCTAAAATTAAGGATATTAAAGCTCAATTAGATGGATGTAATTGTGAATTATTTCATGATAATTTACTTTACTTTATTATTCAAATTAACATTCATGAAAAGTTTAGAAACTTCATCTCTATTCTGAATTATAAATATCAAAATGAAGATGATTTACCTGATTTAGACACATTGTCTTCTCTCCTTATTCAAGAAGAGAGTGTCATGAAGAAATTTGAATCAAAAGAGAATTCCTCTTAGGAATTGTTCTCTCAAAATTATAAACCTTATAAAAATTAGAATAATGAGAGAGGCATTTTTCTCTCAAAATCATAATCCTTTTAAAAATCAATAATAACAATGATAATACAAATCAACAATCAAACTTTAGATCCAATTTAAATACAATAAGAATAATAGAATTTTAAAGTAAAGTTTGATGGCACTTGTAACAATTGTGGTAAATTTGGTCATAAAGCAATTGATTGTCATGATAACATGTCTCATAACAATCCTAAGAATAAGAACAACAACAAAAAAGAAGAACAATAAAAATTAGAGTCATACTAACAACCAAGCCAATAATGTTGAGCAATTTATTGCTCTTTATACTACCCTTTCAACCTCTAATGACATGGATCCTAGATAGTGGTGCATCTAGACACATGACATATATGCATGATATTCTTCATGATGTAGTTGAATGTCATGAAAATATTTATCTAGGAGATAACTCTATCATCAAGTCTGAATGTTGTGGCAATGTTAAGTTAGTAAATAAAATCATTAGAAATGTGCTATTTTTCCTAACTTAAAGAATAACCTTTTATCTTGTTCAAAATTAGCTAAAGTTGTGTTATTACAAGATAAATGACATGTTAAAAATGAGCTTGGTAAAGTAATTGATGTTGGTTTACAAAAGATGGATTGTGTTTTTTGATAAATTTGTTATGAATCTTATCTTTCCACCTCTTCTTTTAATGTTGTTAAAATATGGCATGAAATTATTGGGCATGTAAAATTTAAGATTTTGTATGAGATGTCCCTGCCTTAACCTTGTTATAGGTCTTCGTAAGATAAAATCAAATCATGAATCTTGTGAAAGTTGTTTTTGTGTGGTAAGAAACATTTACAACCATTTCACAAACACCATGAGTCTAATTCCTCTTCTTTAACTTCATAGTGATGTTAGAGGTCCTTTGTAAGTACCTTCTCTTGGTGGTGCTTTATATTTTGTTAGTTTTATTGATGATTTCTCAAGAATTACTTGGTATTATTACATTAAGAAAATTTTTGATGTCTTATCTAAGTTTCAAGAGTTTAAAGCCCTTGTTAAAAACATTGCTAATCTAAAAATTAAAAGAATCATAATTGATAATGGAGGTGAAAGTATGTTAATAAAAAGTTTTATGATTTTTTTTATATCTAATGGAATTCAAAGGGAGCTAACAACTCCTATTCTCCTCAACAAAATGACATAGCTGAAAGAAAGAATAGAACAATCATAGAAATGGCTAGGACCATGCTTCATGCTTCTAAGGTACCTAAATTTCTTTGGGATGAAGCTATGAACATTGTTGTTCATATTATAAATATAATTCCTACCAAAGTGTTGCATCAAACCACACCTCATGAATTATGGACTAAGCAAAAACCTGATATCTCTTATTTAAATATATTGACAATCCCTGCTTCTCTTCTTATTCCTAGAGTTAAAAGACAAAAACTTGATCCTACTTCCTACCCTTGCATTTTTGTTGGGTATGGTGGTCAAACAAAAGGATTAAGAGTATATGATCCAGTTAAGCATGTGATTGTAGAAAATAGGAATGTGCATGTTCTTGAGAAACCTTTTTGTAAATTTGTCTCTCTTCCCTCTTCTGAGTTTCCTAAGTTTGAAATTGATTTTTGGATGATAATCCTTGCTTAGACAATATGGAAACTAATTTGCAAGACATTAATCATCCTTATTTTGATATGATGGATGTAGACATTGAGGGGGAGTCTTCTCAATCCTTGTCTCAATCTAGGATTCCTAAATGGGCCAAAAATCTAGTTTCAAACTCTCAACCTAATGATTTGAGAAAGATGACCCATAGTCAACATTCTTATCATGCCTTGTCAATTGTTTATGAGGTTGAACCTCAATCTTTTGAATAAGCTAACCTAGATGAAATATGGATTGTAGCTATGGAAGCTGAATACAATGCTCTAATCAAGAATCAAACTTGGGAATTAGTCCATCTTCCTCCTAAAATAAACATTGTAGGATTTCTAGATGGTTGTATAAAATTAAATATAACTCTGCTAGTAAGATTGATAAATTCAAGGCTAGATTAGTTGTTAGAGGGTTTACTAAAAAAATTTGGTTTGGATTATGTTGAAACTTTTTCTCTTGTTGCAAAAATGAGCAATGTTAGAATTCTTCTAGACTTTTTTTTTCAACATGGTTGGGAGATTCACCAAATGGATGTTAAAAATGCATTTTTAAATGGTGATTTAAAAGAAGAAATTTATATGCATCAACCTAAAGGTTTTAAAAACCTAACAAATAATTATATGTGTGTAAACTTAAGAAATCTTTGTATGGTCTTAAACAAGCTCCTAGAGCTTGGTATGCTAAGATAAATAGTTTCTTTCATGAGCTTGGTTTCTCTAATTGTTTTGTTGATAATGATTTATTTTTCAAGTATGAAAATGGTCATGTTATCATAATTATCTTATATGTTTATGATATCTTGATTAAGACAATGTTTTGAAATGACTGATTTAAGATTGTTAAATCATTTTCTAGGCATGGTTATTTGTCAAAATCACAAATATATTATTGCATCTCAATCACAATATGCTACTAATCTTCTTAAAATATTTAATATGATTGATTGTAATTCATCTCTATTCCTATGGAAGTTGGTGTTAAATTAGATCCAAAACCTTCTTGTGATAAATTTAATCCTACTTTATATAGACAATTGGTTGGTAGTTTGATTTATTTAACTATTGATAGGCTTGATATATCCTTTATGGTTGGAATTGTTTCTAGATTCACATAGGATCCTCATAAGAACCATTAGAAAATGAAAAAAGATTTTAAGGTATATAAAAGGAACAATTAATTATGGCTTGTGTTATTCTTCTTGTGATAATGCAATTTTATTTGGTTATTTTGATTCTGACCATGTTGGTGATATTGTGGATAGAAAATCTACTTCTGGATATGTTTTCAAGTTGGGTACATGTGCAATAACTTGGAGCAACAAGAAGAAACCAACAATATATATCTCTTATCTTTGAAACAAAGTATAAAAGTGCTATGGAAGTAACAAAAGAAGCCATGTGGCTCAAAATACTATTGGAAGAACTTCATATGGGTGTCAAAGGAAACACTTTACTTCTATGTGAAAACCAAAGTTGTATTGCTCTTGCAAATAATCTAGTCCAACATCAAAGAACCAAACATATTGAGATCCATATGCACTTCATTCGGGAAAAATTTCTCAATGGTGATATAGATATCAAGTTTTTTTCCATTGAAGAGCAGGTTATAGAAATTTTTAATAAGCCCTTGGGTGCTACAAAGTTATGTAAATTTCGTGCTATGTTGGGCATTTCAAATATTAGCTCTTATGATCATGTGGATGACGTTGAGATCTCCACCTATTAATCAACTGAGCATGTGTTTTTTTAGCTCTTATGATCATGCGAATGGAATTGATCTTCACATTTAAATCATACAAGTTATGTTCTTTTAGAGATTCCATTGAGGGGGAAACAAGAAATGAGCATATGCATATTTCTTGTGCAATGCCATCTCTTAACGACTTGATTGTGTCAAAATGGATACTCCCTAGACTATTTCTATGTTGTTTAAGTAAATTGTTATGTATGTGAAGTTTACTTGTAATCCCCAACGAAGCATTAGATATGAAGATTTTATTAACTCCATAATATTATGTAAGAATTCATCCTTAATCACTTTATCTTAAGAATTTGTAATGTTCCTTTGTATTGTGGTTTTTATAAAATATGTGAAACATTGCTTTAAACCATGAAAAACTAGTGTATTGCGGCTTATCCAAAACCTGCAATGCAATTACACTTGTTCACGACTTCTATAAGCCCATATGACATTGTGGTAGTGTATCACTATTGTAGTGCACCGTGGAACCGTAAAACTTGCGAAGAAATGTTGTTTGCATGCTAGCTTAAATCACTTGTTGATTTATGATTTGTAATTCTTTTGTACCAACAAGTGACTTGACATGTGTTATTTGGAAAAATATTTGAAATGTAAAAGCAAATTTACATGTTTCCCTAATTAACATTAAGGGGAGTTTTGGGTTTATAATATTAAACAGGAAACTACTTATTTAGAAACCCGCCAAAGACTATATGTTTTTGGTTTATAGATTATATTTAAAATATAAGCATGGTGGATCACTACTCTTTGTTGGCGGTGTTTGAAATATAAAATTGACCTAAAATAGGTCACCCACCTTATATAAAACAAGGCAATCTCATTAAAGATCGTTAAAATACATATATAATCAATATCGAGTGTAACATATGAATACGATATATATGTGCGAGATGATCATAGATACATGAAGCAAATGATGTAAAACACATGAGTGAATGTATGAGGTAGTTTGTAATCCCTTCTTGAAGGTGTAACTGCAAGTGGATCTTTGGAAATAGTGGGAGTATGGGTGAAAGTTTTTCTCAATAAAGATAAGTGATTTTAAGTGGTTGTTTACCTTCCAAGTTTTTCCTACTTATATCTTGTGTCACCATGTTCATTTACTTTAATTTTTATGTTATTACATACACCAATATGTAATATAAACATATAAATATATATTTTAATTTCTGCACATCATAAACTATAATCTTTGACAATTTATGTTGTGGAAATATAATTTATAACATTAGTTATCCCTTAAATTTCTTAACATGGTATTAGAGATTGTGTTTATGTATGTAAATGATGGATTTGGATGTTTGTGATTTACAGGTATGAAGAAACTTGAACATTTTAAAATCTGTAAAACCCTAGCTTGCTTCGTGACTTGCTTCAAGATTATGAGGTTCAAAACTCCAATTACCAACACAATAATTTTAATTTTAATGATATAAAGTGTTAAATCAGTTTAGAGAGATGATATCTTTCTTGTGCATGTGTTTCTAGCCTCCATATCCATTTGGGTGTCTGCATCACCGTTTTTCATGATCTTATGCCTTCCTATATGTTTACTAGACCTCAACGACAATTGTTAAGTCTTCAACAACTTATTTGGATGTTCCATGCCCTTTTAGCTGGGTAAGTGCATAGAAATGGGGGTTAAAAAGTGGACATAAATGTGATTTCAATGAAAATGCATACACGTTTTATAATTATAGGTTCGACACTTCACGAACCAAAAGTGGACATGTGAAATAACGTGCACACGTTAAAATGCATACATGTTATAACGCGTACACATTTCTTAGTGTATGGGTAATGTATGTGTTTGTGGGAGTATTTTATTTACTAAAATAAATGTTCAATTTATTTTAGTAAATATAAGAAATTAGGGTCACTCTGCACCTTATGGAACTAGTCTCACAACTCCATGAGTCACGGTTTAGGAGATAGTTTTTCATAATCTAATCTGGTCAGTACATAGGTATTTTCAAGATTTCAACATTCAGCCTAAAGCTTTTAGGGTTTAAATTCTACAATCGATGTCTATTTTGGGAAATAATATTCCCACTTTATTTAGGTTTTAAGGCCTTTTAGATTGTTGTTAACATTTGTTTGAGTGTTAGATGTGTCAAAATTAGAATTTACAAACCTCACAACTCCCAAATGTAGCGAAAATTGATCGAATATATGGACTTGTGAATTTTCCCATGAGTGTGGAGTTGAATCTCTAATTTCGTCTTATAATATGGTAGAATAATATTATGGATTAGTACCTACTTTACAAGGTTAGGGTATGCATCTTTAAGAGGACCACTCGGCGATCCTCACGATAAAAATGCAAGGAGTGCCCTTAGATTTCAACATTCAGCCTAAAGCTTTTAGGGTTTAAATTCTACAATCAATGTCTATTTTGGGAAATAATATTCCCACTATTTAGGTTTTAGGGCCTTTTAGATTGTTCTTAACATTTGTTCGAGTGTTAGATGTGTCAAAATTAAAATTTACAAACCTCACAACTCCCAAATGTAGCGAAAATTGATCGAATATATGGACTTGTGAATTTTCCCACGAGTGTGGAGTTGAATCTCTAATTTCTTCTTATAATATGGTAGAATAATATTATGGATCAGTACCTACTTTACAAGATTAGGGTATGCATCTTTAAGAGGACCACTCGAGTGATCCTCACAATCAAAAATGCAAGGGAGTGACCTTGGTTCCCACGTTGGCATGTATATAATCATTTGAGCCTTATAATATAGATTAGAAATAGTAAGGTTTGGGAAAGAAGATGATCTATCTAAGGACCCCATAATATCTTCATTTGTTCAATATAAGAATAAGAGGTAACTTGAAGAGTTAGAAGCTAAAAGAGTGCATCACATCAATATATTTATAACACTCAACAAAATTTAGGGTAGGAGTAGGTGAAAATGTGTAAAATCTTCCACACATTCATTTACTTTCCATGGAGAAAGAAACTCAGGAATTTCATCAATATTTATGCTAAGAAAATTAGTTACATTCTCACCCTAGTGTAGGAGTAGGAAGGTTGATTCAAGTGTTGCATACTTCATAAGAAATCAAATCTACATCAACATGAAGAGAAATTATTTTCAAATATCCTTTTGTGTTGTTGTCAAGACACCTTTGAAATAATGTCATGCATTACAAAAAAATAATTTGGTGAAATTGGTAAGAGGGAGTTGTCATAAAAAATGTATGGCATGAAAAATTGAAACTTTGAGCATGAAAACTAAGACCACAGTCGAATCTTTCACTTCCTAGTCATTGTGCGTCCTTCCTCCGACCAGCCTACCCGGTCTCTCTCTCACCCTAGCTCGGAAGAAATTTATAACAAGGTTTTAGGTTCTTTTCAATGTGTAGGGATGATTGAATAAGATTATTGATGATTTCAGTGTGACTTGATGGAAGATAACCTCCTCCAGAGGCCTAAAAAGGTCATTTTGGCCATTCTATAGGTAATCAAACACCCTCTCGAGAGAGTTCGGGAAAAATATTAAGCATCCAGAATTGATGTCAGGGAATATTGGAAGTGTTGGAGGTAATTTAGGAATATTTAGGAAAGGTTTTCTCATTTAAGGATAATCTACTCAACAACAAAGGTTTTAGGTGGAGGGAACAATCACTTTAATGGTGAAATATGACTTCTCTCGATGATTTTGGAAATCCACAAGAAGTTAGGGGAAAAAAGGAATTGGAAATCTATGTGAATCCTCTACATGTTGGTAACCATTTTTCTCTAAGGATTGAAGGTTTCATGAAGCATTTAAAAATAGTACAATTGCCACTTTTGGTTCCAGACAAAAATGGGCCTAAATTTTTAGGTTCGGGCATAATAAAGTCTTGAAAGTTGTTTCATTAATATTAGGATGTTTCCACTCATGGTTAGGAAAGTGAGTGAAATGTTAGACTCAATGAGTGATTTGATGATCTCCATATCTTGACTTTGCCATTATGTTCAAACATTCTTCAAGGAACAAACCATGATGAGCTAGTCCAAGCTACCAAGGCATCCAAGACCATCATATATGAAGGAATGATAAATCCTATAAGGATAATTTTACACACATATTAAAAATTTAGTTTCTTTGTTCCTCTCTACTAAAGGTTTAAAAACCATTCTCGTCATAAAAATATCTTTCTACATGGGAACACCAAAACTTCTCACAATACATTTCTAGGACTAAGCCTTATAGTAGAACATAGATTCATAATAGGGTTTTATCAAAAATTAGTCTTGGAGTGTTCTAAATTAATGTATACATGCTTCAAACCTTCCTAAATATCATCCACACATTGGCTCAAGGAGAGGTAGTTTACCCTATTTGAGTCATATGAACTTAATTATGATGATGTGATGAGATTTAGGGATTAGTTGGTCTTAATAACATCATACACAATAAATAAAATGTGACTATATGATGTTTTTTTGGGTTTATGTACCCTAACTACATCATTATATGAAATAATTAGTTATATGAGTGAAGAAGCCTCCTAGAATGATGAATTTATGTAGCCCTGTAAGGTACACTGAGAGAAGAAGTGAGAAGAACTTGATGAATGGACCACTAAGATCAATGAATAATTCCCTCTTTCACTTGAACCAATCCTTCCAATCCATGAAACACTTCCATGCCTTTCTAACCCTCTTGCACTTGATGAGAACTTGAAACAATTTCCCACACAATGCAACCATGATGATCCTTCCACTTGGGAAACACAATGACTAATGAAATGTGAGACCAAAAACCTTCCGACCTTGAGATGGGTGAAGGTAGGATATTGAATGAAGAATGATTTAGTATTTTGATCAACCCATCTAATGAGATGAGAAACAAAATGAGACCAAAATGTAATTTGAGACCAAAATTGGGAATCGAGAGGGTTCCCTTTCCACGAGTCATAATTCAACTACCAATCCTCTGTAAGCATGAATTTATCCTTACCATTCCTATAAGGTAATCTCTAGAGAGATGGAAATAAGGACATTGATTTCATCTCACCACCATGTGACTTTTAAAATTCCCTAGGAATGAAAATAAGTTCTTTTCTTATTTTTGAAAAGGGACTTTTACAATTCAACATTAAGTCACTTAAGTGAATAAGAAAAAAGAGTGAAAAATACACTCTCAATGAAGGAATAAAATTTTAGAGAGAGAGTGAAAGAGGAGAGAAAACAAGATAGAGATGGAAATCTGAAGATAGGAAAACTCTTGCCAATGAAGAATCTTTGAGGAAATACTTCATGAATTAGAGTCTTGACCTCTAACCACTTGATGAACTAAGGCACTATGATTGCAATATAATTCTTTTGTGAGATATTTTGGATCATCAAATAAGTGTTTAAAATAAGCTGTTATGAGATCTACATTATGATGGGAACATGATTCTCTCTTCTAATTACAAGGAAAGAGTGAGGATCACTCTCTTACTTTTCTAGGCCTCCACAATTCACCCTAGTGATATGATTTGGAGGAATTTTTGGGTGTTGGATTTTTCATAAACTTCCCTAAACCTGTAGTATCTTTGAAGGAATTCTCAATACCTTTCCAATGATATGATGAACTTTAAAAATGGAGTCAGTATGCATATTCTATTGCAAGTCAAAGTTAAGGTCTTAAATGAGTCAACCTTGGTCAACAGTCCAATCCGGACGTGACACGTGGCAAGGAGAAAGACGAAAAAAGGATGTTTGTGGTATGGTTTCAGTCCTCTAGTATTTGACTCACATTGTGACTCGGTGGAACAAGAGGCTCAAATTTTTTAATAGAAGGGAGCCCGACCACCGTGAGAGCTTCATATTGTTTGCCGACGTGGTGGGTCCTCAAGCCACCATGAGCTCAATGAGCTCAATTTTGTATTTCGAGTTCAATTTTGCACTATGAGTTTATGTAAGACTCTAATTGTGCATTTCAGGTTGATAATTGGCTCAACCGATCTATTTCTATATTGATTGATTTTCATATATTTGGATCGATATTGCATTTGTTGTCCAATATTCGAGATTATCATTGTAATGACCATAATCCCCAATTTACTGATTAAATACACATTTCAGTGTTGTGATTGATAATTAGACTGAGGTGCTTGTATTAAGAGGAATTAATCAATTTTAGAGTTTAAGAGCCCTAAAATTGATGTTGAGTTCCTCAGATCCTTGGAAATGTTATTAAGTGAAAATTTACCTCACCCATTTTTGAATCATGATAACAAATAAACTCCATGATGCTCAAACTATTTTACAATTATTTTTCACTTACTAAAATAGATCTTCACCATGTAGATGGAAGGATTTATCACTGAATGAAATTATTGTCATGTGGCCACCTATTGGACTTAAATGAGGTGGTTACAATGTCCTTCCTCCTTTGAAGTGTGACCACACTACAAGGTTTGAACGAGTTTTTAAGAGCACTACCAAGTGAGTGACATCAAGTGAAAATGAGATGATTTCTCATTCTTGCATACATGGTGCTCTATATGAATATAATCCTCTTACCCCTCTTGGCTCCACAATTCTCCTTGAATGGAATCAACTTTAGGATGCTCATACACCTCTTTGCTCATATGCCTCTCATGGAGATAGATTATGTCTTGATCCTTCACACATTATGGTATTTAATGCCTTGGTAGCTTTACTTATACCATATTGACTTGTTCCTTGAAGAGGTTTGAAACTTAATGGAACTATCTAATTTGATTTTTTACTTCATCTCGGACTAATTAAAAATCTAGGCATGAATAATCAATCAATTCGATTGAAATTGAAGATGAAATTTGTGATATAGGAGTATCATGGGTGAATTAAATTTCGTACATAAGTTTTAGAATGTTAGTTAAGTATGGACACGCACGAGGATGGTGAGAAGGATAATGGAGAAAGCAAAGTGCAACACAAAAGTTGGGTGATGGTGAATTATGTAATGCACATTGATTACACAAGTGAAAGAGCACAATGTGAGTCAAGTCTACTATTTGAGGGCCTAGAGTGACAAGGATTAGAGAGATGAGATCGTCACACAAAATAAGTGAAAATTTTTAAGGGTCGGGAAAAAACACCGTTATAATAACTTTAGGATTTTGTAATAGTCCCAATAATGAGAGTAGTATTTGTAGATGCCATTAAGGATTTTTTAAATAAATAAAAACATGTACACGTGTTTTGATTTGTTATGTATTATAAGGCATTTCATCAGTCCATATATTTGAGTAGTTATTTCCTTTGAGATTTGTGAGGTTTGTAAAATCTAATTTTGACACATATAACACTCCTACAAATGTTAGTAAACAATCCAAAAGGCCCCAAAACCTAAAAAATGACTATATTCTTTCCCAAAATAGACATCGATTGTAGAATTTAAACCCTAAAATCTTTAGGATGAATGTTGAAATCTGAAAAATACCTATGTACTGACCAAATTAGATTATAAAAAACTATCTCCTAAACCATGACTCATGGAGCTGTGAGACTAGTTCCATAAGGTGCAAAGTGACCATAATTTATTATATTTACTAAAATAAATTTATTATTTCTTATACTTAAACATTTATTTTATTAAGTACAAGGCTCCCAAAAACACACATATTACACTTAATCAAAGAAACACACACGTGTTCCTTAAATTATGCACACAAACCAATCTTTTCTAGGCTTGGAATTACTTTGGTTTCCCAAACCTGAGCCTTGGACCTATTACAACACAACAACCTGCATGTTTTTGACAAAAATGCAAAAACTCATCTTTCACCATGATTAATCCTACAAAAATGATTGTAATCTTTCTTAAAAATTTACCTACTGTAGACACAAAATCATGCACTTTGGGTAATTATTTAATCTCGATCACATACTACTATTCATATGGTTCCTAAGTAAGAAAAGTACTAATTAACCCATGTATTTAGCCACATTTCTTTATTTTATCTGCGACTTTTAGTATTGCACCTTTACTTGCTTAGTTTGCATTTTCAGCTTTTAGTATTTGTCATTGGACACGGCGCCCGACCTAAAATGCCGGCGTTAGGTGCCCCCATTCCCTTTGGACGCCCTTGTCCTCTTTATACTTTGGTCAAACTTTTTGGGTCCTTTCTAACTATTTAAGCATCTTATCTTTTTGGTAGTCGGCCTTTTCGGGGTTAGTTATGAAATTCAAGCAAGGGAATCATATAAATATAAAGTTATGTGATCATAGTAAGGGACTAAACACTAAGCATTACTTGTCACCACCTAAGGTTGCATCCATCAAAGAATCTATAGCTCTATTTGCATCCATCTAGCTCCATCACAAGGGACAAATGTTGGTTCATCTGCATCACACTTCATAGGAGGGAGTTTATTCTATTCCATGCATACATTATTTACATTCTACATCTAGCTACTTTATTGTTACTTCAAGTGTAACATGCATAAGAGAAATCTCGGGCACGATTCCGCACACACACATAAAACTAAATTGGAGTCCGAGATGTAGTGCGGCGCTTAGTTGTAAGTCCACCATTTTGGCGGTGAGGACAATCGACCCGTTATTCTACATCTTTATTTTTTAGGATTTGATGTCTATTTGAGGGTTTTGCGGGTAATTTCTTCATTGCGGGTTTACAAAACCTCAAGCGATCTTACAATGACCTTAAGGCAATCAAAGGAAAACAACCTGTGAACCTCTTGTGACACCTTAAAGGAGGTATTACGAGCATCTACGAAGACTAGGGCACCCATAAATCGGCCAGAGCCAGTGCCTTAGTCCAGCCAAATCACGTAGATCTACATTTTTCTAGGATTTTGCGCGAGGGTTTTCTACTCTTGTTTAAGCGGTCTTCGCTATGACATAGTCCAACAACCTCTTGAATCAACTAAGGCTCTTCTAACCCTCTTTGTACTTAGGGTTTCATATTTTTATTACTTAGTTGCTTGGGTATTATTTCAGTATTTTATTGTTCATTTATTTACTACAAACTTGCATTAGATTAGGCTATTATTTTACATTTTAGCATAATCACCTACAACATCAATAGAACTATCCTCTTTCCAAATATATAATTTTAAAACTATTGTAAGGTTTCCATTTACATTTATTTGAAACTATGTCTTTTATACCTCTATTTTTAGTGATTGTAAATGCTTATCTTTTGTCATATTTTTTTGTTTCACCTCTCTAAATTAAATAATTTTTTACAATCCCAAACTAGGAATAACTCTATACATATTAAAAAAAGTCTAATTTTTGATATTTTTGAGGTAGTTAGGGGGCACCATCAACTATCCATTATTTTTAATTTTCAAAATCTTTGTACTTAGAAAATCGTGAAAAATAAATACTCACTAAAAAAATATCTATCCCAAACTAAATGCTCCTATCTATCTTTCTACCAAATGGTTTTCAAAAATACTAAATAGTGCTAAAAATGGGGGAGGTGGGGGCATGACCATGACTATCTACTATATTTTTCACAAAACATGAGCACCTATTGACATTTTAGATATTTAACCCACTTACACTTAACCATTTTTAAAAAATTAGTATTTTAGAAACTAGACTCGAAATGCTATAATTCATGTTTTTATAACATCTTCAAATTTTGAGTGTAACTATCTCAAATAACTCATACAAGTTGATGTTTTTATTTTTTAGAAAAAATGTTCACTTAAGACCCCCTTTTGGCCCCCATTTCCATGCATTTACCTAGCCGTTTTATAGTTGTTGTGTGACTTATTTGAATTGCTCACATTTTTAGTGTTGCATAATGTTTTTAGGCATGTGCATGTATTTTTAGTGTTGTGTGGCTTTTCCAAGTCTTCCATGACTTTTTTGACTTGTGCGGAAATATTTATTTATTCCACGATTTTCACACCTGCTTATTATGTGGAATCTTTGTCTTTGCAACATCATTTTATTTTTTTACGTAGACCCTTGTGTTCCAATGTTTTATGTCATGTTAGGTAGACTTGTAATATCATGTGGCTCTCTTCTGTGTTGCAAAAATTCTTTGTTACGTAGCCTTAAAACTTATTTGTACATTTTCTCCTTATGTGTTGCATTGTAGACCTTTGTGGTATGTTTTGTGTGTTTTATGGCTTCTTCTAAAGGTTTTCCTATGTTTTGAAACTTTCCTTTGTTTTGTGGAATTTTAGTGTCTCGCGAACTTTCCTTTGTTCCACGACTTTTGGCTATATTTTCTACGGAACACTAAAACCTACAAAACTTGTTTTTGTGTACCACGACTTGTCAATTTTTTCATAAGGCCATATATGCCTTACAATATCTTGTAGTCATTTCTTTGTGTTTTGCAAACCTCCATCTTTGTATTAGAACTTTGTTTGGGTGTTTTCATCAAGATCTGACCTATTTTATTTGAGTTATAATCCATTGTAGATCTGTTCCTTTGTACCACGGATCTTTGTAACTTTTGAAAACCCTCCCAACACTCTGTCTTTCAAAATTTGACAATATTTCCTTAAACATGGCTAACTATTCTATTTTTCATAGTGATTAAACACTTGATGGGAAGAAAACTCATAATCCATAAATGATAACACATCTCTAATAAGCGTTACATGTGTGATAATACGATGTTTTTTACGCAAAGGTAATTAATAGTAATGGAAAATGCCAATCATGGGACCTATGTACATGGATGATAAGGTTCTTAATTGTCTTTTCTTACAAACCTATCATTATTTTTTGTTCACACGTGTGAAGCTAATGTGGATTTTTTGATTTTTTCTTACTTGTGAGATTGTACCTTTTTGCAAACGTTATATGTCATTTAATGAATGTTTAAAATATGCGGGTTAAAATTAAAATAATATTGAATCATGAAAATTATGTACGTAATAGAAAAGGCCTTAATATATATCTCATATGAATTATGTTATTGTTTTGTTTCGCTCTCTTGGGGCCAAAGTTACATCACTTTATGGATTGTTTTACTTGTTTATTATGTTAAATGTGTTCAATGAATCTTGAGCTTGGTGCCATGGGCCCTCAACCTAGCATAGATTGTCTTATAATTGTGCCACTACTTTATCCCTTTATGGTTCATAAAAGGAGGGAATGTTTGTGTCATGGTTTATGTTCGCACCTTGTTTGAGGCATGTTGGTGTGGACATCGGAAACCAACAAATCTAAAGTTGTGTTTAGGGTTATAACATTTAATAATGTAGCAATTTTTTTACCATGGTTTTAGTGGTGTTTCCGGGGTGAATATTTATGGGCACGTCATCAATTTTTCAATTTTCATATTAGGATTTATAAGGGAAGATATAATTAAAAAATTATAGATCCATAAAATAAAATCCGAAGATTATAGATTATGATGTGCAGTTAAATTAAACATCGATTTAGCTTATTATAGATTACAAATTACAGACAAAGAGATTAAATAACATGAGCTAAAAGTAAATGATAGAAAATTAAAAGAGACAGATAACACCAGATTTAAGTGGGGAAACCCGAAGGAGAAAACTCCATTGATAAAGCATTATCGTATTAAGTATTTAACCCAACACTTCCACTTCGCTCCTTGGTCTCATAATAAACAACTCTCTTACATAAAAATCTCAAGCTTTTCCATCTAAAATTAATAGCTCAAGTAATAGTGATCAATTGGGTGCAGGATCAGTCTATTTATATAGGATGGGTGAACAACCATGCCGTTTTAATCTAGTCGAGGATGTGTAGACCGACTAAGTTTCTTTAAATAAGGGTTGTATGTGGTGGTTTATCAAATGATATCCCACTTCACATTATCAACCCCAACACTCCCCCTTAATGTTAAGTGGGAGAAACATTTGTTCCTTATGTCATACTATGAACACATTGTGGATTTTAGTGAGACCATGAGACACTATTTTTCCACGGTTCAAAATAATGTTCCAAGGTTTCCATAAAAAAACAATGCAAAGGAACAAAAAATAAAACATGCCAAATTACATTTTTCTACAAAAGGATTTACAAATCCATGAATCAACATTAGTGATTCTAGCTAGCATGCAAACAAGGGAAATCATACAAGTCTTCCTATACATAAACTATTAATATAAGGGATTTACATATGAATACTTACATAAGATTATGGAGCCTTTTATAAACCAAGACATACTCATAACTAAAGCTTCGCTAACATTTACAAGTAACTTCAAATAGTGTGACACATTAACTTATTACAAATGAATGGAAGTATAGGAAGTTTACAACAACCGTTAAGAGGTGGCATTGTCATGCACACTCCTCCTCAATGACAACTAACTGATAGGCCCAAAAAGGCACAAAACTTACAAAACTTCACATAATACAATGATTTTGTAAAGATATCTACAACTTGATCTTCAGTCAAACAAAACTTGAGATCTATATCACCATTCAAGACTTTCTCTCAAATAAAGTGTATATTAAATTTAATATGTTTGGTCGTTTGATCTTTGAACTAGATTTTTTGCAAGAGAAATGTAAATCTAACTGTCACATAGAAGATTAGTGCTCCCTTTAACGCCCATGTGTAGTTCATCCAACAGTCTTTTCAGCCACATAGCTTCCTTTACAACTTCCATAACACTTCTATACTCTGCTTCAGTAGAAGATATAGACATTGTTGGTTTCTTCTTGCTACTCCAAGTGATGGCACCTGTACCCAACTTGAAAACATATCCAAAATTATACTTTCTATTTGCAACATCACCAACATGATCAGAATCACAATATCCAAATAATTGTGCATCATTACAAGAAGAATAAAATAAACCATAATTAATTGTTCCTTTAATATATTTCAATTTTTTTTTCCATTTTCCAATGATCCTTATAAGGATCTTGCATAAATATTGAAACTACTCCTACTGCATAAGAAATATCAGGTCTAGTAATAGTCAAATAAATTAGACTACCAACTATTTGTCTATACTGAGTAGGAACAAATTTAGCATAAGATGGTTTAGGATATAATTTTACACCAACTTTAATAGGGATGGTAATAGGCTTACAATTAGTCATGTTAAAAAGAAAATTCTGACATACTAAGATTGATATGCAACAATAGACTTGTGATCTTGAAAGATAACCATGCCAAGAAAATGATTTAATAAACCTAAATAAGTCATTTCAAAATGTTGTTTTAACCTTTCTTTGATTCTAACAATTACATTTCTATCACTGCTAGTAATCAAAATATCATCAAAATACAAGACAATAATGATAATATAATTGTTTTCAAACTTAAAAAAGAAATCATTATCAGAACAACGGTTAGAAAATCCAGATTTTGAAAGAAAGCTGTTAATTTTAGTAGAGCAAGCTCTCAAGCTTGTTTAAGACTATACGAGAGAATTTTTAAGCTTACAGACATAAAGTTCCTTACTAGGTTATTTAAAACCTTTAGGTTACTTCATGTATATTTCTTCTTTTAAATTACCATTAAGAAATGTATTTTTAACATCCATTTGGTGAATTTCCCAGCCATATTGGGCAGCCAAAGCAAGAAGAATTATAACAACGCTCATTTTTGCTATAAGAGTAAAAGTCTCAACATAGTCAAAAATTAATTTGAGTGAAACCACAAGTTACTAGCATTGCCTTGAATTTTCCTATTTCTCCTACAGATTTATATTTGAACTTGTACAACCACCTAGATCCTACAATACTTCTCTTAGAAGGAGGAGGCACTAGTTCCCACATGTTATTATTGATCAAAGTATTGTATTAATCTTTTATAGCCTAAATCCATCTATCATCTGGATAGGATTCTTCAAAAGATTTTGGTTCAACCTCATAGAGGGTCATTAAGGCATGATAAGAATGCTAACTATGAGTTTCCTTTCTAAGATTAGCAGGATGAGAGTCTTGAAAAATACTTTGAGCCCATTTAGGAATCTTGGGATGCAACACAACTTGAGATGACTCCCCTCAATCTCCATCATGTCTAGATCAAGATAATCAATCTCTTGAACTTCTGTTTCCATAATGTTAGGAGGAGGATTATCAGGCTCTATCTCAAGAGAAATAGAGGAGGGTTCATGAGAAACATAATAGAATGTCTTTTCCAAGACTTGAACATTTTGTTTTTCAACAATGTCTACTTGAAAGGGTCATAGAATCTTAGTCCTTTAGTTCTACAACCATAGCCAAAAAAAATACAAGAAAATGAGGTTGGATCAAGCTTCTTCCTTTTGTCTTTTGGAATGAAGATAGAAGCAAAACTACCAAAGATTCTTAAGTGAGAAATATCTAGTTTTTTCTTTGTCCATATTTCATAAGGAGTAGCTTGATGAAGAGATTTAGGAGACACTATATTAAAAATATAGAAAACAATATTCATAGCTTTAGCCCATAGAAAATTAGGCACATTAGAAGCATAAATCATAGTCCTAGCCATTTCTAAGATAGTCCTATTATTTCTTTCTACAATGCCATTTTGCTGAGGGGAATATGGAGTAGTGAACTCTCTTTGAATCCCACATGACACACAAAATTCATAATTTTTTTGTTGACATATTCACCTCCATTTTCATTCCTAATTCTCATAATTTTCAGGTTAGAAGCATTTTCAACTAAAGCTTTAAATTCCTGAAATTTAGATAAGACATTAGACTTTTTCTTGATAAAATAAGACCAAGTCATTCTAGAGTAATCATTAATAAAGTAAACAACATACAAAGCACCACCGAGTGAAGTAACATCAAGTGGAACTCTTACATCACTATGAATCAATTATAATAGCGAGAAGAATTTGGATCATGATGTTTGTGAAATGGTTCATCATGTTACTTACCAAGTAAGAAAATTTCACATGTTTCATGATATGATTTTATCTTTGGAAGACCAACAAAAATATTTAGTATAAACATTTCATACAAAATTTTGAAATTTAGATGACCAAGTTTTCATGTCAAATTTGAATACCATTCCTAGAAGAGGAAGAAAAACAAGACTCGAGACACAAAACCATCAAATATATACAAACCATTTTTTTGAATACCAGAAGCAATAATATTACTGAACTTATCTTTACATACCACTTATCTTGCAACAAAACAACTTTATAATTTTATTTAGTTAGCTGAGAGCAAGATAGAAGATTATTTTTCAGTTGAGGAACATACAAGACATTCCTAATTACTCCATTTGATAATTTAACATTGCCACAACTTTCAGATCTAATGATGGAGTTATCTCCTAGATATATGTTTTCCTCACATTTAACTACATCTAAGAAAATACTAGGAGTAAAATTCATGTCCCGAGAGGCACCATTATCACGAGTCCATTCATTTTCATTTGAGGCTAAGAGAGCAAAGATATACGGGCAATAATTGCTGCTCAGTAACATTATAATGATTTTGCTTCTTATCTTTCTTATGACTATTAGGCTTGTTGTTCTTAGCATTCTTGACTAATTTTTTAGTCTTTACTCTACAATCAGACTCTTCATGCCCAAATTTTCTAAATTTGTTACATGTGTAATTAAATTTGACCTTAAGGTTTTGACTATTTTTAGCAGAATTAGGCTTAAGATTTGCTTTAAATCTTGATCTATTATTAGACTTCTGATTAGGATTGTTATTATTCCTATTATGAGAAGAATTATGATTATGAGAGAACAATGCTTAAGAAGCATTCTATTTTGAATCAAAATTCTCCATTACATGCTCTTCTTGAATTAACAAAGAAGACAAAGTGTCTAAATCAGGCAGATCATTCTCATTCTGATACTTAGAGTTAAGAATAGAGATATAATTTCTAAATTTTTCATGAATATTTATTTGAATTATGAAGTACAAAATATTATCTTGAAATAATTCATAGTTACAACCATCTAATTGAGATTTAATGTTCTTAATTTTAGCTAAATAATTGACTATTTTCTCATCCCCTTTCATAGGAATTTTAAAAAATCTCTAAAACTAGCTTACTTATCTTAGAACAAGCTACTGACTTCATGCAAAGTCTCTAATTACTTCCAAGCATCAGCATGTGAGTCCATATGACCTATATGCATTAAAATTCATCTTTTATGCTTTTACAAAAGGATGGACAAAGCTTCATGTGATCTTTGAGAGAAGGAGCTAAGATTTTCAAGAGTTTCAAGTGTCTTTCGGTGGGTCATTTTTCCACACCAGTCACAAGATCCCATAACTTCCTAGCCATAAAACAAGCTTTCAATTGAACTCTCCATTTACTGTAATTAGTTCCATTTAATAAATGTGATTTATCCATTGAGAAATTAGAGGAACTGGCCATTGTAAGAAACACTTAGCTAAATTTGAAATCTCAAACACAAATAACAAACCACGAAAAGTTGTGGAACATAGGAGAAGAAGATATACTATTTTCAAAATTTGAAATCTGCAACACACTATCTTTTTTAAACCCGTGAAATAAAGAAATTTAAAAAATATTATGAAAAAATAAAGTTTGGAAAAAACCTGTAGTATAAAGAAATTTTTGGAAGTCATGGTATAAAGAAATAAATACCTGCGGTATAAAGAAAGTTCACAACTTGTGGAATAAAGAGAGTTTAAAAATCCACGGATGAAGCAGATATGACATGTGTCACTTTTTAATTAGCTCACACTTCGCAGTGTAGCTAATAAGTTAGAAGAAAATTAATTAAAAAAAGACAGTAGAACCGTATACACATGTCTTTAATTAATTAGTTCGCTATTTCACACTCTGACAAACTTCAAACAAAATGTGAAAGAAAAGACAATAAAAAATTCAATCAAATGATGCCACTTATCAAAGATCTAACAATTGACAATATACACTTGGTGGCTTTTTGCCAAAATTTAACTAGATTTCCTTAGGCGAGACTTAAAGTCCCTAGAATAAGCTAAAATTTAAAATAAAGTTTGAGTCCAAAATCAAAATGACAAGTGTCACAATCTTTGTGGCTAAGTCAAAACAAATACTGATACCCGAAAGATAGAGTTTAACACTGCAAAGACATACACACTAGAAAATTAATATACGTGTCCAAATACAATTGGTTCACACTTTGCAAAGTGTAACCAAAATGACTTAAGGCAGAAATGGACACATGTGGAGCCTTTTAAATGGCTCTCTTTTCGCAAGACTGAAAAACACTAACAAATGTAAAAGGTGGCTAATTCTTACTAGATATCTACTGCCATAAATGCAAATATTGAAAGATGTGAAATATGGAACAATTCTATTGGCTCAAATTTGTAAATTTGACAAATGTAAAATACAAAGATACTTGGAACAATTTTTTTGGCTCAACCTTTGCATATGACAAAAGCAAGCTAAAAGAAGACTGACAATGCAAAATATAGAGCTACTTGGAGCTTTCTTATTGGTTCTAATTTCGTAAATGTCAGAAGAAGAAAATAAAGGACTGACAAATGTGAAATACTTGGAACAATCCTATTAGATCATTTTCACAATGCTAGATGAACTAATAAAAAAATGACAAATGCGAAAGGACGTGGAAAGCCCTTATTGGCTCACTTTTCGGAACTGAAAACAAAATGAATTTGTGAAGTGCATGGAACAACCTTATTGGTTCATACTTCGCAAATGAAAGAGGATAAATAAGAGTGAAAAATGTGAAACTAGATGGCAAAAATAATTGGTATAGCTTCGCAATGATAGTAGAACTTCCAAAAAAAAGCAATAAAAAATGAGAGAGCGAAGCCACTTGGCAATAAATGATTGGATCGGGCTTCACAAACAAAAAAAGAACAAAAAAGAAGCTACTTGGAGAAATATTATTGGCTTGAGCTTTGCAAAACCGAAAAGAACTATAAAATATTGAAAATACAAAGCTAGATGTCACAAAATGATTGGCCTAAGCTTCACAGATATTAAAACTGCTCTAATGGCTATAAACGACGCGAAAAATTAAAACGAGCTAGAAGAAAATGGATTTAAACCATAAACGATGAAACAAGATGTAGAAGAAAATATCTAAGCATACAATAGCTCAAACATGATCTAAACAACCATTTAGCCAATATTTCACCAATATTTCAAACAATATTTAGGTGGGAATTAGAAATTTAAACCTAGTTAGCTTGAAGATGACTGCAAAACTTTTAGGGTTTCACAGATCCGTAAATAAACTTAAAGCTTCTTCACCTCTTCAAATTAAAAAGCTTCTAGATCGATCCTGCACATGCATAATCACTATCTTTGATACCATGTTAGGATTTATAAGGGAAGATATAATTAACAAATTATAGATCCACAAAATAAAATCCCAAAGATTATAGATTATGATGTGTAGTTAAATTAAACATCGATTTAGCTTATTATAGATTACAGATCAAAGAGCTTAAATAACATGAGCTGAAAGTAAATGAAAAGAAAGTAAAAGAGACAAATAACACCAAATTTAAGTGGGGAAACTCAAAGGAGAAAACCCCACTGATAAAGCATTGTCTGTATTAAGAATTTATCAAGTCTTTAACCCAACACTTCTACTTCTCCCCTTGGTCTCACATAAACATGTCGCTTACATAAAAATCTCAAAATTTTCTATCTAAAATCAATAGGTCAAGTAGTAGTGATCAATCTTGTGCGGGATCATCCTATTTATATAGGATGGGTGAACGGTCATGCCATTTCACTCTAATCGAGGTTGTTAAGAAGCTCTTAAACATTATCTAGGCACTGAATGATCTTGCAAGAGCAAGCACTCCTCATTAACTCCCACCGTATCAATAGGTATACATCTAAACCATAATGTTAGCATAATTTACATCATCATAAGACCATATTGTAACAAGCACTTTGTCATTAATGTGGTTTTGCATCAATGACAACACCTAATAGGACCACATGCCAACAATCTCCCCCTTTTCATTGATGGAAAACACCCTGAACTTCTCCCCCTTTTTACATTAATTAAAAATTCATACCTATAGCTCACATTATTTACCTTTTTAGCTTCATACCATCATGCTTTGGTTATAAACATCAACCAAAGATCTCAAACTAGCTCCATTTCTTGATTTTTGCTCAAAAACTGATTTTTGCCTTCATTTTAGGCATGCAAACACCATGCTCCCCCTGGGGTAAGCATCTACAACATCTGAGCATCTTCAATAATCATGCAATAAACACAATCATACCTTTTAGGAGGAAAAACAACAATCTCAACCTTCTAGGCATGCAAAATAGGCACTTTTTCTCCTCAACCCTATTTTTCTCTTTATGGAAACAAGTAGTTGATAGTAATTCAAGCCATAAAAACATGAAATATGCCAAAAATGCCAAAAATTCACCATGTCAAAGATTCATACCTTCATTTTGACCAATATCCACCTTGTCTAGGCCTAAAACAAGCTCTACCATGCTCATTCTTTACTCTTCATTTCATACCTGATATTAAAGGTCCTAAACATTACTCTTAGTGCATTTATGACATTTTTTGACAAACTCTAAGACTTCATGCATACTCTGACAACACAATCTATAGCTCCCCTTGGCCTTAAGATCACCATATCTAGCTTCCTAGTACAAAAACATGCATCCTACCTTGATCACTTGGCTAGAATTCACTCTTGATACTTTTGCAAGGTACCAAACCCTTTTCTCAATCCCAACATTCATATTTGATTGAGATTAAAAACTTGTGTCTTTAACATATATGAACTTGCAAAGAGATACCTCATATGTTTTAAGAAGCACCATTGCGCCTGTAGTAGAAGCTCTCTCAATCATTCCCTCTGTCTTGATAAGCATAGACACACCTGAGCAACAACTTGAGCACCCTTGGGAACATACTCTAATCTTGAAACACAACCTCTCACTCAAAGTCATCATATCAAGAAAGTTTCCATAAGATAAGTAACTATATCTTCTTCATGAATGCATCACAAGAACCATTTAGAAATCATACAAGACCATAAACACACATCATATATGTGAAAAATTTCATACTACTGAAGATTTTCTTATTTTGCCTCTGTGACTAACCCGCAATTGTAGATGCTCTCTTTCTAAACCGAGACCATTGTAATCAACCTTGCCATGCAACTTCTTAAACTTCTCATTAATCCAATCACACAAACAACTCATGATGCATCATTTCAACATATAATTGAACTTGTACATAGTATATGCATATGAAGGACTTTATTACATTCGCTATCCTCAAGTACAGTCGTTATGTAGGTAGTCAATTTTGCATATGCTTCAAATATGAGACACAACCACACAAATGTCATCTTAGGGTGCATGAAGGCTTATACATCACATTACAAGACTACCCACACCATAATTGAGCTTTAGACCTATGAAATCTTGATAAAAGTAACTTCTTCAATATGTAGAAGCTCATTTTACACAAGAGTCAACAAAGAACTTCCACAAGATCACAACTCGGGATCATACTCAATATTTCTTCCTTATCAAATAGATGACTTTGCCAGTGCTCAAACATAGATCTACCTTTTATAATAATCACAAAATGATATGAAAATAACACCCATACCTGAAGGTTACCATGCTCTCGCCTCTATGTTGCTATACTCTCGAAGATGGAAAAATATAAATCTACACTTGAGATGTAACATTCAACTTATTAATAGCCCACTAGCTTCTTCTAGGCCTCATACTAAGACTTCATATGGTTATCCATACTTAAAGAGCACAAAGAGTTCATTGAGAACTCATAATATCATCAAATAATCTTACACACGGTCTACAAGCCCTTGTAGCATAGAAACACACAAAAATATCTTGATGGACACACCTCCATAAATATCTCAACCTTTATTTGAATACTCTTGTGAGCACATATTCACATCCATAAGTTTTATGACACATTCCAACAGAACAATCCTAAATTTAAGTTACTTATTCTTCATTAGGCCTTTTGAGCACAAAGATTGTCATCTCACCTCATCACAAATAATCATATGAATATACACATATTTAGAGCTTCAGATCACCAAAATCTTTTATCCCATAAAGTCAAGATGAAAATAACACCCATACCTAAAGGTTACCATGCTCTACCTCGAGATGCTATACTCACGAAGATGGAAAAATCGCTCTAAGTAAAAATTAGAATCATACCAACTTGTTTTACACTTGAGATGTAACATTCAACTTATTCACATGCCACTAGCTTCTTCTAGGCCTCATAATAAGACTTCATACTGTTATCCATAATTAGAGAGCACAAAGAGTTCATTGTGAACTCATAATATCATCAAATGATATTACACAGTTTACAAGCCCATGTAGCATAGAAACACACACAAATATCTTGATGCACACACCTCCATCAATATCTCAAGCTTTATTTGAATACTCTTATGAGCACATATTCACATCCATAATTTTTATGACACATTCCAAAAGAGCAATCCCAAATTTTAAGTTACTTCTTCTTCATTAGGAATTTTGAGCAAAAAGATTGTCATCTCACATACTATCGGATAATCGTATGAATATACATATATTTGGAGCTTCGAGATCACTAAAATATTTTATCCCATCAAGTCAAGATGATATATTGAAATTTTTACTCTAAATTCCATCATTAGGTCCTTCAAAAACAAGTTTTCATTCACATAGTCACAATCACTGTGATAGAACACAATATAAGGTAAAAACATTTCAAAATACACCACATTTACCTTTGTGACCTCAAACATAATTCTTATATGTTGATAGATACCCCTTAAGCATATTAGAACCTGAATTGAAATTTGAGAAGCATATGTTATCCAATTTGGCCCCTCGGGCAAAATTGGACAAACAAGACCCCATAGAGAAGAAATGGAAGGATCGACTCGGTCATGGGAGCTCATGTTTTGGGCTCGAGCTGAGCAAGTTAGTGAAGTGGGCTGAGTACATTGCAAAGGATCTCGGGAGTTTGAGATGGTTCAAGGAATGAAGGAATTCTAAAGTTTGAAATTTGGACTGAGAGAGGTGTGGTCATTCGAGGTAGACCAAAGTGAAATTCGGGGCTCAACATAAAGAAGCGCAAGAAAGGGAGTCGGAGGTTGAAACCTGAAATAAGAAATTTGGACTTCGAGGTTTCAGAGTTTCAAAGGTTTCACGAGTTCACAATGAATAGTGCCATGTGGGGAGAAGAAAAGTCTGAAACTTGAAGTTTGAAATTTCAGACTTTGGAATTTCAGGATTTTGGAGGTTTCATGTGCAGCGAGATAATCGAATCCCAAACCCGAAGTCTCAATTCCTTGAAACCCAAAGTCCCGAACCCCCGAACCCAAGAAACCTGGAGTTCCAAATCCCCGAAACCTCAAAACCCTGAAAATGCAAAGATCCAAAACCTGAAGTCCAAAAATCAGAGTTTCAAAACATTTTAGCTCAAGTGATGAACTGTGTCACATGACATGATTTCCGAGTCCAAAGTCTAAAGTCTAAATTTCAGACTTTAGAGGTTTGGTGTTTGGGAACTCTCGAGCCAACTGAGTGATGAACAATGCAAGTAATCTCTAAAATGGAAAAGCTCAAAGTTTGAATCGAACGTTTGAAATTTTGGATTTGAAGGGTGTGTTGCAATTTCAGATTTTGAAAAGAGGAAGATCACCACCCACATTTATTGTAGTATGGCATCCCCATCTTCAAATGGCCATAACTTTTGGTCGAGAGCTCGGAATTGCATAAAATTAAACTTTTGGAAAGCTCTCGGTGTCCTCTACACAACCAATATAGTATGCTATTTTAGAGAGGGTTTCCAAATTTATTTTATAGTGACACCCATTATTGTTGCAGGTTATTTTTATGCATTTTTGGGTAGTTTAAGCAAGATTTTAAATTCCTTCTCTCTCCCTTCTCTCATTTTTCCTATATATTGTAAGGAGGGGCTCATTTAAAAAGGTTGGAAAACTTGTATATGCCCCTCCCTTCTTCTTCTTGTCTGTAAGAGATTTTGTGGAGATTCCAAACCTCCCTACTGGACATTGTAATGCAAAATATGTTCCTTTGAGCTTGAGTGTGGTGTATTGTATCAATTTTGGGAGAAATATAAATAGATTCGTGGATGTTCTAAACACCCTTTTGTGTTTTATTGCAGCTCTTCTGGTCTTTCATCACATGTAAATTATTGTGCATTGTTGTGTTTTCATTGCAAGATTCTAGTTGTGTTGTGTTTATTGTGCAGGTTGTCTAACACTCCTTCTTGGTGCATCACCTTCCCTTAGAGTAGGTTTTATTTTCATGCATTTTCTCTAACTCTGTCTCCTTAGGAAAACATTAGATTAGTGTTAGATCTGAAACTCTTTACACTTTGGAGTAGTTGGCACTAGGTTAGGATAAGAAGCTAGCCTTCTCTGGAGGGTTACCCAAATTACAAAGTCCCACACTTTGGGATAACTCCATGTTTGATGAATCACATTGACTGACTCAACCATTCACTTATGAGTAATCGGGGGTGCTTTGTGATTTCACCTCAACAACATAGTCACACAAGATCACACTGTAACCTCCTTCTTTTACATGGTGTCACCCCGATTTTCAGATACCTAGGTCACATATTTCCTTTTTACAATAATACTAATCAAGTTATCATTTGATCACACCATTAAACTCCTCAGAGCTACTTCATCTTGTTAAGAGAGATGTAGATACCTTGACCATGTGGAGGAGTCACATAATGTCTTAGAAAACTTCCCCTCTCCTAGATGCTTCACATGCAATGATATACCTTCAAGAAGCATATTGAAGGCATATATGTTCCATGAAGACTGAAAGAAGGTATTAAAGAGATACCAAGCTTTCTTGAGCACCTTTAAAACACCTTCATCTTATTTCTTCTAACTTGAACATTGTGATGTAGTCTTCTTACCACTTTCATTTTCTCTTGATGAGACATCATTGTCTCTCCTTGGCTCCCATGCTCTTCTAGGATCATTACCTTACATTCTAGATCCTTGAAAGTTGTTCCCATGCATTCTAGGTCCTTGATTCATCTACTTTTGTCTTAAATAAGCATGAAAACAAACTCTTACCACATGACCATTCTCATTACAATTATAACATACTATTGAGTTCTCCTTTTGAATCCTTCATTTTGGCTAGGTGAATCATATAAGAAATACCTAGCTATGTGACCTTGTTCATTGCAATTATAGCATACTATCCTTTTAGCAAACTCACTTCTATTGTCTCTCCAAGGATGATCATCTCTAGTATCTTCTACACTCATTAGCCCTATGACCAAAAGCATTACAAGTAAAACAATGACCATTGAAAGTTATTTCATACCTTGAAGCATTGGGCTGTCTAATGGACCTTGATTTTTCATTGTCCTTGATAGGTGTCACCTTCTTTTCTTCTTTCACAATAGGTTTACTTGATTCCTTTCTTGAAACACCAACATATTTCTTTACTTCTTGTCTTTAGACTTCTCTTTAAATCCCAAACCAGTCCTAACATCTGTAACTATTTGTTTACCAAGTAAATCATCTAGATCCTTAGCACTCTTCTCAAATTTTTATGAAGACATGGTCTTATTATTGATATCAAATAGCTCAAAACTTAAGAACTCTATATCTTGTTCATACTTAGTGCACAAATTATCTTTATCCTGTAGATTAGAGACAAGAAACTTCACCTTTTCTTCTAGCAACTTGTTTGCTTCATTTAGCTTTGTAGACTTAACCACATACTATTCATCTAACTTATGAAACTAATTTTCATATTCTTTGATCTGTAAAGTCAGTTTTTGATTCTCTTTTTCAGCTTTCTTAAGTTCCTTTTTGATATTCTCAAGATCATTTTTGTCATCTTCACTTTCCTTATCAGAATAACTGCCATAACTAGAAATAAAGTCCCCCAACAAGGAAGATCCATCACCTGAAGACCTCATAGCTTCTTTAGTCATGAATAAGGCCTCATTTCCAATGTTTTCATATTCATTTTCAGATTTAGAATCTGATACACCACTACTTGCATATGAAAAATCATCATCTTGATTTGTATAAAAATTCTTTTATCCTTCTTATGGTTAAACCTTTTAAAGTTCTTCTTACCTTTGCCAAACTTGTAGTTTTTCTTCTTAGGTTCATCCTCATGATCTTCAACATCATCATTCTCTTTCTCATGCCTATGAGGAAAATTGGTAGAAAAATATCCTACTTCACCATAATTAAAACACTTGAATGGAAGTTTACCTCTATACTTACCAAATCCTTGCTTCAATCTTCTAGCCATCATAGCAAAGATCTCTTCATCTTCAATCTCTAGAGTGACATCATCATCCTTTACCTTTTTGTCTTTTGATTTCATTTTAGATTTGAATGCAATCTCCTTCTTGGCTGGTTTTGAGTCTCATATCCTCATTTCATAAGCAGTCAAAGTACCATGCAACTCATCCAATTTCAAGGTGGTTAGATCCTTTGCCTCTTCAATAGCAAAAACCTTAGAATCAAACTTAGAAGTCAATGATCTTAGAACCTTTTGAACCACAACTTCTTCTTTTACTTCATCTCCTAATCCCTTCATGCTATTAACAAATTTATCAACTCTAAGAAGGTATGCAACAATTGACTCATTATCATTCATTTTAAGGATTTTAAACTAATTTCTAAAAGTTTGAAGTTTTACAATTTTTACCTTTGAGTCACCTTCATAGAGAACTTGCAACTCATCCCATGCTTCCTTTGTATTCTTGTAGTGCATTAATTTTCTAATTTCTAATTCTCCAAGTCCACTTATGATTGCATTAAAAGCTCTTGATTTATTGGTATAATTAGTCTTTTCATTTTTAGTGCTTGAGAAGTAGAAGGAGGAATATAAGCCTTTTCTATAGTAGCCCAAACATAAAACCATTGAGCCATAATGAATGTTTTCATCCTCATGCTCCAAGAATTGTAATTCACTCCATCAAAAAATGGTTCCTTTCCAATCACAATGCTTCTCACCATATTGTGCTTCAAGGATCTCCTTTCAAGTTGTCAAACTTTTGTAAAAGGACCATTATGATACCAATTGTTAGAAGAAAAATGGACTGAGAGGGGGGTGAATCAGTCCTTATAATATTTCAAATTATATTTCAGATCTGAAACTCAAAACTCATAACCATTCAATCACAATATCCACTTAATCAATACTTAATGTGTGCACACCATAAACCATCAAAGAAACAAACAACCATGAAACAAAGAAACAACACAAGAACACAAGATGTAAGTGGGAAACCCTCAAGGGGAAGAAAACAAATTGAAACAAAATATTATATTGATATGTTTCTGAATTTAGTGAGGCACCAACCCCACAAGGAGCACAAACCCTAGTTTAGTAGAGCACCAACCCTACAAGGAGCACCGACCCCTAATCCTATAAAATCCACAAGGAGGCTACAACCCCAAGATGATCAAACACAAACTAAACCACCTTATTATTTTCATATATATGATTTTTTTCTTCCACAACTGATGGAGAGAGCTCTTATTCATCTCGCACTTCTTTAATCAAACCCTAGGTGACCAAACTTCACAAAACAAGTTCTCAATCACTCCAAAAATCAACAAACCCTTGCACAAATGTTCTTTGATTTTTATTCACCTACAAATTTTTTTAATAAGACTTAAATCATGCTCACATACCTGTAATAAACTCTCACCTAGGTCACTCACCTTACACACACTTCACTAGTTCCAAAAAGCACCCAAAAACATTCTTTTATAAGCTTCTTATCATTTCAAACATAGTAATGATATTTTTCCCTAATTTTTTCAATCCATAAATCAAGTAAAAAATTAAAATTTGAATTACAACATTCACAAGTTACCCAATTAGGTTGGCCTAACTAAAACCCTCATTACATGTGCCAAAAATGGCTCAAAACCCCATGGGCACAAAGATAAAAATGCCCTTACATAAAATCAATACATATTCATGACCCATAACCCCTTACATATGATTAAAATATAATTTTACATCCATACATGGTTGTACATTTGATAAAATAATCAAATTATTTCATTTAATGGGCCCATTCACTTTGCAATTCTCAAAACAACTGTTTCCTACACCCTTCAACACCATTGAAACTTCATTTGATCACCAAATCACTTAAACAAGTTAAAAAAATTTCATGTAACCACTTTATGGAAATTTAAGAACCTGTATAACACTTATAAGAAAGTTATAAGCCTTGAATCAACCTCTTGATCAAATCACAACTTTTTGCCTTCTTCACCAAAATAACCTATCTAAATGGATGTTTCAAAGGTTAGCTCATTAAAACATTTATACATACATTAAATACATAAAATTTAAATAATTTTATGCCAAATTAATCCCTCTTCACATTCCAAGTGATATAAATCATCATCCAATCCATCATATGCTTCAAACACCATCAAAATTTCACCAAAACACATGTTGTCTTGAACTACCAAACATCTTCTGTCCAAATAATGACCTAGAAAATCTATAAAATGAACTCATCATGAGAAAAAAATCATATCATTGAAATATATCTAAATACCATTTCCAGAAAAACTTGAATCATATTCAAACTCCACCTATAGCTCAAGTTATGGCCATTTTACTGAACCCTACTATTTGAGACCCCAAAACTTCCCTTTGACTAGTCAACCTGTATGGACCTCAAAAACCATGTACCTGAAATAAAATTTCTTAAAAATTCATGAAAATAAATATCAGCTCCCATACATCATGCACCATCAATTTTTCACACTACGCCTTTGGACCACCTTGCCCCAAAACCTTCTTCAAAAACTGCTATTTTTAGGTGGGGCCCACTTACTGTCACAAGTTCTATCTTACATTTATGGAAATAATTAAGAGTACTATACAACATAAAATAACCATTTTTTATGAACCATTAAAAATCAGGTCACTATACCTCTCTTTCTGCAACCTACTCCTAGACTAGGGTTTAACTAGGGTTTTAGACCACTTTTTCTTCTTAACATTTGTCCATAAAAACGTGACGATAAAACAATTTTTTTTTTGTGAAACCTTATTAACTAATCATAAAATCTTCCATGAAATCCATAAGGTTCCATGTAAAGCACACTATTCATAACGAGCATCTAAAATTCAACTTTGAGCTGGAATTTCACTTGATTTTGACCATGTCTCACATAAACTATCATATCTTGCAAAATTCACATCATGGAAACCTGAAAATTTTCTCAAAGAACTATGAAAAATCCCTATAACATATCCAATCATCATAATTTCAATTCCATACCTCAATCTCTCTAGTCATTAAAACTTACCTATGTTTGCATGTTTCTTCCTCACTTTGTAAAAGCTAGTGTCAACTAAAATAATGCAATAAATGATCATAAAACCTCTGAAAATGACCCAAAAATACCTGATATTCCATTATATACCTGAATTCATGCTTCCATGAGCTCATATGGCTCCAAACCACATTGTCACACCTCCAAGCTACTATACTTGCTCCTAATGAGCACTTGTAACATAGTGAACCAAATGTACATGTACCATGTCATTCTTTGTGAGTGCCCAAGCACTCTCAAAACCTGATATCCATCATGTCAACATGCTTCCCAAGCATCCAAAAAGATACCTCCATGGAACATCATCTAGGCACTTGAATGAGCTTTCAAGAGCAAGCAATCCTAATTGAGTCCCACTATATCAACATGTATACATTTGAATCATCATGTTAGCATCATGTAAATCATCATTAGACCATATTACAACAATAACTTTGTCATTAATGTGGTTTTTCATCAGTGAAAACACCTAATATGACCACATGCCAACACACATCCATTGCTATACTTCATGATTACAACATTGTTTGTTATATAATTTCTTCTTTTATTGCTTTCTACCCATTGATTATTACACTACTTCTTACACACTTGGATTTATATCACTGCTTGTTAAGTTTTATTCTTCGCACACACAAAATAAATACTAACACTACTAAAACTGGACAAGTTTTTCATGTCTTGTCATTCATGTCTCTTTATGATGTGTAGGTCATGTCATGTTGCATCATGTAGTGTCTTAGGTTACTATTCATTTGGTGTTTTCATGGTACTTATTCCATCTTTGCTATGCTATCGTATTGAATATTTCCACAACACTTTCATGACATGTATCACTCTTTTGATGATACATACACATTACTAGGCTTATATAGTTTGATATTATAAAATCCACATATTACTTATCCTTAAATCATAAATCTATCATGAACACTATCATGACATATTTTACTCCTATGATGATACACATTATGGGAATGTTATGATCTTGGTGCGTGGATTCACTAATGCCTCAAGGTTTTAGTCTAGAATTTTATTACATTTGGTATTAGAGCGATCACCTATGTTCGAATCCCACTTGGTTGGTTATCTTTGTGTAGTTGGGGCTTGTACGTATGAGAGTGTAGGCAGACCCAACCCGATGTTGGGATCTGCGGAAGCATGGTGGGATGTTATAATCCTTGTGTGCGGATTCACTAACACCTCAAGATTTGGTATAATAGTTCGTTATAGGGAAATATAATGTTTTAATCTTACAAATGATACACCATACCTATCCTTACAATTGACTCTATCTTACAAATTATACACATTGTACCATGTTAGTCGATACATTTATTTTAGTTTATATCATTGATGATGTTGCTTATCCATTTTACATTAACAACACTTTCTCTTTTGATCTAAGTGATCCTTTTTAGTGCATCTCTCATCTCTAAAAAGGGGCATATTATGGGGTTTTTCTAACATATTCATACATATTGCAAATACAATGCTTCAAATGACACTATATGATGATATGCCCATAATTATTCTGGTATATTACATCAAAACAATTGCATGGATTTTATATCATGAAATTTACAAGCCTTCACTTAGTAGGCTCAATTTCTAGAGAAGGCTTCACTTAGCATGCATAATTGCTAGAGAGACACTACTACATTTTGTGTAAATAAAGCCATTACTTGGTTCATTTTCGTCGTAAATTGATATTTTTTGAGGTTCGGGACCATGTTTCTTTGAGGAATTTGCATCATGGATGTGATCTAAATCACAACACAAAATTGACACGACTAGACATTTTTAATTTAATCACATTTGTGTCACATTTGCGTCACTTTTACGCTACACTTGCACCACTCTTTTTATTCGATAAATCAATATCAAGTAGTGCAAAATTGATGCAAAATTTGTTCGATAAGTTAAGAAAATAAATGTAATATAATTATTTTTTAATATTACGTAATTATATTACATGAACTTATATATTTTAAGTTATGTGTGTGTGTATATTTTAAATGTAAAATGAAATTAACATATTTTAAATTATAAATACATATACATGAACCAATATTGAATACCATTTCTATAAAAATAATTAATAATATTTAAATGGACAATATACAAAATAATAGAATTTAAATGAAAATAAATTATTTTAAAAATATAAATTAAAATGCTAAAATAATATATCAAACATTGGAAGAAATTACATATTTTCTAAATGAACATAAGATTACTAAAATTTTGAGTTCTAAACCATTTGCTTCATTGTCTGTGCATGTGGATTGTTAAGATGTTCAACTCTAGTGTGATGTGAAGGCGAAGGAGTATCCATTTCCATTTCAATATATGAAACTTCAGATTTTGATTGATTGATGCAAGAGCATCACGGACACATTTTTTTGTAATTTTTTGAGATTTTGATTAATGATTACATAGTAAAGTGTGTACAATAATGCATAGATTTTTAATGACATATGAGTGTGCAATAGTGATATGGACTTGTCAAAAGTGACAAGGGGAGTGAACCACCAAGGACACGTGTCAACATATGGAGTAAGCCACCACATGAGCTAGTTGGTTGAATTACTTGCCAAATCATCTAGCAAGATATCAAGGATAAATTACCTTAACTACCGGGGTTGAACATGATGCAAGAAATGAAGTATTGGAGAGGCTTAGAAGCTATATGCATTTAATGGACCAATTTTAAATTGAATCGAGTGGGAATAACCAATATAGAGGTAGGATGAATGCATTTCAAAGATATTTTTAATGAAAAAGAACAAATATGAGGAAGAGTCTACAAGTAAATCAAAGACACATACACACACAACCCCTATAGTAGCTCAAATAGTTAGTTTAATTAATGTAACCATCCCAATAGAGGAAGATAAAATTATAGATATTGTTAGGTATTGAGCTAAAATTAAAATCCCTATTTTGTATGTGATATTCCATTATGTAGCTTTGAAAAACGCCTTGTGCGCCTTAAAGCTGCGCCTGCCCATCATCATTGATATTTTTACACATATCCTTAGATTTTTTATTTTTGAAGTAAATGAAGTGGAGAGACCCCCCAGTTGTAGTAGTATTCCCACATGTGCTTGTTAGATTATAATTACCCATGTCTGATTTTCTATTGTTACACCTCATGTTTCTCTTTGCGTCTTAGTGCCATCTCTTAAAAGACTCAACCACTTATTTGTCAAATATTCTTATTTTCATATATGTTCCCATCTACAAGTGAACAAACAAAACATTCTTATTTTTCCTTTCCTCAAAATCTATTATTATAACAAACAAAGCATAAACATAATCCTATTTAAATTTGGATTAAAGTGAAAATTATACAAGTGTCACAAGAACATAAAGGGGAAAAGTTACATAGTTGTACATGATTTGAACAATAGTCTTAAATTTTAATATTAAATAGATTTGTTTAGGTTACTCTTGTTACTTGAGATTGCACCCTTTTCTGAGGCCGAGTTCAACACCTCATTGAAACATAGAATGACCTTCAAAGTGTGTTACAATGACACCTTTTAAGGTAAATCTCCAGAGAAGGTTGGTTCCTTCTATTCTAGTTTACTTTAACTAATCTAACTAACACTAAAATCTACTACCAATTGTTTCCAACCTAAGCTCTCTAAGGAACCATGGTTTAGAAGGATGAAATACTAAAATAAAGAAAGGTCATGCACCAAATTAAAATAGGGTTTAGTTCTGATTTTAAGAGACAAAAATTTGACTTAACATGTGAATTTCCAAACCACACACAAAAAATCTAAATGTAATGATCATAATAAGACTAAAATATTGCAAGAGGACTAAGATATTCACATCAAACACATATGAATTCAAAGGAAAGAGATCACACTTGCAAAAAAACTATCAAAAAATTATTCATTCACAATTCCATAGAGCCAAGGCATGTCAAAACTTCACAAACACGTTATAGAGGTCTGTGAACATTAGATTAGTGCTCAAAATGGTAGAACTATAAAACTAGAAGAAAACAAATTTAACTCGTACCATTACATTTATATATACAAAAAATAGAGAAAGAAGGAGAGAAGATAAGATAACACCCAATGATGAAGAAGTTCATTCACTTCATCAACCACTAAGGGAAAATCAGTATTCAATTTTGTAGACAAAGTTTGGGCACCTGAGGTTTCTTGAATCAGACTCTATAAGACCTTCTCGGGAATGATGGCCACATAATACAAGGTTTAATGCTGATTGTTAGGAGTGGTTTGAATGTTTAAATTTATTTAGGCATGAATTTCACTATTCAACATATTTTTGATGATCCATGATCATATATAGTTGTCATTGACTATTTTTCACATTATTTATTTGTCTTACAATGGTTTACTGATTTGTTCTTGGCCTCTTGCTCTCGATCCATGATTTCCTTTTTGTTTCATGACTTCTCTTTTCCCTTTGGCCTTTTTTTCTTCTTCATCCCACAACTCCTCCTTTCATGGCCTTTTTTTTTCTTTATGCTTTCTGGTGTGATTGCATAACATTGAACTTTCCCCAAGGTGTGGGACCTTACAAAATGGGAAAGCTCTCCAGATTAAAGGTTGGTTCCTTATTCCTCTGTTTAGATGCATACGTGAGAATTTGCAGAGGATCTATCTCTATACCTAATCTAAAACTTGCCAAGGAGACATGGATAAGAAAGGGTACAAGAAATAAACAATAACTAAACTACAAGGTGATGCACTGAAGGAATGATGAACACTAGTTCTACTGATAGACACAAACCAACAAATACATGCAATAATCAAACACAGATAACCAGATTTATAATGAAAGACCAGATGTGAGAAAAAGAGACAGAAAGGATCTAGAATCGATCACAAACGTGTTTTATTGCTCTGTGATTGATACAATACATTACAAAACAGGAGGTAAGAAATATATTACAAACTTTGATGGAAGGCCTGAAATTCCACAAATTCCTTTCGTTAGAAGAAAAAGGGAGCCTGCAAAACAAGGAATGTCCAACCCTTTACAATGAATCCTACCCCGTATTTATAGATTCGATCAGAGAGGAGAAAGAGAGGGGGAAGCGGGAAAACAGGTTGAAGCTCAACTACTGTTGTTAATGCCCCTGATAAAATATGCCCCCAAATCCATCTTTACTGCATCAATCTTTGGTTTGATGCCTTGAAGGAAGAGGAAACGATGGAACAGATCAAATCTGATCTAGTTGTTGAGGTAAGAAGATCCTGCATTGAAATCCCAAAGATGTTTCCTCCATTTTCCTTTACCTAACCTCCTCAAAATTAAATTTTAGACCTCCATGGCATGGGCGAGGCCGAGATCTTTCCAATGGTGTCAGATTCACAATATTTTGAGCCCTGAGTCGAAAGATATGCCCCTTCGAAGTTTGTATCGAGTCGTACAAATGGGTGGGAAAACAATTTGAAAAATGGGTCCCCTTTTTTATATGGGACACGTGGCAGCCAGATTAGAGAAAAATCGGGCTCGTGGGGTCCGTAATTTATCTTTTTCCCTTTTGCAAAAAAATGCAAAACTCAAAAAACTCCCGAGCCCGAAGCTCCCTGGACATGTGGCACCCTTTGGTTGGTTGGGGATGCGCTTCCATCTTTATCTTTGTGCCTTTTGACAAAAGGAAAACTTTCACCTTTTCCTCCGATTCCACTTTGGCTTTGACTCGGGCTCGAACGCTGACTTTTTCCTTTGGGCGGAGTTGCGGGGCATTTTGTAACTTTTACCCCTTTTAGAAAAACAAGGGGCAAAAGACCAACTTTTCCCCGATGGTCTGCTTTCCTTGAGACACGAGTTTGGCGCTAGTTTGGGTTTCCCTTTTTGGATTCACCTTTGGAGAAGCACATTAGGACACGTGGCTCCTTTTCCACTTTGCCTCCCCATACTTAGTCGATTTTGGACCCTTTTCAATGAATCGAGCCGGGGACTTCGGATCTTTCATTTCTTCCCCTTCTTGTTTCTGGTTCCTCTATGGCATCGCCCCTTCTTATCTACCCTACCCTTGCTATTTCATAGTTGAGTCCCTCTATGACCAATTTACAGATCGAATGAGTTTTCTCAGGTTCCTTCTATGCGGGGTCGTGGCTGATCCAATATTTGGCTTGGGGTGAAATATGGATAACAATTTGGTGACTCACAGGGGTATCTGCCTGCTAGATGAAAAGACCAAATGCCTTGTCATATCCATTGGGCATGGAGTCAAGAATGATGGTTTGATATTGATTCTACCTCTGATTCACGAGCCACTTGTTTGCACTCTCAATTTTCATAAGAAATCTTGAAATGAAGGTTTCTGAGAGTAGAAAATTGTTTTGACCAGGGCTTCATCTATTTCTCGAATGGACTGCATAAGAGCAACAAAACAACACCACAACTATGTACAAAATTGAAATCATACATGCTCCAAATGGAACATGCAGAGTGTGCAAAGCACTTAGGAAAAAAAACAACCTACACTACAACATGCGATGTGCACAAGCACTTAGAGGAAAGAGAAACTAAACTAATATGTATAGGGTGAGACTTTCCTTTTAGTAGCAGTGCTTAAGATAGATCCCATTCACTGGAATCTGTAACTCTTCACCCTCCAATGTAGACAATTGGAAAGCATTGCTACTTTTGCATCTTGTGATCATATAGGGGCCACTCAGAGGGCGTCAAATTTGGAATGCCTTCTGGTTTTGCTCGATCTGCATCCCATTTCAAAACCAGGTCTCCTTCCTGGAAGGTCCTTGCTTTTTCCTTCTTGTCAAAGCATTTCTTGATTGAAGCTTGATTCTTCTCTATTGCTTGGAGAGCATGCTCTCTGGTTTCTTCTAATTCTATCAGCTCCACATACCTAGCCTCCATTGGTTCAAATTCAGACATCTCTAGTTGCTTTATGAGCTCCAATGTTGGAAACTCAAGTGATATAGGCAACACTACCTTCTTTCCCATAGACAAGTTTGAATGGAGAGCTTCTGTAGATCTCTTGGGTGTTATTCTATCAGCCCATAAGGCTATTTTGAGCTTTGTGTGCAAGGTTCTTTGATTCTCATCAAGAGTTCTTCTGATGATCTTTAGCTAGGTTCTTGTTTGTGGACTCAACCTGGCCATTACCTTGAGGGTAATAGTTTGATGAAGTGCTCAAGTAAGTCCCATTCTTAACAGCCCATCCTGTGATCTTGGAACCTATGAATGCTAATGCATTATCTGATATGATGGTGGTTGGCACTCCAAATCTGGTCACTATCCCTTCATAGAAATCTAGGATACTAGACTCATTAGCTTCCTTGAGTGCCACTGCCTCGGTCCACTTGGTGAAATAATCTGTTCTTTGTATCGAGAATCCATTTGTGGCCTTGGCTTGAATTTGGATTGATGACTCAATGAAGTCAATCCCCATTGCATGAAAGGTTGGTTGAATGAGATTGGGTGCAATGGAAGTGTTGTTAGCCTTTCTTTGCCTTTGAAGAATGCACAATTCTTGCACCTCTTGATCCATGCATAGTAGTCACTAAACACTCTGGGCCAATAATAACCTACTTTCATGATTTTGAGTGTTGTCACTCTTGGAGAAAAATGGCCTCCAGTTGCTTCAACATGGAATTCTTGTAGCACTCTCTCCACCTGATCTGTCTCAATGCATCTCAGCAGAATGCCATTGATGTCTCTTTTGAACAAGACACCATCAATAAGAACATATGGGATGGCTGTAACCTGAAATGTCTCCTTTTTGTTTTACTCATCCCATGAGGACACATGCCTATTTGAAGGAAGTGCACCATGTCTTGGGTCCAACAAGGAGTAGGTACATCATCTCTCCCTTCTTCTTGATCATCTTGTAGAACAAAAACAACCTCCTTTTCACTTGTTTGTTTCATCTTGTTGACTGAGGCTAGTTGTTCACACAACCCCTTCCCATGGACCAGCTTAGTGACCTTGATCTCAATGTCATATTCCATGACATGAGTGATCCATCTGCACATTTTTCATTCAGGTCCTTGTTGAGAAGGAATTCTTTAACTCCGCATGGGAGACCAATAGTTGGATTTTGTTGTTTGAAACCAAATGCTTAAACTTCTTCAATCCTCTGATCACCACCAGGACCTACTTCTCAATGAAGGAGTACCTCACCTCATAATCTTCAGACTCTGGCTGAAGAAAGCAATTGGTTATTTTGTACCTTCTCTATTCTGTTGAACCAAGATTGTAGAAATCATGTCACTACCACCAAAGGCATACTGATATGAAGTCTTTGGAAAAATCTATGGATTCACAAGAGTTGGGGCTTGTGATATGGCTTCTTTGATAGCCTCAAAGCTTGCTTTTCCTTCAGCTATCCACCTGAATGCTAAGCTCTTTTTCAGCATCAACGTTATTGGCTTAACAAGGGCAACAAAGTTTGGAACAAACCTGTGGACAAAATTGATTTTTCCCAAGAAGCTTTGAAGAGCCTTCTTGTGACTTGGAAATGGCAATGCTCTTATTGCTTGAACTCTCTCTGGGTCAATTGTCAATCCTTCCTTTGATACAATATGGCCTAGAAGCTTGCCTTCATGGGCCAAGAATATGCATTTCTTAGGGTTCAATGACACCCCAAAACTCCTGCATCTTTGGAATACCTACCTTAGGTGGAAAAGATGATCTGCTGCATTCTTGGAAAAAATAGTGATGTCATCCAGATAGATCAGTACTATTTTGTTGATCAGCCCCTTGAATGCCATATCCATTGCCCTTTGAAAAGTGGCTCGGCATTGGACAACCCAAATGGCATTTTTCTGTAGGCATAGGTGCCCCATTTGGTGGTGAAAGTTGTTTTGAATTGATCATCTTCTTTTACCATGATCTGATTGTATCCCGAATAACCATCTAGGAGAGAGAACCTCTCTGATCCGGACACCACTTGCAAAATCTGCTCCATCGAGGGGAGTGGGTAGTGATCCCTGAGAGATGCTCTATTCAAATCTGAAAAGTCAACACTGACCTAATCTCTCCATTTTTTTCTCTCGATTGGGACCAAGTTTGCAACCCAACTTGAGTGTTTGATTGGAAATATGATACTCGCCTCTATCAGCTTGTTCAACTCTTTTTTCATCAGAGGCTCAATGTGTGGGTTTATTGGTCTCTGCTTCTACCTGATGGGTTGAGCAAGTTGGATCTAGTTCGATTGTGTGTTGTGCTAGTTTTGGATTGAACCCTCTTAGGTCTTCATAACTCAAGAAAACACATCTGGAAATTCTTGGAAAAGTTGTATGAATTCATATCTTTCTTGCTCGGTGGCCACTTTGCCAATTTGAAGTGTTTTGTCTTCTCCAACTGGGATTGACTCTGAATCTTCTCCTTTGATCTATAAGTTAGCCTTCTCTTTTCTAAACTGATCATTAGGATTGAAAATAGATTCAGTGTCACTAAGCCTTTGGGAAGCTTGTTTGTATGTAGTTGTACTATCTGATTCCCGTATTGTTGCTCTAGTCTGCTTTGGTTTATAGTTGAGAATTCACTTCTTCTTACAAAAATTTAATGATCTGTTGATCATTCTCAAACACCTGCCAACATGTATTATTATCGGCACTACTGGCCTCACAACTACATGGATATGTGGTTGTTCTTTGTCCCTCTTGATGTTGTCAACCACATCAAATGTTTCTCCAACTGCTGCAAGTCTATCAACAACTTCATTCTCCTTCCTAGGTATGGACACAATGTTGAAGGCCTCAAAATCCTCCATGAGATCCCATACCCTACTCTTGTAGTTCTTGAGTAGGTCATTTTTGACAACATTAAGTCCTCGACTTGATTGAAACCGAGTTCACTTTATCACCAAACACTTGCAAGTTCTTGATTCCTAGCTTTCTTGCCCAATGAAGACCATGGACCAAAGCTTCATATTCAGCAGTGTTGTTTGAGCAAGAAAACTGAATATGAAGGTTGAATAATATTTCATACCTTTGGGGGACATGATCATAGCTCCTCCTCCAGCTCCTTGTCTACTCCTTGAGCCATCAAAGAACAATTGCCATACCTCATTGTCATCTTTATATTCTAGCTTAATTAGGTCAGGAAGAGGATGATTCTCTTCATGTAGATAGTAGACACCTAGCTCAGATTCTTCCATCTCCTTATAGGGGTCAAAAGCATGTCTTTTTTGGCCCAGTCATCGAGAGTCAAGTCTGGGATACATCCCACCTTGGTATTACTTCACAAATGCTTAGGAGGTCTTCTTGATCAAAAGCTGAGTAGTTGGCATTGATTGGGCTAGGCACATAAGATTCAATATGATAATCGAGCAATGGGTTTAGATCTGATTGTGGCCTTTTCCCCATACCTTGTTCTAAAGAGCATATGTGACCAATCGGTAGAGATAGATAGCCTCCAATTTTGGCAGTGAAGTCCTGAGACAACACAAAGCAAAATGTGGTGGCAAATCTATGATGGATACATTTTGCAAAATAGTCACATTGGGGTAGGCATGTAGAGTGAGGTTCGAGATCTTTGATGATTCCAATAGTTGTCATTGTTGTCCCATCTAATTGCACTACCCCTCTAGAGATGACTTCATATTGGAGACCCAGTTGATCAGCTATTTGTTTGGGCATCACAGAACTACTAGCCCCAAGAATCAATCATACAATTGTGCACCAATTTGTCTCCAATAATCAATGAGACATAGAATGGAGGAGGTCTCAGGCTCTTACCTTGTTGTTCTCCTTGGTTCCTCCTAGGTTGAACTGCATTGGCAAGCACTCTCTCTTGTTGGTTAGGGGGTTGATTTGAACTTGACCAATTTTGCATGGTAGTCTGCAATAGATCCCTCTGCCCTGGAATGGCCAGTGACTCCCATAGTGAAATGTTCACACTTGTCCTCTTCATTTGCGATAATATTGAATGAGCTATCCTTTTTCTGCCCCTTCCCAGACACATTTCTTTCTTGCACATGGGTTGTTACAACCGGTGTCTGACTAGATTTGGAAGGTGGCTTGGATTGGTTCTGCATGTTGGGAGTTGTATTTGGAACACCAAGACCTTGTGGAGTGATGGAAGGTTGAGGGTCACCTAAGTTTAGTGGTTGGCCCTCTCCAATATTTCTCTCTTTTGGACCGTGTATTGGCAGCTACACTTTGAGAAGGGAACTGATTCATTCCACAAAAAGTCTTCACCTACCAATTTACTAGCATAGTTTCGTTTGGGGGTCCACCTTGTTGAGCTCCTTGTTGTTGATCTCCCTCTTGGCTAGGTTCTTGTGGCACCATACTGGTTTGCACCATCAAGGCTTGATTTAGAGCACCATTAAAGCACATTGATTGGTTATGTGGTTGATTGCATGGAAAACACCAATCATATTCTTGTGCCATATTTTTTGTCTTTGGGACCAATGCCCTTGATGTTGAAGCTGTGTTTGGATCATATGACCTGAAAGGTCTAGTAGCTTGGGGTTGTCCTTGGTTTGCTCTGATTTACTGATCGAGGTGGTGGCCTATTGTGTTGATACTGGGGTCTAGCTTGATATTGAGCTTGGGGCTGATATGGCCTGGAACTCTGAGTCTGTTGTCTTTTGATGGTCACTAGCTCATTTCCCTAGGTTTTGTAGTTGCTTCATCACTTCTGAAGCTCCTTAGAGGTGTTAGATGATGAAGTGGAAGCTTTAGCTGAGCTTTGACTCTGGGGGTGGGTATAGGAGCTAATGTAGGTGTTTGGCTAGTATCTGGGTTTCCTAACTCAGGGTACAGAGGCATGGATGGCCTAGGGGTAAGTTTTCCAGCCTGAATCAAATGGTTCTCAGCTCTATGGAAAGGCTATAGGCTGCAGGTAAGGTTGTGCCCCCCATTGACTGAATCATCAAAGAAATATCAAAATTTAAAGCCCTAAGAAAGTATAAGAAGGCACCTTCATTAGTGGGCTTTACTGCGTTGTTGGAATCTGTCCCAGGTCCATTGAAACCTGAGGTTGAAATCCATCAGTTGCTCATTCGGGGCTCTCTTGATTGTTGTCAGTTGCTCCAACAAAGACAAGTTATCACCCTTTTCTCCAAACTGGTTGTGAAGAGTTGTGCACAACTTGGTTCAATTTTGAATAGAGCCTGCCTCAAGGCTCTGAACCATTGTGAAGCTTTGCCTTTGAGTGAAGAGGCTAGCAACTTGACTGCAATGTCCATCTCATGGATTTTGTGGATTGTACAGACATTTGCAATATCTTGGACATGGTCACCAGGAGAAGTCTGGTTTTCCCAGTGAAATATGGGATGCTCTTTAATGCTGCAATCGGGACTGGATTTTGTGCATTTAGGGTGAGTGGGTTGCTTGCCAGTGAAGTTGACATATGGATTTGGTTGTGCCATTCTGATTGGCCTAAGAACCCTTGCAAACTAAAAGAAAGGCCTTGTAGGTGGAGGTGTTGACAAGGTTCTGCTTGGTGGAGATGGAGACCTCTGAACTCTTCTTCCTCTCCTTTCTCTGCTAGGGATAGACACAAGTATTCAAATATACCTTCTTTCCTTGCTCTAGACCGGGTTTTTCTCATGAATCTCCCAAGCTTGGGCTGCTAAAACAGTGGATTCTTCCTCTGTTGGAGTTTCCAGATATGTAAATTTGAAGCTTCTTATAAGCTGAAGATCTGCAACAAGTGCACATCAATCTTGTTGCGATGGAATGGAGACTTCTTTGTCCCCCCATTGAGCATGCAAAACTATTAGTGCAAAATCACAACACCCCCAAATGAGTTCTAAAAATCTACTTTTCTAAGGTAGACTCATTTGGTGTGATTGCATAACATTGAACTTTCCCCAAGGTGTGGGACCTTGCAAAATGGGAAAGCTCTCAGATTAAAGGTTGGTTCCTTATTCCTCTATTTAGATGCATACGTGAGAATTTGTAGAGGATCTATCTCTATACCTAATCTAAAACTTTCCAAGGAGACAAGGATAAGAAAGGGGTACAAGAAATAAACAATAACTAAACTACAAGGTGATGCACCGAAGGAATGATGAACACTAGTTCTGTTGATAGACACAAACCAACAAATACATGTAATAATCAAACACAGATAACTAGATTTATAATGAAAGACTAGATGAGAAAAAGAGAAAGAAAGGATCTAGAATCGATCACAAACATGTTTTATTGCTTTGTAGATTGATACAATACATTACAAAATAGCCAGGAGGTAAGAAATATATTACAACTTTGATGGAAGGCCTGAAATTCCACAAATTCCTTTGCTAGAAGAAAAAGGGAGCCTACAAAACAAGGAATGTCCAACCCTTTACAATGAATCCTACCCCGTATTTATAGATTGATCCAGAGAGGAGAAAGAGAGAGGGAGAAGTAGGGAAAAATAGGTTGAAGCTCAACTACTTATTGTTAATGCCCTTGATAAAAATATGCCCCAAATCCATCTTTACTGCATCAATCTTTGGTTTGGTGCCTTGAAGGAAGAGGAAATGATGGAACAGATCAAATATGATCTGGTTGTTGAGGTAAGAAGATCCTGCATTGAAAGCCCAAAGACATTTCCTCCATTTTCCTTTACCTAACCTCCTCAAAATTAAAGTTTTAGACCTCCATGGCATAGGTGAGAGGCCGAGATCTTTCCAATGGTGTTAGATTCACAATATTTTGAGCCCTGAGTCGAAAGATATGCCCCTTCAAAGTTTGTATCGAGTCCATACAAATGGGTGGGAAAACAATTTGAAAAATGGGTCCCCTTTTTGATATGGGACACGTGGCAGCTAGATTAGAAAAATCGGGCTCACGGGTCCACAATTTATCTTTTTCCCTTTTGCGCAAAAAAATGCAAAACTCAAAAACTCCCGTAGCCCGAAGCTCCGCTGGAGACATGTGGCACCCTTTGGTTGGTTGGGGGATGCGCTTCCATCTTTATCTTTGTGCCTTTTGACAAAAGGCAAACTTTCACCTTTTCCTCCGATTCCCCGCTTTGGCTTTAACTCGGGCTCAAATGTTGACTTTTTCCTTTGGGCGGAGTTGCGGTGAATTTTGTAACTTTTACCCCTTTTAGAAAAATAAGGGGCGAAAGACCAACTTTTCCCCGATGGCTCACTTTCCTTTAGACACGCAGTAGTCTGGCACTAGTTTGGGTTTCCCTTTTTGGATTCACCTTTGGAGAAGCGTTGTTAGGACACGTGGCTCCTTCCACTGCCTCCCCATACTTAGTCTATTTTGGACCCTGTTCAAGCCTGGGATGAATATGAGCATGGGGACTTTGGATATTCATCATTTCTTCCCTTTTTATTTCGGTTCCATTTGCAACCAATTTACTGAGATCCAAATGAGTTTTCTCAAGCTCCTTCTATGCGGGGTTATGGCTGATCCAATATTTAGCCCAGGGTGAAATATGGATTCGATCCATAACCCACTTTGTTTCTTCCTTTCATGGATATTTCAACTTGCTTTTCTGCAGTTTTGTACCCAAACCCACAAATTATAAAATTTGAAATAAGTTTTTAAGATAAGAATGAGTACTTATTTGACAATTTTTTTGTGAATTCTAGGTAAATCTACCCACTAGATGAATTAAACCAATGACCATTTACATCCATTAGAAATGTAGTCAACATATATCTTGACAACTAATCCTAAAAACCTTGAGAAAACCATCATGATTATGCAGGATGTTTTCAAAAATCATTCTTCTCGGGACTAACTCTTACTAACCTCACAACCTTCCTCCTTTTATTTGTATTTTTCATGAGTTTCTTGTCACGGTACACCATTTCTTTCCATGAATTTGATACGTGTTCTGTGAATTCTCTTATCTGTGAGAATTGCAAAAGGGGCCAACAACTTGTGTCATACAACATTTATTCAAGTAAGATCACCACAAAATATTGAGAGATGGCATATCAATATATGATCACAAAACAAGGAACAAAATAAGGGACCCTCCAACTAGAAAATAAAAAAGTGAGATGGAAAACACAAGAACAACTAAACTACTATGCACAAGATGTAACTAGACTCGCTTAACATGATGGTTTAAGCTAAATCTCATTGAATGAGATATAAATTATCTCCCCATTGAGTTTTGATAGTTCAAATGAATTAGTTTTCTTACAATTTGGAATGGTGTAAGGACTACTCCACAATGCATCAAAGTTAGAGTGTCACCCTAGTTTAGCTCTGTGTGCATCCCACTTCAAAACCAGTCTCCCTCCTTGAAGGTTTGAAATTTGTATTTCTTATCAAACCATTGTTTGGTTAAATTTTGATCGTCTTCTAATTTGATCATGGTTGACTACCTCAACTGTTCCAAATCATCTATCTCTACCATCTTAATTATTCTCTTATCTTCACCTTATAATTCCAACTGATGGGCTAGTTATAATGAAGGAAATTCAAGAGATAATGGAAACCAAGATAATGGAAACCCTCTCTCTACCATATATAATAATAAAGGGAGAGTTAACCTATTGCTATCTTGGGAATAATTTTTTTATACCAAAGATAATTATTGAACTCTACATGTAACTACCTCTCGATTCATCTCCATCATCCTCTTCATTATCTTGATCAAGTTCTTATTGGTTGACTCAAAAAGCCATTACCTTAAGGGTAACAATTAGAGGAAGTTTTAAGGTAAAAACCATGTTTGAGAGCCTAATCAGAGTCCTTAAAACCCAATCAATCCTTGGCATGATCATAAATTATAGTTTGGGGAACTCTAAACCTTGTCACAATATCCTCCAAAAAGTGTAAGATGGCTGATTCAATTGCTTCTTTGAGAGGCACAACCTCTATCCACCTAGTGAAGTAATCGGTTGCTAATAAGATCTACTTCGACTAGTGTTGGATGTGGGATTCACCGTGCCAATGAAGTTAATACCCCATTGAGAGAAAGATGACTTGCTTGAATTGGGTAGAGTGGAAGGGTTATCATCTTCCTCTTTCCAGTGAAAAGGGAACATACTTTGCATTTTTGACCTATTTATGTCAATCCATGAACAATGTGGGCCAAAATTATTATGCTCTTAATATTTTCGTAGTTGTAGCTTTTAGAGAGAAATGAACACTAGAGAAACCAGCATGGAATTTAGAAAGAATTTTGTTCACTTGTTCTCCTTCAATACACCTCAACAACACTCCATATAGATTCTTTCTAAAAGAATTATGTCTATTAATACATACGAGAATGGATTGCAACCTAAAATGTCACCTCTTGGTTTTGTTCAAACCAAAAGGATACTCTATGGTGGATAAAAATCTTGCCATGTTAGTTGTACACATGTTGTTATGTGGTATACTTGTATCTTCTGATTCTTTCAAGACATAGGAAGTTTATTGATTATCATTAACATCTATGGCGAGCTGTTCACACATCCCTATGCCTCTTACCAACTTAGTAGCTTTAATAGTTACATCATATTCCATAATTTTCGCCACCCATCCAACTCTCTTCTCACTGATCTCAACTCCCATTATGAAATATCTCACACTAGAATGGGATACCAACACCTTAATATGATTGTTTACAAGCATGCATTTGAATTTTTTGAGAGATATCATTATAGTAAACAATTGTTTATGTGGCTATATACCTTCACTAATAGTCCTTCAATGTTTGGATAAGAAAACCTTGATTTCTCTAAACCTTAATCATTCTATTGGGTTAACACACCAACAATATTGTTTTCTACCCCATGAGTATATAGAGTGGATTCCTTCTCAAATTTTGGGTTGATGAGAGTGGGTGCTTGAGAAATTTCCTCCTTGATATTATCAAAATCTATCCTTACCTTCCTTGGTCCATTTGAAAACAACATCTTTCTTAAGCATCAAGGTAATATGCTTGACTAGTCCTACAAAGTTAGGAATGAACTTCCTAACAAAATTAATCTTGCCAAGAAAATATTGCAATGCCTTCTTATGAGATGGTAATGAAAGAGAGAGAATAGTTGAGATCCTTTCCAGATCTATAGAAATACCTTATTTTGAGACTATATTACTTAGAACCTTACCTTATGGAACAAAAAAATTCATTTCTTTGGATTGAGTGATACCCCAAACTCTCTACACCTTTCAAACACTTTCTCAAGATGCTCCATGTGATCTTTCCACATTTGAGAAAATTGTGATATCATCCAAGTAAATGAGAATAAACTTGTTTATGAATCCCTTGAAAGCAATATCCATGGCCCTATGAAAAGTAGCACCAACATTAGACAAACCAAAAGGAATTTTCTCATAGGCATATATCCATCATTTGGTGGTAAAATTTGTCTTATAGTGATCTTCTTCCTTGACCCTGATTTGATTGTATCCGGAGTATCCATCCAAAAGAGAGAACCTCTCAACCTTTGTTACTATTTGTAAGATTTGTTCCATGGAGGAAAATTACAAAGTGATCCTTGAGGGAGGCTGTGCTTTGTTTTATTCCTCTATGGCCTTCATTTCTTAGATTTTTGACCTTTAGTGATGAAACTGCGCAAACGATGTTACACATGCCCCAATAATGATACAGTTGCCTCACAAGGTGCGAGGAGGTCGTTAGCATCCCAAATACTTTATCCATGTTCCTTGTGCTTTGTTTTATTCCTCTGCCCTTCATTTCTTAGCTTTTTGACCTTTAGTGATGAAAAGCGGCCCGGGGGGCGGTGGTCCTTCGGGGTGGTCCTTCGCATTTTCTAGCACATTCTTTTGATCACGACTTGCGTAAATTTTCAACTTTTACCAGCTTTTCTCCACCACCTTGGCTTGTATTAATGTTTTATGTCCCTGGAATAGTGTTTCTCCATTGTTTAATGGTAAAAGAGTTCTAATGGGAATCACCTTTGGGTGAATGTGAAATCTATAAATAGCCAGCTTGTTTTCAAGCAAATGGCCCCTCAAAACTACCTCTCAATTTCTCATTTTCCATTGTTTAGTCTCTCAATTCTTGCTTAGAGTTCATTTTGTTTCATGTTTGCATCCATGCTAGTTTTTCCTTTGCTTTTAGAAGCCATTCAATCTTCTTGCTTCAGTCTTGTTCATAGTTGTTCATACAAATTAGTTTAGAGCAGAGTAGTGTCAGTTATAGATTGCATCCATTAGAGTTGCAGGTTGTGTTCTTCACAGAAGGTGGATTCTAGAATCTCTCGGTACTCTTGCGTTGTATTCCCGCAATAAATCCCGCTAGGAATTGCATATGCCAAGCTTTGTCTCTTGCGTTATCCCTCTCCTACTCGCATTATATTCGGTCTATATCCAAACTGCCATTGTTGAATACCTTTTTTGTTGATGCTAGCATATACACGCTCTTCTGGATTCACGTGAACACGAAGGAATGAGGAGATCATTTGAGGGGAAAAAGTCATACACTACTGGATTCACCACTGTTCTGCAAATTCCAGGTTTTATCTGTCAAAGTTCTAGTTAAAATATATCAAATAGAGTAGTGAAACATTTCATTTTCAGTTAAATTTCATTCTCGATATTACAGGGAAGCTGTGGGGATTGATAGTTTCTGAGAAACTATGATTCATTCCTCACTTCTGAGGTAGGATCGAGAATCTTTCAATTAAGTTAATCAGCTATCTAGTTATTTAGGATAAACTCACAACTACACATGCAAGTAGCTACACTGGGCTACCTTGTTTGTTTTAATTTTGTTATTAGATTAGTTGTCATTTTCTGAATATATTAGATTAGTTGTTCTTTCAATTCCATTTAAAATTCTATTAAAAAAATACAAAAATAGAGGAATATATATATGTTGTAGATATATCTTGCATAGTTAATTTATTTCATTTCAGTTAGGTTTATATTAACCTTGTATGACAATCACGGGACCTAGGAGCCCAGGGAATATGTTTTTGAGCCAATCATGCCTCAACCCAATATTGTTGCAGCAATAACTGACATAGACCAAAATCTTAGAATTCAGGTCTTCCGAGCAACAACAGACCTACAAGAAATCAGCGCATAGCTAAGAGTATTAAACATAGAAGATGACAAAGCACACACGTTCTGGTCAAATCAACCAAATTATAGATTGCCTTGATAGACATCCGTATGACTGTAGAAGGACCTGAAAGAGAACAAACATTCGGTTGTGATCCACTAGTCCCATAGCAGACACAGGAGACCTCCTCGTTGATATAGACACTAGCTTACGTATCCAAGTTGCCAGAACACCTGTTAGGTACTCTGAGAAAATCGTGCAACTTTTAGTTCTAAACGTAGAGGCCGAAAAGGCATACGATTATTGGATACTCGGGATCAGAAGAAGGGATTGATTCTTCACATGACCATAGGAGGTCCACAACAACCATGAACTTACGGTTGTGATCCACAAGTCCCACAACCCAACGGGCCTACAAATCAATCCAACATTGATGCTAGTTTGTGAACATTAGTGTTTAGATCCTCTCCACTCCCACCAGACATTATCACACAACTATCATTATTAAATGTAGCAGCTAATCAAGCTAAATATTTTTGGACTAGACCAGAGAATCATCCATAAAACACCAAAAGATCCACTACATATTTAGCCATTCCATTTTCATGACCTTATCGGGAGACATATACGAAGCACCCACAGGTTATCTTCCACGTATTCCACAACCCATAGATCGGATCATGATAGAGCTCGATATTGATTGGAGCCTTCGAGCAGCTATCCTCGCTGAACGATCTATCACACCGGTTCAGGTTAGGAGGGCCTTCTTTGCCTTAGATTCATAGATCCCATTATTGTGTGTTGAAGACATAAGATTACCTAACTAGCTTATCTACATCCCGCGTGTATTCCATCCCCACCGGTTGTCTCGGCATGACCTCGGGAGGTCGGGTGCGAGGAAGAGTTACTTGTAGATTCCCATGCTGCATGTCACTTTTCCATCATACAAAATTGGTGAACCCGATGTGAAAAAACAACTGTTTCATCTGAACAAACGTAAACAAAAAAATTTCATCTTACCTACCTCATTAGCCTTCACATCAGCTTCACCCCCAAGATTGGTGAACCTGATATTGATGGAACAATTTCTTCACTTTCACACTCTTCTTTTAGTTTTATCCATCTTCGCTTCTTCCCATTATTCTGTGGGTATTCATATACCCCCGAATATGTCAAGGATTCGATGCATATGGTAGACCTCTCCTAGGTCTTGAAGCATACTATCGATCAACTGAATAGACAACCATCACCCTCGCTCTCAGCATGGGGTGACAACTATTCAACTAACTGAGTTTTCAACACAAACTCCACCTCAAAGGACTAGATATAGTTCTTCTTTCCAAATAGAGGAGTTGGATCAGCTCACTCAAACGCAACAACTAGAGCCTTCAGGCTCAAACAACATGATGCTCACTGGAGAATCTGGTTCATCTCCTCAGGTGTTGCTTAGACCACAAATTAGTAGACAATCAGATCCATATCTATTTTTAGATGATGAATACTTAGCACGTTATGCTAGGAGTGAACAATGCTCTCAAAGTATGTACCCACCTATAGGAGGTTTGCAAATACAACCGAGGTCTCATTCCAAGAAAACACCCCCATTCCTCCACCTATAGGAAATGCCCTCGGTGATACTTGGTAGGGCAACGATCAGTTCATAGTAGGGTACCATATGCCTATACAACCTCAAGGTATACAACAAACACCACTAAGGAAAAATATTGTGTCTTCACCAAACGAGGTCATCTCAGCCTTAGTTGAGAAGGTTAGAGGGTTGGAACTTGCTCAAGCAAGTCAAAATTCACAATTCATGCAGGCAGGAACTTCCAATCCTCCACATCATCCTAGCCAAGTAGACCTCCTCACAGGAACAGGCACATTGGGCATGCCTCCTCAGTATTCACAACAAATGCCAACTAGAACCATGTTTTCTAATGCCGCTCCAGTGGAAAATATGATACCTCCCGGTTTAGTACAAAACAATCCATTCCTGAGCAATGCTCCTCCATACTTAAACATGTATTCCAAATCACCACAGGGAGATATGTTCTCTCTCTCTGGCATGTTCACTCAACCACAGGGATTTCCTTATGCCCCTACAAATATATATGCTACGCCACATCAACAACCCATTCCACCTCCCCCTCCTCAGCAAGCACCATCAATGGTCGAAACCTATGCGATAGGGACTTATTCAGAATATTTGAAAGAACCTTTAGACTTCACTATATGAAGCGTCATGCTTCCAAGACCTCTCCCGATCTACCCAAGTACAAAGGAGAGGGAGACCCAAATGCACATATTAAGGCCTATGCCACGGCCATTCGAGAACTGCTCCCTTGGGATGGAGTTGTTGCTAAAATATTCCCCAAAACGTTAGAGGGTATCGCCCTCGATTGGTATTATAGAATACCTGAAGCCTCAATACATTCATTTAAACAACTCGTTTTAGAGTTCATCAAGGCATTCGACATGAACAAATTGTTGAGAACAAGAATCAGGGAATTCTTGCATATTAAGCAAGAACACAATGAATCTGTTGCTCATTTCATCCAAAGATGGCGTCTGAGTCCTCTATTCTTCAACAAAGCTCCAAACATGGATTAGATGGAACTATGTGATTTATTCCTTCATTCTCTCAGCAGAGAGATAAAGGAAGAAGTCCAGAAATTCCCACTAAGAACTTATGATGAAGTGCTCGAGAGCGCTCTCTCGAATAGATCAAGCTACAATAGATAGCGGTCGTAAGACATATGGAACAAATGGGAGGTTAATCATCCCCAACCAAAACACTATGACTTATTCTACCACAAATGCCAATCAAGGACCTAAAATCCTTAACAAAAACCATGGGGTGACAACAGATGGAGTGACTGACCAAGCAAAAAAAGCAAATGTTGTAAATGTTCCACCACCAGTTAACAATCAACGAAACAACAATTTTACCCCAACAATCAACGCGGTGGATTTTAATCGTCCCCAACAACAACAACAACAACAACAACAATGGCAGATCCAAACACAGGGTCCAAGTCAAAACTCAACTGGATATCAAAACCAAAACCAAAGACAAAAAATGCAAAACTTTAATCCTAATAGTCAATGGTTTAATCAGAGTTTTGGACCACAACACGTGCCAAACCAACAACCTAGGAGTTATAATCCTAACTCGTATTGTGGTTTCCACAAAATTGAGGCCATGACACTAGGACTTTCCGTGATTACAATAAGTTCATGCAACATCTTCCAGAAGAACAAAGACAACTCTTCATAGATATGTTCTTAACAGATTCTGTGACACCTATGCCAAATACTTTCACAGGGGCAGTCTCCCCTCAAAACGCACCTCTTAAGATCTTGATGATCCACTTCCAAATCACAATAACAATAATAAATTAAATCCAAATGGGATGAAAAAGGTGTAATGATAGGAAATAATGATCATGAAGCCTCAACTTCGCTAAATCCACCTGTCGCACCACAATTAGGAAATCAGCCATGAACCAAGATAGTTGGTCTAGTGGAGTTAGATACTGAGCTGCACGTAGAAGCCATAACAAGAACACGAGAATATTCTTCTCAACCAAATCCAATCTATCCACTAGAACTAGATAACATTCAACAAACATTGGTAAAACCCGTGGGTGCTTATGATTTAATTAATGACTTAACAAAGACCTTCTCTCACATCTCCTTTTTGGACTTGTTGAAAAACTCTCCTGCCCATAGGGCTGCTCTTTTAGAAGCACTAGGTCTAGGTCATTTAATTAACATCACTCCACCTCCGAAACACAAGTAAACCATATAGACTTTGATATCCACCCTCCAGGGCAGCTAGATAGGGATACCGAGTTTATATTCGACATAAACAAAATGCCAACAGATGCTGAAATTACACGTAGAGGTGATCCGGCCTTGCATTTATAGGTGTGGGTTTACAATAATTACGTTAAATGTGCAATGGTGGATGATGGGGCAGTAGTTAACATTGTCCCCTTCTCTTTCCTTCAAAAGCTAGGATATGGAGAAACAAATTGTTCCACAACAAGAAATACGCTAAGAGGTTATGATAGCCTTAAAGCTACTTCAATTGGGACTATAATATTACCAGTCACCTTAGGACCCAAGACAATCCTCACCGAGTTTTATATCATAGATCGGGAAACCAACTATAATATGATCCTCGGTCGACCATGGATACATCGCATGAAAGCAATTCCCTCTACGTTATTCCAGGAAATAAGATTCTTACACTTAGGAAAGATATTCATAGCAAAAGGTGACCCAAAACCATTTGACATACACCTAGTAGACCTGAAGAAAAGACCAGGTGTTCACTCTGAGTTTGAACTCCCAACAAACCAACTTAACAAACCAATTGACTCAAAACCAGAAGAAAAATTAATACCTACAATAGAACTAGAAATTACGAACTTAGTCAAGAGCATCCCAGCCCTCAAGGATGAAGCTAACATTGTAGAAATAGTGTCATTAGGAACTACTACAAAAATTGTCGAATTACTAGAACAAGATCTACCAATTTTCCTACCATTTGACTCCATAGGTATGGGATGCACCCTAGGAGTTGGTTCTCTTCAGCTAGAGGAACTTTGCATGGTAGAAGTAACCAAAACAGAAGAAATAGATGTGAAGAATGTCCCAACATCCATCTTTCCTAGTAAATATTGGACTCTCCATTTCGATGGAGCTAGATGTCACTATGGAGTAGAAGGCGTAATCTTTACTTCTCCTGAGGGAAAGATCCTACCTTTTGCTTTTAAGTTGAACTTTGAATGTACAAACAATGGCACTGAGTATGAAGCCCTCCTCCTTGGCCTCATCATAGCCAAAAGGATTGGTGTTAATGACATCAGAGTGTTAGGAGACTCACAGTTAGTTGCAAACTAGGTCTCTGAAGTATATGAGACTAGAGCTGAGCACTTACAGACTCTATAAAACAATGGTATTAGATCTAAGAAAAAGATTTGACTTCATATCCATTGAGGCAATCCCATGAGAACAGAACCTTCTCAGATTCAATAGCAACCTCAGCTTCACGTTTTACCCCAAGTAATGAGTTGGAAGATACAAGTTTCAAAGTATCACTTCATACTGAACCATTGGTGAAGAAAATGTCAACAAACCCTCTGCTAACACATACAATTTGAGAATGAATCTCCTATCTTACATCATGTTGATAGTGATAAAGTCACTCTCGAATATCTAAACACCTATGCGGAGCTACACCTTGCTCACAGTATAGTTGATCTTTCCTTAATACCACATTCCTCTTCCTACTTTGGAAATCCCATGGTAGAGTCTCCTCCATAGAAAGATCTCGATATCTACGAGATAGAAAATGGAGAAAGCTTGGAACTACCTCCAGCCCCACCTGAGTTTGAAGAAGGTAACGCTTCTTTGATAGAAGAAACCATTGATATAAACATTGGAATGGAGGAAGAACCAAGAATTTTGAAGTTAGGATCCTCGTTAACTCTCGGAAGAAATAGAAATACACACCCAAATCCTCAAAGAACATCAAAAGGCTTTTGCATTTAATTATAAAGAAATGACAGGTATCACACCACAAGTTGTGGTACATAATCTTGTCACTAAACCAGATGTGAAGCCAATTAAATAGAAGTCAAGACCAATGAAGCCAAAAGTGGCTCTCATGGTAAAAGAGGAAGTAATAAAACTTCTCCAAGTAGGATTCATCAAACCAGTCGATTATTCACAATGGGTGTCTAATATCGTCCCCATTCTCAAAAAGAATGGGAAGATATGCATTGCATAGATTTTGGGATATTAACAAAGCTTGTCCCAAGGATGATTTCCCATTACCATCCATTGACGTCATTGTTGATGCAATAGCTGGATTTGAGCTTTTGTCTCTCATGGATGGGTTCTCGGGATATAATCAAATCAAAATATCGAACAAGATCAAGCCAAAACCACATTTATAACTCCCTGGGGAACTTATTGTTATGTTGTCATGCCATTTGGTCTTAAGAATGCCGGTGCTACATATCAGCGGGCAATGACTTATATATTCCATGATCTTATCCATAAAATTGTGGAATCATATGTGGATGACTTGTTGGCCAAGGCCAAGAAATGTTGTGATCATCCGGAGGTTCTCCGTATCATCCTCTCATGACTAATTGAGTATGGTGTCACATTAAACCTAGAGAAGTGTTTTTGGTGTAACAGGAGGCAAACTTCTAGGATACATTATATCTTCACGAGGGATTGATGTTGATCGGCCAAAATACGGGTTGTTCTCGAAATGATCCCACCTTTGAATGAATCTGGAATCAGGACATTTCTTGGGAAACTCGGTGCAATCGAAGGTTCATCCCAGATTTAAGCTTTGCCATTCATCCAATCAACAATCTACTCAAGAAAGATTATAGCATCGATTGGACTGAAGATTGCAACGAGGCCTTTGAAGTAGTTAAGTGCTTCTTGTTGTCACCACCCATGCTAATGCCTCCCAAACTAGACCACCCTTTAATCCTATACTCACGAGCCACTCATGTCTCTCGTGCTGGCTGCATCTTTGGCTCAAGAAGATGATGAAAAATGAGAATGCGTGATCTATTTCATTAGCCGAACATTGCTCGATTATGAAACACGTTACACACAGGTAGAGAGAGAATGCCTTGCCATAATTTTTGCAACAAAATGCTTGAGACATTACATGTTAAACCAGAAACAAGGGTCATTGTAAAGATAGACCATTTACGAACATTTCTCACACAAGGATCTTTATCTAGAAAAGTTGGCCGTTTCATAACCCTAATGGGAGAATTTGAGTTAACATTCGTAAACCAAAAATCTGTTAAAGGACAAATCATTGCAGACTGGTTAGCTGACAATCCACTAGATGGAGGTGAAGCTGGTAGATCTAGACTTTCTCGATGAATGTGTATACTTTGTCGAAACTAGACCCCCATCTCTACATGTCCCTGGTATACTGATATCATCAATTTTATCATGGACCATACATACCCGGAAAGTGCCACGTCACAACAAAGAAGGTGGTTACACATTATTGCCACTAAATATGTTGTTTTAGACCAAGTGCTCTATCGTAGAGCCTTCGACGACATGCTTCTAAGATGCGTCGACATAGAAGAATCCAAGAAGATTCTTCATGAATCCCATAGTGGGATATGTGGGGGCCACTTCGGTGGTCACATGCCACCACTCGCAAAATACATCGGATGGGCTATTTTTGGCCCACTCTGAACATGACGTAGTGGAATTTGTACGTAAGTGCCACAAATGCCAAGAATTCTCTCACGAGATTCACATGCCAGCACAATCCTGACCAATAGCAACTCTATGTGGCCCTTCTCCATGTGGGGTCTGGACTTGATAGGGAAATTCTCTCCCTCATCAACCGATGGCCATAATTTTATAATCACAGCCATGGAATATTTCACCAAATGGGTAGAGGCCATGCCTCTCACCACCATACCAAGTTCGGTGATCGCCAAATTCATTTTGAACCAAATTATCTATAGGTATGGTGTCCCACAAGTCATTATCTCGATAATGGCACGTCCTTTAAAATGATGAGGTTCGTGAGCTATGTAGCAAGTTCAAAATAAACCATCACACGGCCTCTCTTTACTACCCTCAAGCCAATGGGCAGGCTGAAGCGACAAACAAAACGTTGAAAGCTATTCTCCTCAAAATGGTAAAAGAAAACAAATGAGATTGGCATTTAAAATTATATCCGGCCTTGTGGGCCCACCGAACCTCAATAAGAACACCAATAGGAGCAACTCCTTTCTCACTGGTATTCGGGGTAGAAGTAGTTCTCCCGCTTGAGGTTGAAATACCCAATCTCGCATCTCACTACAAGGGATTCTAGATGAAGAAGCTTATAGGGAGGCATGCCTCTCCCAACTAGAAAGCCTAGAGATGAGGCGGGTTAAATGCCGAACAGTGGCATAGAGCCTATTGACCGGATGTGGACCAAGTATAACAAAAAGGTCTATGAGTGAGAAATATATGAAGGAGATCTAGTTTTAAGACTAGACAATACCGGATCGACAAGAAAACCGGTGAAGGAAGAAAGTTTCGGCCCAAATGGTTGGGCCCATATCGAGTCATGAAAGACTATGGAAATGGTGCGTATCTCTTGTGCACACTAGAGGGTGAGGAATTTAATGAATCAGTCAATTCCTTGCATCTTAAATGGTTTTACGCATGAAGCATCAACACTATTTGTATAATTATATCTACATTACATATTCATTTAGATAGGTTCATTTTGTTCACTCGTTTCGTAAAACTTGGTGATCAAGGGACTTTCTCTTAAGCAATTCATTACAAACTTCTGATGGTATTGATAGGAGCATTCAAATCATACTTCTTCATTTTCATAACATCATCAACTATTTCAGAATCATTTCATCAATTAAAGCTAGATATGACAAAGTCTTAATGGTAGCCATACCAAGGCCTGCATGCTTGTTCTCACTTTTGGTTTCTTCCTAGGATAGGTGTCTTGCCTATGGTCTATTCTAGAAGCTTCATGGTGTCACATCTATCCCATATATATATATATCTCTTTGGAAATAAGAACATACTGACATTTTGCTCAAGTAAGTAAGTCAAATATAGATCAAACAAAAAATTTTACTTTTACACATTTCCTTGCCCTACCAACCTTCGGTGATGAGCTTGCATCTCTTACTAGTGACGTAGGGTTGGGAAAGGATGGGAATGCCTTTACTCGCCTGTGCCTTGTCCATGGTGATAAGCCCATGCTTCCTACTAGTAGCATGGGGCAAGGTGTAGGGGGTCCTCTTGATAGTAAACGTTGAAAGTCATAAGCAAATAGTTCAAACAAACCTTTGAAATCTTGAGTCAAAACAAATGAATCAGATGTCCAAAATTCCAAGAGAGTTCAAAACCCTGAAAACCAGATTTTGTCAACCAAGTGGCCATCTACGGATCTAAGTCTGGATAAACTGCAAAGCAAGTTGCATTCTAAACTATGGAGTCACTTGAGTAAGATAGGTTTGTAGCGTCCTAATTTGGTTCCACCAACTCTTTGTCTATCTCCCATCATTACCATTTCAACACACCTCATAGCTTGTGCCCTTTCTAGCTCTCGGTGGTGAGCCCTCGCATCTTACTAGTTGCGTGGAGTTAGGAGTGGGGCAAGTACATCTGCTCATCATACCAATTCATCATCACATTTTGTCAAAACAATATGAAGTACGGAAAATTGCTTATGAAAACTAAAGTTCAAGATCACAAAGCTCATTTGTGTCATCATACATCAACATCACGAAATACAAAAAAAAAAAATTTGTGATATTTGTTCTCCATTGCATACATTCTGAAAAGCATATAAAAACAAAATTTTATAAACATCTAGTATACATGTGAAAATGAATCACAAAACTCTAGGTACAAAGAGATCTAGATCCAAAAAAAGAGATATATATATATAATCAGGTTTATGTACAATGCCATCATGCATGCTAGGCATGGTCAAAATGCTCAATGAGCCTAGAAAATACAAAATGGTCGTATAAACAATCTAGCAAGAGTCACTACAAAAAGAGCCAAGTGGCCTCTCAATCCCTATGGGATCCCTCAGAAGGTGCATGACCACGTCTAGGACTCGGCTACGCCGGCGCTCTGAGTGCACTGAGGGCTCATGGTCCCGAATGGTAGCTGTAGCCTCGCTATGAGAGTGGCTCCTCATCAGTGCTCTGTGAGTCCTATACCCGGCTAACTCGGTATGGAGGGAAGTCACCATCTTGGCCACATGCCAAATGGGGAAAAAACATCGGTATGCCTGCCTACCGGTTCTTTGAAGGCTCCCCTGCATCCATGGATAGCTCGGCATGAGTCTTCTCCATAGGGAGCATCAGGGTATCAGTACATACCCGGTGAATCAAGTCTCGCCACTCATCAACAGTCTCTGCAAGAAAAGGAGAAAACAAGTTAGAAAATAATCAAAAGATGAAACCAAGGATGAACAAAAGGAGAGATAGCAACTAAGGCAATCCTAGCTAAAAACAAATATTAAAAGAAGAGTGACAACTCACTCGGATCTCCAGGCCTCCAAGAGGGATCTCTAGGATCAGCGCCTGCCATGGATGCCACCGTGACTGATGTCCTCCTCCTATGTCTGGGGCAACATAGCGTCCTACCACGGACTCGTCCTCTCCGCCTAAGTCCTGAGAAGGTAACTCCTCTGAGACTAGAGTCACCCTCTCTGTGCTCTGCTCTACCCTCTCGGCTGTAACATCTCCTGAGTGTCATGCCACTCGGGATCGCTATCCTCTCCCCACCCGACTCACTGACCTCCATGTCCTCGGTCTCCTCCCTCCTCTCCCCTGTGAACTCCTCAGACTCGGAGTCTATATCAATAGGGTCATCACTGCTATGTGCGGGACCGGTGGCAATTCGAAGTAAAGGTGCCTGAGGAGCACCGACTCTCGCTCGGGTGCGTACCACCCTCCTGGCTGCAATAGGGATGCCAGGAGTAACAACAGTCCAACCCCGGCCCCTAGGACCGCCCCTAGCCTCCGAACTGATCGAACAACTTTGGCACCACTAGGGGAAGCATATCAACGTAAGCAAGGCCGAACTGCTGAGGCACTCGATCAAAGGGGTGTGTCTCTACCTTCCCCATCCTATCCACAAGCTGCCCTGTAGTAGAGCAGGAAATCAAAGTGAAGGTCTCCTGCCCCACCTAACCTACCATGGCCTGATAAGGTGTGGCCTCCATATCCTCAGTAGTCAGGGAAGCAACTGGCTGGTGGGGTGCTCTAAGCACCATCATCTCTGTCCATCTAGCTGCCCTCATGGCTCCGGGATCCACCACCTCTATACCTCTCCCATAAGGGATGATACGCTCATAGACCCAGCTCATAACCAAGGTCGGATGGCTCAAGACTGTCCCTATAAATGAACCACCCTGTATAAGTCGTGATAGGTGGTCCCAAGTATATCGGCTCCCAGGCATAAATCGACCATGTGCCTCAATCTGTGTGATGATGGGGGCCCAACAATAGAGTAAAGTATCCCCTCCCTTGTCTCGATCAATCTTGAAGCAAGGATGCCCATGATGGCTTGACGGATCAGAGGGATGGGAAAGCCTAGGAATAGAATGGACCTTCACCCCCTTCTTCGAACTAGTGGAGACAACTGCGTCTCCCATATAGGTGGCCCACTGTGTCACCTGAGCTCTGGATACTGCTGTATCAAATGAAAGTCTCCTCCCAATAATCGGGACTCCCAAAATGTGGTAGACATCCTCTAAGGTGATAGTCCACTCACCCCGACACCTGGAAATCGGAAAGTGTTCGATCTGCATCCCAGTAAGAAAATAAGTCACATAGTATGTGACTGGCAGGTGTAACGTGGGGGACCCGTGTGATCCTCAATATACCTGCCCTCTGAAGAGTATCCTGCTCATCCTGAGAGAGTGCATCTAGCACTGCTGGAAGCCAATCACTCTCTCTCTCTCTCTCTCTCTCTGGCTCCATCTGATGTACTCTTCCTTCTTCTACAAAAACACACAAAAACACATGCAAAAGGAGCAAGTTAGTATCAAGATTGCATTGAAAAAAATCATTAAAGTAGGTAAGAATGCTAGAAATGCAAAAATGAATTCAAACAAGTGTTGTTTTGGCATTCTGGAGAGAACCGCCGCCCTGAGCAGGGTGGCGGTTCCATAACCACCACCTTGGAAGGCGGTGGTCTGTAACCACCCCTCTGGGTGGTGGTCGGTCTATCCGCGTTTCAAAATGGGTCGCATACCTAAAAATGCTCAAAAATGCTAAAAAATGACCATTTTGACTAAAACAAAAGCCTACCCATTAGGCACCCCCCTAAGAGATACATTTAAAACTGACATTTCTAAAAATACCCCCCACGACAAAGTTTTCATCATTTTTACATTTAGGGTGCAAAAAAATGAATAATCAAGAAGAACTAACTTTGAGATTTCATGGGTCGAGGTACTGCTCATGGAGGCATGATCGCTATCTCGATGCGAATGTTTGACTATATTCTCATTGAAAACCGTCACCGTGGGTCCCAGAGCTCAAAAACTATCAAATCAACACGTGCAAATGAATAGGAAAATGGTCCATATATATATATATATATATATATATATATATATATAGTGTTTTGACGCATTTTGAGTGCCCCTTTCGCAGGTTTAGAGCGCCAATGGAGGTAAGTTCTCATCCCGCACAAATGGTAAGTCCTCATCTCATACTAATTTAGTATTTATTTTTGATTTGTTTTGTCTATCTACACTTGAGTCTTCTTTCCATTTTGCAGGTAGCGGGAACTTGGATGGCGACATTTCGACACATGGGCGTGTCAGGTATAATTTCTAACTTCCCATTTTGGGACCGCCATACTCGGACCCACCATTTTATGCCTCTTCATGGCTAAACACTTCTCGAGGGGGAAATATGTACGTACCCAAAATTGTAGGGTATTGTACCTGCTAGAACAATGTTACACATGCCCCAATGATGATATAGGTCACCTCACAAGGTGTTCGGATCCAAAAAAGCTCACAAAGTATATGTTAGCATCCCAAATGCTTTATCCATGTTCCTTGTGCTTTGTTTTATTCCTCTGCCCTTCATTTCTTAGCTTTTTGACCTTTAGTGATGAAACCGCCACCCTGGCAGGGCGGCGGTCCTGTAACCGCGCCTTGCTCAGGGTGGCGGTCCTTCACGCATTTTCCAACACGTTCTTCTGATCACGACTTGCGTAAATTTTCAACTTTTACCATCTTTTCTCCACCACCTTGGCTTGTATTAATGTTTTATGTCCCCTAGAATAGTGTTTCTCCATTGTTTAATGGTAAAAGAGTTCTAATGGGAATCACCTTTGGGTGAATGTGAAATCTATAAATAGCTAGCTTGTTTTCAAGCAAATGGCCCCTCAAAACTACCTCTCAATTTCTCATTTTCCATTGTTTAGTCTCTCAATTCTTGCTTAGAGTTCATTTTGTTTTCATGTTTGCATCCATGCTAGTTTTCCTTTGCTTTTAGAAGCCATTCAATCTTCTTGCTTCAGTCTTGTTCATAGTTGTTCATACAAATTAGTTTAGAGTAGAGTAGTGTCAGTTATAGATTGCATCCATTAGAGTTGCAGGTTGTGTTCTTCAGAAGGTGGATTCTAGAATCTCTCGGTACTCTTGCGTTGTATTCCCACAATAAATCCCGCTAGGAATTACATATGCCAAGCTCTGTCTCTTGCGTTGTCCCTCTCCTACTCGCATTATATTCGGTCTATATCCAAACTGCCATTGTTCGAATACCTTTTCTATTGATGCTAGCATATATATACACTCTTCTGGATTCACGTGAACATGAAGGAATGAGGAGATCATTCTGAGGGGACAAAGTCATACACTACTGGATTCGCCACTATTCTGTAAATTCTAGGTTTTATCTGTCAAAGTTCTAGTTAAAATATATCAAATAGAGTAGTGAAACATTTCATTTCAGTTAAATTTCATTCTCGATATTACTAGGGAAGCTGTGGGGATTGATAGTTTCTAAGAAACTATGATTCATTCCTCACTTCTGAGGTAGGATCGAGAATCTTTCAATTAAGTTAATCAGCTATCTAGTTATTTAGGATAAACTCACAATGTTGCATGTGCAAGTAGCTACCTTTGGGCTACCTTGTTTGTTTTAATTTTGTTATTATATTAGTTGTCATTTTCTGAATATATTAGATTAGTTGTTCTTTCAATTCCATTTAAAATTCTATTAAAAAAATACAAAAACAAAGGAATATATATATGTTGTAGATATATCTTGCATAGTTAATTTATTTCATTTCAGTTAGGTTTATATTAACCTTGTATGACAATCACGGGACCTAGGGAGCCCAGGGAATATGTTTTTGAGCCAATCGTGCCTCAACCCAATATTGTTGTGAAATAACTAACATAGATTCCAAAATCTCATAATTCAGGTCTTCAAACAACAAAGACTAAGAGTATTAAACATAGAAGAAATCAAAGCACACACGTGTGGTCAAATCAACCAAATTATAGATTTCCTTAATAGACATCCAGAAGACCGTAGAAGGACGAAAGAGAACAAACATTCTGTTGTGATCCACTAGTCAAATCAGACGCAAACCTTATAGATTGCCTTGTTTACGACATCCAAGTTGCCTAAACACCTATTAGGTACGCTGAGAAAATCGTGAGCTTTAGTTGTAAACGAGAGGCTGAAAAGGCATATGATTATTGGGTGATCGGGATCAAGAAGGGATTGATTCTTCACATGACCATAGGAGGAGACCATCAACATACGGTTGTGACCCATAGTCCCACAACCTAGCGGGCCTACAAATCAACCCAACATTGACGCTAGTTTGTATTTAGGTCTTCTCCACTCCCAACACATTACATATTTTGGTTCTTCTCAAATCAAGATTTGATTTTTGTTAAATCATTTGGTGAATCCAAACGCTATATTTTCATAGGATCCCTAATTTTGTTTCCTTTGTTTTTTTCTAATGGCTTACTAAAAGATGTTGTGTGCTCATATTTCTATGCCTTTTACACTAAAATATGATTCTATACCTATGAATGGTCTTCATCCCTATTTTGCAAATGCCCATTAAGAATCCAAATTTTATCACATGTACATGGCCCTAGGGATACCAATGAGATTATTTTTATAATTAAAAACTTATAACCCTTCATCCTAATGTTTTGCTAATACCATCTATTGACACTTGGTAGTTTTAATGGTAGTGATATTGCTTATCTTGTTAAAAATGATACATGTGTAGAGGATTTGGTTAATTTTTTGGATGAGGAATGTTTTATTGATGATGCTTGTGATAACCATACACAAAAATTTCATACTTATAATGTTGTAGTAGATGTTATTCTAAATGGTACTATCCTTATTTCTTCTTTTATGCATTCTCCACCTACCTATGCACAAATATTCATGGCTGACCTTGCTTGTACTACTCCTCCCATGGTTCCACCCATTGTTGATAATGATGTTAATGTTCCCTCTCTTTCTTCTCAACAAGGTGCTTGTGAATTGACTATTGTTCCCCAAAAGACATATCTTTCTTCCTCTCCTAATTATGTGCAACATAGTAATGCTAGTACTCATACTTCTTCTCATGATGTGTTAGAATCTACAAAGGTTAATGATGCATGTGTTTCTACTCTTGATGCTCAAAAGGATAGTGTACATAGTAATGATCATAAAGATAGTGTGCATGTTGATTGTATTCCTTATTCTAATGGGCTTGTTGATAAAAGTGTGCAAACTTCTATTTCTCTTGATTCTTCTTCTAATATTCATAACCCTAGTTATCCATTAGCTGATCCTAAGATTACTTTCCAACTAAATAGTGTACCTATGGCTACTCATAATGGAAATATACAACCACTTAATAAACCTCTTAATGTTTATACCATTCCTCCAAGAATTTGTTTCTCTTATGCATGTTGTAGGTGATTTGAAAAATAACATTCATAATCTCACCCTTGAGAGTAAGTTGTAGATCTTCTTAGGAATAGGATTTCCATGAGAGTAGGGCCTATTATGCTAGTATTGATAATAATTATCTTCATGGAAATCCTATTCCTAAGAATATCTACAACTCAACTTTTCCTAAGGGTTTTACCATGCCTAACCTTTTTATACTCTTTGATGGAATAAGTAATCCTCACATGCATCTTAAGGATTTTTGGTTAGCTATGACTTCACATTATAATGATAGATTACTTCTAAAAGCATTTCCTAGCAGTCTTATTGATATTTCTTCACATTGGTTTCATCATTTTCCTAGTGGATATATTAATACTTATATTGATATGGAAGAAGCATTTCTTAGACATTTTATTTCTAATAATGGTCCTAAAGTTACATTTGAGCATTTATCTTCTTTACATCAAGGAAAGAATGAACTTATTACGATTATATTTTACATTTTAAATATTGCATGTATCATTTAATTTATCAACCTATTGATTTATAAATGCAATATATCTTTTTTTGTGGCTTGATTTTTCCTCTAAAAGAAAAGTTATTGTATGACACATGTGAATCCTTTACAGTTATTTTTCTTAAAGTTATTCACTTAGAACAAGATATGCTTAATGTACATTTTTTTGCACATGCTTCTAGCTTCTACTACTCCACCTACTACATCTCCTATTCCTCCTATTACACCACCTTCATGTTCCCCATATACATATAGACATACTTGTAGTAATTCACCCAATTTTGATTCACCTCCATGTACACCTCCACCATGATTTACTCCCCCTCCTAAGCATGATCCATTATAATTTTCACATTCTACTAGGCCTCATGATATCTTACACACTTTGATTGATGAGAAATTGATTTGTCTACCTTCTAATGAACATCCTCCTCCTCATTGGTTGTAATGGAATCGTAACCAACCATTTTGTAATTTTCATAGGATTAATGGATACGAAACAATGATTGTTATGCACTTCATAATAAGCTTAAGTTGCTTGAGAAAAAGGTGTTATTTTTGTTTGCACATGCCATTATGATTGATCACATTCTCCTGTCTTTGCGATGCTAAACACCGGATTCTGCTACTTTGACTTCCCATCCTCCTCCTAAGGTTATTGTTTATTTCTCCATCAACTTTGACTATGCATGAGATATCTACCCCACTTATTATTCAAACTAAGAATAAATGGGTCCTGAAGGAGAACCACATGCCACTACATGATTCACATATTCCTATTGTTTCTATGATCACTTTGAGATTATCATTTGGTACTTATGCTCATGATACTACATTAGCATCACTTGAGCCACACATGTATAGTCCTTGCCTTGTTTTTTGATAGATTTTATATGATATTTAGTGTTATATGATTCCATTCCTATTCTATACATGTATGCCACTATTTATTTTGCATCTCTACGCTTTAAAGACACAATCAATTATTATTTAGGTATCTTGACCACTTTGTTATTATCTATACTATGAGCACAACTTGATAATCATACCACATTCATTCCTATATAGTTATCATCATCATACTATTATCATCACTATGTTATAATCCTCATCATATTTATATCATCGCTAAGCTACCATCACGTATAATCTAATCTATGAGATCATCATAAAAAGAAAAGTATATAACCATCCACAATAATTAACTCAACTAATGTCATACAATAAAATCATCCAAAGCTCACACATATAAAGTACACATCATCACATAGTACACAAAAATTATCATCATCACACACACACACACACACACACACACACACACACACACACACACACAAATATTTAAGATAAAAACTAGGTAAAATGCCCACTACAAGATACATCATGCATCCTCATCGCTACTACTCGATGCAACTATGGGAGCTCTTGAACTCGAGGCTTCATCACTCAATATTCATCTTTGTACTTGGGAGCGCTCTTGCTCTAAGCGAGTCTATAATGATGTTGCCTTGGCCACTAACTATACATACTAAACTTGGAGCTCTACATATCACACAAACATATCATACGATAAAGATCATCCTCCTACAACCTCCCTCACATGAGCTAGCTTAGATCTCATCTCATCACACTCCAATTGCAATACCAACATATGTGATCACCACTACCATTACTTGATCAAAGAGGTGATCATGCTCACCCCTTATGTGATCAACCCCTACAATAAGGACATTTGGGGGCATGTTATGGGTCACATGTGTAATGACATGTCCATGATCACACTCCAATACTCGCCACCTAAAAATAACACATGACAATCATATTGGCACATGCTCATTATGATACTATAAAAATACAAATCTATGCAATACTTACATCATGCTACGACCATTATTACTGCATCATCCCACGGGGAAGGCACCTAATCTCCTAATTACTATCCCTCTCCCTCTCCCTATCATCCTTCTCGTGGGTCCATATGGTGACCCTCCTACAACATCTACCACCATTGTGAACATGAAAAAAACCCATCAATGCTTGAACCACCCTTGACTATATGTCGGTGTGCATCCTACATCATCTACCGGATGAAAACTATATCATGATCCCTCTCATCTAAAAGTGACATGAATAGCTAGGATCCTATGGGGCCTAACATCATTCCAATTGTCCTTTCCATACACATTGATCATTACCATACATATAGATCAAGGGGCACATCCGATATTTTTGAAAGCTGTCGTGAAATAAGCTCCCCCTTTGGAAGAGCTTAACCACTCTTGAAAACCTATCCTATAACCACATGGTAAAATATACACATTGTAGCTCCACATAGTCCTCTTTCTAGTAGCCATAATCTCTATATGACCTCCATATAATTACACCTTAGCCCATTCAATCTAGAATTAATCTATACATCATTATATCAAACCAACAACTCCTTGAGCCAACCCAACTCACCGCTAAGATCTCCGATTGTGCCCAATCCACTCGGGGCCCACTACGGGACCTCACCACAAAAATGTGCTCATATGCCCATATATGCAATAAGGTAATCACACCAATACCACCTTCGCGGTCCTCCTATATGAATATATAAAGATCCCTATATAGATGTGCTAATACACAACGACTCCATGCCTATCGGATCCCATCTTTTGGTCAACGTTCTCACATATCTCATGCATGTGATAGGATATGGCTACCCCACCTCCATCCATGGCCAAAAAATATGCTAGAACCACTATAATAAATTTCTATAAACATGGAACCTCCAGATCTCACTATATCATCCAAAGTCACTGATGAATCAGTATTGACACGAGACTCTATAAATTACCTCTTGAATACTCTCATCTAATACCATGTCTCCCCTAGGAGTATCACATGTACCCACTTCCATACTACTAAAAATCACAAGATGTGATACACATCCTCTAGTGTCACTATCATTTCTCTCGTAGGAATCCAAAAAGTGAGTGTGTAGTCACACCATCTCTTACAAAGAGTTGTGATCAAATATATGTCTTGGGGAACCTCCCTAATTTAGTCACATGCCGTAGATTGACTCAATCTAACAACTCCCACTCATCCTCCTATAGACCCAACCTCGAAAATTTCTTCAAATGTCTCCCCGCATGAAACTCATGAGAATGAACATCTTTCTGCATAACAAAAATAATACACGAAGCCACACATTAGTGTCTCTTATAAGAAAAAATACCTTGCGAAGAAATACTACAAAAAAATTCACATTCAGAAAAAAAAAAAAATCTAGTAGCCTAGATACTACTTCTCGGTATTGGATAGTAGCACCTGGAACTGGATGGTGCCATCCCAAGGACAAAATCGGCCTCACACCGATTCCGTCTCGGTTAGAAATGCCAAGATTCTCAAAAAATGTAAAATTTATAAAAACCAAAAATCCTATAATATGACCTATGCTAACTTCACAAAGCACTACTTACAGGTTGATCCGTCGTTTGTCTTTGATATAGCCTCCAAAACCCTCTCGAATCTTGTCGGGATAACCTCTTATGCAAATATTTTAGTTACAACCTAGATATCAAATCACTATTACTCCATTTAGAAATGAAAGTGCTATTCATTTTTTCGTACTATATATATATATATATTCTATTATCCACACAATTCTTAAGTTTCGTAGTTTCTCCTATGACAACTAATATGCCGACATAGTTCAGTCCATATCGAGCCTTGTTCCCCTTTTTCGGCATTGTTAGCAACATTAGGATATTATTTTCCACATCTACCTGCATTACACATTCCTTTATACTCCTATCTATGCTTTCTTACATGTTTTTACTATGACTCTCTTATAGCTCTCTATCATATTGTACACATCTTTGCTTCACCTCCAACCCATCTTACTACTTTTTTTTAGCTCATGGTTTGATGATTCTCTTCTCACCCTTTTCCGAAAGGGGAAAAACATTTAGGGTCATCATATCTCCTCTCATAGTGTAAAATAAAAAAATCTCCAAGATAACGTACAAAATCGTACTATATATCACTACTGTATCTTCAATTAATTACGAAACAAAAATTTAAATCCCAAAAAGTTACAACTCAAAATTGTAAGTTTCAATTTGTTCCAAGTAAGACACTATATTTGATTCTCGATTACTACAAAATCCACCGTCAAATGACCTAATCCAAGAGTAATTCAAATTTCAATCATTGCTAGTGTATCTTCAATTAATTATGAAACAAAAATTTAAATCCCAAAATGATTACAACTCAAAATTGTAAGTTTCAATTTGTTCCAAGTAAGACAAAGATATTTGATTCTCGATTACTACAAAATCCACCCTCAAATGACCTAATCCAGAATAATTCAAATGACCTAATCCATGAGTAATTCAAAGTAAATTTGTATCAATCAAATACTACTATTCAATCAATATACATTGTTTCTAATTCTATTTCAACAATATCAATTTCTCTCCATGCTAAATTGGGATCCAATCCATGGTATCTAATCAAACATTTCTTCTATTTGACTATTTTACACCCTTATGACATAAAGTGGGGGAAGTGAGATGTCATTTCCTTTTCTTATCCACTTTACGAGGGTTTCTATGACTAGTAGGCAAGGTAACAATTAGTTCATTTCTATCTATAGCGGTAAAACCTATTTTCCCCTTAAGCTAGGTTTCGCTCTCCCAAAATCTTCCTCATGTTTTAGGATGAAAAAATCCTAAGAGTATTCACATTGGTTTGGGAATTGATCACTCCCGACCCCTCCTACCCTCTCCAAGGTTTGAAATTTTCTACATCTCCATGAAATATTTGTATCTAGTTACTCCTTTGTGATGATACACTCACCTCGCATAGGTCAAGGTGATGATCCATGGTTTACCACACTATGATTCTTACTTCCGGCACACCTTCAACTACAACTTCTTTAGCCCTTTACATGTATGTTTTTCTTATATCCTTTATACTATTAAATTTCATCCAAATAACATAGGGGAAAATGTAGACACAAAATTATGAACTTATTACTATTACATTATGCCTCTAGTATGTTGTTATATGCATGATTCCTAAGTGAGAAGATTAGACACTGGTGATACCTCTCCTAGTCCTTTTATTGATTTGTGACATTGTCTTATACTTTTTGGATTTATGCTTTCTGGTCATGTCACAAGGATCCATGTCTCTGTCTGTAGTATATTTTATATTTCTTATCCTAGGGATAATATCACCCAGTAAGGACATTATCACCTAGGTTCTAGTGTCCCTTCTTGGTGCTTTTATCCAATCTTGCTTATATTTCAAATTATCACCTGACACTTGATTTTGGGTCTTTTTTATTATGATTTTAAGTTTGGGTTCGGCCTTTGACATCATTAAGTGTTGAAATTAAAATAAATTAGTCATATATACATAATTTACTAACTATTATAAAGCACAATTGGGTCACTTTGTTTTCTATCTACTACTTGGGAAAACACTTGAGGAATGCATTTTGGATACATTATTCACTACATAGGAAGGGAAAATTTTGAATTCCATCACACACATTATCTTGGGGAAAAGTAGTTGTATCCCGTTATCTTGGTGCAACTTACACAAGGGAAACCTAGCTTCAAGGGACATGATTCTATCACACACACACCAAAACTACATTGAGTTTAAAATGTAGTGCAATGTTTGGTGATAATCACATTGGGGTGACCATTGAATAAATCACAAATCAAGCATATGCATATTTTACTTCTTCCAATGTGCACTTGAGTCTTATGTAGGTAGCTAGGGTTTGTTTTATAGATAGAAGTGCGGCAGGAAAATCCTACAACAAAGTGGATGTGAAAAATAACAAGGTGAAGAAAGCATTATAAGATACTCAAAGAACTAGATCTGCACTACTCATTAGGACATTAATTCCCAAATCATAAACTATTACCTCGGGTGGTCCTATCCATACCTAGGTGCTTCTTGTCAACACATTTATATATCAATGTCTACCGGAAAAAACATGCACAATCCAAATTGAGCTTGTCACACCATCACTCCATCCTATATTCAATCAAGTCAGTTAGGAATCAACTAAATTATTCTTTTCCTCTTGTTACTTATACTTGTTTGTCATTACATGTTTGTATTTACGTATTTTTGATATATCTAATTGATCACTAGTTTTTTTATTAAGATTTAATTTCTATTAAATTAGTCCCTAAAGTTCACACTAAGCCCAATTTTTCCATTTTTCTTCCTAATAGGAACTAACTTCACCACCCAATATGAGTACTTTATAAGAAATATGATTTTGTCTTCTATGAATTTGGAAAATTCTTTTCTTATAAAGGGCTCAATTTTAGGATTTATAGGTCTCTACTTTTTCCTAATGGGCTTGACTTTGGGGTCAAGGTCTATAACATGTTCAATAATATAATAATTAAAGCCTTTAGGGTCCTCACAAATTTATGAAAAGATATCATTATAATTTTGAAATAAGGAGATAAATGCTTGTTATTATTTTGTACCACATATCTTTCCTAGCATCAACTCTTTGTCTTATGCAATGATGACCTTATGATAGTCTTCTTCCTTTTCTTTGTCATATTTTTCTTCTCCCCTTAAACTCTTCATCTGAGCTGAATATGTCTTAAAGTGTAACATGTCCTCTAGGAAACTTATTTATCTTCAATTGAATAATCTAATCATCAGAACCCTCTTGCAACCTTAAGTTTAGTTTTGATGAAAATTCTGCCTCATTTTGGATGAACTGGACTATTTTCTCATCATTATCAAAGACTTTCCAACTTACTTCATTATCAAGAATGGATGGTCTAACCACCATATTAACATGTTGTCCATTTCCTTGAATGAGGTCCTTAGGTGTAAAAATTGTGATCTCACAACTGTCATTTGATCAACTTCACAAATTTGTCTTCTTGGGACCACTTTTAGGTTGATAGCATCAAAATTTTCCATTAGATCCAAAACTATATGCCTATAAACCTGTAGGAGTTTATTCTTGGCAACACTCTTTCCTTTTACTTGATGGATAGCTAACTCAATGTTCCCAAAAAATTTCAATGTTTTTATTTGTCTATTCTCAACCAAAAATAGTCCGTGAACAAATTATTTATACTCGCAATATTATTGGAACATCTAAGCTATAATCTATGGGAAAAAATGATTTCTTACCAGATGGAGGAATTAGAACCACACCGATCCAACCCCATTTTATGATTTGATCTATCAAAAATCCTTCCACGAGCCTCTTGCATCATCCTCCTCCTTGTGGGAGACGGGGATAACAAGATCTTCCTTTTGGATATAATAAGTTCCCAAACTAGTTTCCTCAGTTGTGTCATAAGGATCAAAATCATAATGCTCTTTGACTCGTTCATCTAACAAGAGGCTAGGCATTGAAAGAGGTGAGGAATCTTGTTGTATTGAAACTAATTCATTTTTTTATTATTCTTGAACTATGAAATTAGAGATGAGGGAGGCAGGGTTATAGGACTCAACATGATAGGATGAAATTGGCTCAACTTTGATTTTAAACCTTGTGCCATATATTGTCCCTAAAAGCATATGGGAACAGAATAAAGGACAAGTACCCACCCCTTTAGCTATGAAACCTCTTGACAAGTAGAGGGAAAAGAAAGGAGGTAAATCAATGACTAATATGTCTTGGGTAATGGTCAAACTAGGACAAACATGGAGGTCAACTGAATATTGTTTATGACTCATAGTATTTTGATTATTGTACCATCAAGTTATAAAATACCCTTAGAACATAAACTGTAATCAATGCCTAAAATGTCTACTATTTTCTTGGGCATAACATAATTATTTGCACCAAAGTCTATCATGAAATTAGGTACTAAGTGCTTTCCAATGATCAAGGACACATAAAAGGGTGGTAGTTTCTTGAATCTACTATCTTGGTCATTCTTGGGTTGGAATAGGCTAATTAAAGAGTTTATATTTTGCATAACTAGCTTATATGGTGGAAGTTGCTTCAAATATTATTGTAAGAGATCCCTCTAAGAGGAAATATACAATATATACCACATGATCACATTCAAGCTTGTCTTATTCATTTTTTCCAAAATGTTCAAAGGGATACCTATAGTATTGTGCATTATAGGTGTTAAGGATTATTTTCTTGCTTGTTTCATTGGTGGAAAAGATGTCCTTAGCTAAAAATTAACTTCTTTTATAGGGGTAAACCTACTAGAAAAATATGATTTCTTGTTCTTGCCTAAATCTTCCATGAATTCTTCTGTTTGAGAGGAGGGATATCTTGCAACGAAGAGGATGGAGAAAAAATCCCTAGCTAACTCTTCTTTGACCTTGTGTTATTAGAAACATAAAACTGAGGTCTACTTAAGATATCTTCTTGACTGCACATAACTCATTAGTACTGTAGAACATAAGATTAGTTTTGGGAGTAATTTTTTTACTATTTCTTCATTAGGATTTGAAGCCTCCACCAATGGTCCTTTTGATTAAATAAATTATGTACCATGAGGGTATGACTTGTACACCCTTTACAAAACTATTTTGATTGTGAGGTTGGTTGCATGGAAAAAACCACTCAACTTCTTGGGCTACATTATTTTGTATTGGAATAAAGGCCTTTCTTGTGCTTGATGATAGGAAGTTGATGTGTATGAGAAAATGTTTGAAAGGGAAAATTGCGATTGTGCCCTTGAAACCTATTTGACTGATAATCTTGGCCATATATTTGATTGAAATATTAAATTCTCTATTGCTGATAACCTTGATTAAAAATTTTATTTGAAGGTTTCCCTTGATTGAAACTTGGGTAATTTTTAGGTGTTTGGGCTTATTGTCTCTTGAGGGAGACAATCTCATTTGATATGCATTTGACCAAATCTCAAAGATCATTATTTTCATTTAGCATATTGGGAGAATAAGATATATAGGCAAATGGGGAAGAATTTGGCTCAGAAAGGGAGCAAGGGAAGGTTAAATACCTTGGGGAAAATATGGAAAAGAGGTACATGAAGTATGGGAGCTATTTTTCCAGCTTGTATTATACAATTTTCAGCCTTAATGACTATTGTATATGCATCGATAATGCTGCAACTCCCATAGATTGTTTCATTACTACAATATCAGAAATAAGAGCCCTTAAAAATAAAAAAATGCATCTTGAGGAGTTGGATTCATAAGAGTTGGAATTATATCCCAAGTCCTCTAAAATATGAAGTTAAAGTCCATCATTATATTAGTATAAGCTCTCTTAATAGTTGTCAAATGCTCCAACAAAGAGATGTTATTTGCTTTTCTCCAAATTATTAGAAAAGTTATTCTCTAAGCTCATCACATGCGTGGATTAAGGAAAACAATAAGCTCATGTACCATTGTAGTGCTTTCCCTTTGAGGGATGAAGCTAAAATCCTCACTTGCTACATCATATTTAGTTATAAAATGGATTGAGCATACATTAAAAACATCCGAGATATGATCTATGGAGGTGGTAAGGTTTTCACTAATAAAAATGGAATACTTTATAAAGCAACAACTAGTATATCATTGTGAGAACCCAAAGCTAAGGGAATGCCTCCATTTAAGGTCATAAAAGGTAAGTTTCTTTGGTGAGCCATGAAAGGGATAGGATTTTAACTTATGAGGGGAAAAGAGTAGGATCTAACAAGAGGGGGAGTGGAAATTTTGTTGTTGGAAGTTGATGCAATTCTTTGAGCTGATCTTCCCCTTCTTCTTCTCCTTGGTTAGAGTTATAGGTGTTCGATGGGATCCCCTTGCCAAAATTTGTCTCGTTTGTATTATTTTCATGAAAAATGGGCACCAAACTACTTGAAAATATTAATATGAATTTAGGAGTTTCCTCAAAAGGCTAAATGCCACTAAGATACACACCATCTTAGTGAAAATTATTAGAATCAACTAAAAATGACAGGAGTCCCACCAGTGTGCAAAAACTATTGTCACTTGAAATTGCACCCTTTTATGAGGTCAATCTCAAAACGTCAATGAAACGTGGAATGACCTTTTTAGTGTGGGACAATACCACCTTTTAAGGTCAAACTCTTGAGAAGGTTGGTTCCTTCTATTCTAGCTTACTACAACTAATGTAACCAACACTATAATAAACTACCAACTATTTCTAACCTAATATTTCTAAGGAACCAAGGTTCAAAAGGATGAAATACTAAAATAAATAAAGGTAGTGTACCAAACTAAAATAGTTTTCAGTTTTGAATTTAAGAGACACAAATGTGACTTAACATGTGAAGTTCCCAAAATGCACACAAACACTCTAAATGGAATGATCACGATAAGATTAAAATATTGCAAGAGGACTAAGATATTCACATCAAACACATATGAATTAAAAGGAAAGAGATTGCACTTGTAAAAAAAATCAAACACTTAGTTGTTCACAATTCCACAGAGCCAAGGTGTGTAAAAACTTGAAAAACATGTTATAGAGGTCTGTGAACATTAGTTTAGCACTCAAAATGGAAGATATATTAAACCGATAGAAAAGAACTTGAACTTTTACACTTATATTTGTATGTATAGAAAATAGAGAAATAAGGAGATGAGATTAGATGACACCCAATAATGAATAAAACAAACCACCAAGGGCCAATCGGTATTAAACTTTGCAAACCAAGTATGGGTGCCAAAGGTTACTTGAATCACATTCCATTAAACCATCTAAGAATGAGAGTACATGCGGTACAAGGTTTAATCTTGGTTATTAGGAGGGATTTGAATGTTTAAACTGATTCTGTGCACAACTTTCACTATTTAGTTGAGTTTTGATGATCCACGATCCTCCGCAATTGTCTTTAACTATTTTTTGCATTATTTGGCGGTCTTGCAGTGGCACAAATTTTTTCTTGGCCTGTTTCTCTTGATCTTTGATTTCCTTCTTATTTCACGAATACACTTTTCCTTCCATAGCCTTTTGTTCTTGTTCACCCTATGGTTCATTTTGTTTTATGGAGCCCTTTGTTTTTAGTGACTTTCACTTTATACTTCAGATCTCCTGTCCTCGCGAATTTTCTATTTTTCCTCGTTATGTGTCTAGTTATATTTTCATGGAGTCCTTTATTTGTCATGGCTTTCAATTTATACAAGGAATCTCCTATCCATGCACATTTTCCCCTTTGATTCATTTTTGTAGCCCAGCCAAATTTTTGTGGGTTTAAATTTCCTCATGTATTTTGTATTTTCTTCTCGATGCCTTAACGTGTATGCCCTTCTCAATTTTATGGATTTGAACCTTTTCTACGGTATATATTCTCTGCTAATTTTAATCTTTAAAAGGGTTTTGATTTCCTAGCAGGATTTAATTCATCCCATAACTTTTACATATTTTCCATCACCAACCCTCTATAGTTTTCCCCCGCCTCTACAAACATCTAGTTTTCTATGGTAGATTGTTTTTTTGATTTGCGACTGATATACTTCTTCCTTCTACAACTCTATCAACTTACTTTCCCCGTTTTTACTTGAAGCCACATAAGTATAGAACTTGAAATAACTTGTCTAGATAAGCATGAGTGCTTATTTGACAAAAATTACCATATATTGTCCCTAGTCTCAGATATTATTGGGAAAAAAAGAAAAATTGTCTTTGTTCCTCAAGTAATGGTATTCAGTGAATGAGTCTTGATCCAACACTTAGTACTTACTACATGCCCAATGTACATACGATCTCTTATGCATTTCCATGAAATTAAGATTTTAGGTCATACTTTTACTGAATTAATTATATGGACATCAAATATGTATCACAATATCACCATGAATAGAGTTAATTTACTACTCAATTAAAGAGAAGGTTTACCCATGAAAAAAATAAAAATAAAAATTGGAAAGAATTTATCAAAATAAATGTTAACAATTTACAAGTTAATCAATTTCAAGGTTGTAAATTGGATTTTTTGAAACGTAGCAAGATAAAAAGGAAATTTACCATTTCTAAAATTAAAATAACATAGTGAAAAACCACAGGAAGGAATGCACACAAATTTTATACACCTCAATAGTAAGATAAATAAACTAGTTTACTTAAATAAAATTAATATTCAGTAGAATACCTTATGGAGACCTATTGGTTGGAAATTTGGTTGTTGAAGACAATCAACAATTCAGGGGACAACAACCCCTCCTCTTTATGGGGTAGGTTCCTTATTCCACCAAAAACTTGGAACTCTAATTATTTACAAATGTACAAACTAACTATTTCGAATGAGGATTTTGGTGTAGTGAATGGTTCCATATTTTAAATATTCTCAATACAGAAGATGAACATGAACTAGGGTTCTAGAAGAAGAAACAACAACTTGTATGGGAAATAAGTGTAAATTAGGGAAACAAAGTTCTGTCTAATTTATTTATCAAGGATACATGTATCCTCCTAAGTTGTACAAGATTACTCACTGATGTAAGACAAGAAGTGACGAAGATAACACATTCGATACAAAGACGTCAGAGAGTTATATCCTACTAATGCATGCAAGAGATATCAAGAACATATGAATCAATATATCTGAAAACCCATAAAATATAAATGTAACTAGACACAAAGTTCTTCACACCATATTCAATGGATTGAACACAAAGTTTCAAGATTCAAATATATTAATATTCACATCCACAAATTTTAGGAGAAGAAAGTATAAATAACACAAAATGATAGGGAAATAAGTCTTCTTGTGTATTGATCACAATTATATATTTAGATTATAGAGCACCAAAATCCAACAACCCCTTTACAATGAAAAAGAAGCCTTATATAGGTTGAGGGGTGGTTGTAACCAACTTTCTAACTAATTTCCTTTTAATTAAGTGTTAAACACTTAATTAGTTAATTACATAAGTTAGATTTATTTTACAATTTCATTTTCAAATAATAAATCCAACTTCAAAATATAAAAATTAGATAGAAGAAAGACTAAGAACTAGAAGAAGGAACATTAGAGAGTGGCACAACTATAACCTTTATCTTTAGAACATGAACTCTGAATTTGGAAACAACATCATAAATCTCCATGACCTTGGGAATGATTATGTTTGACATGACAACTAACCAGCTGCCAAGGGAGTACTCAATTTCTTTTACAATTCCACCATTCTACAACAAGGCCCTTGGTGGCTTCCACAACAACATTGTGTAGCTCAAAGAGTTCTTCCATTTTCTCCTTTTGACTATGTCTTGAACAAGTCTTCCTTAATTAATGAATTGAATTTAGCTTTGAATTCATCAACTGAATTTCTCTCTGTAGAATTATATTTTAAAACTAACAACATAGATCTTGGAGGTCAACATATAATTTTGATTTCAATGACTCTCCTTTTGTACCATGTTCTTCAATTCACTTGTTTCCTCTTCAAGAACTTGATTCTCCATTCAACACTGTAAACCCATTTCTTGGATAGATTATTCTTAGAATCATCAAAGATCTTATGAGACAACAGAATCTTCTCATAGTGGTGCTCATGATTCTAATATCTTGAATACTATCCAACCAAATCTTGAGTTCTTTCTCAACAACACTAATTGTTGAATTGAATTGATCCTATTCTTAAGAGATGTTATCATATATATTATATGCCTCATCAATAAAACTCAATCCAGAAACCAACATTCCTTGTACCAATGCTTCAACAACTCTACCAAATGATGCATGTTTGTGGATCTCTTTTATAGATTTGATGTCCTCTTCAGAAAGAATAGTTATAGGAGGCAGTGAGGAGAGAGGAGTGGGATCTAGAGGGAATTTTTCATTTGAGAGAAAGGACTTAATGAAATTGGAGAGAACCTAAACTTGTTCTTTTAGTTGTTCTTGTTTTTTCTTTCCTTTCTCTACTCTTCCAATCATCTTTGAGATAATCTCCTTGAGATTTTAGACTTCTCCTTTAGGAGTAGATTCATCAAATGATATCCTAGTCAATTATAAATCTACCACAATTATTTCATTTTATTTATTATATCCCTTTGGATTAAAGTAATTTCTATAAATTTATTCCCTTGGAATCTAAAACCAAACAGGAGGTTTCTTGGCCTTCTTTGGGGGAGGAGTAGGAGTTTTTCCAAGAAAAAAAACTACCGTATCAAAACTAGGAGCAAAAATATGAGAAGAAACCTACCTCTTCTCATTTCAATCATGGGTTGAACCCATGTGAAATAATCACTTGAAGGTGGGGAAAGATGTGGTTTCGGTGTAAGAACATTAAGAGGACTAAGAGGTGAGGAGTGAAAACCTCGAGATTAGGAACCTCAACAGAGGAAGAAGTTGGTCTTATGACATCAAGCTTGGGCCTACTGATGTTTCCAGTGTCAAGTTTAATGATTTCCAAATCATCTTCTTCATCTTCATCTTCATCTTCCTCATCATCTTCTCCCTCTTGATCATTCTTTTGTTCTTAAAGCCCTTTTTCTAATTTATCCTTTCTTTTCTTAGTTTCCTTTGTTTCTTCTTTTGAAGCTTGTGATATTTGTTCAAGCACAAGGATAACTTATTCAATTGATTCATGAGTTTTATCTTGCTCCACCTCTTTTTAGGCATTTCATCAATCTTTTCGCCTCCTTTGTTTAATCCTTTTCACATACACCTTGGTTGAGGAATACAAAGGTGAGGAAGAAGGATTTAGTTGAAGAACTAGAGCCTCTTGGAGTGGAGTGGAGGTTTCTGAGAAGAAGACCACTTCATTGTTTTCTTATACTCTTTCATCTTTCTGTTATACCATTACCTTGTCCTCACTATCACAGAATTTTTCATCTCAAAAGGATCATCCATATCTTTCTAGGAATATTCAATGGTTGGGAGAGGCATATGTTGAATGGTTTTGATATATTATGTAGAGTAAAAATCCTCATTATCATCCTCTAAGTCCTTAGGAACCTGATACACCTTGAAATATTTGATTTGTTGTAGAGAAAGTCTCCCGAAATACCTTTTCCTTACCTCATATTCATCAGCACAATCTTCCCAATAGTCCTCAATGGTGGGAACATGATAGTAAGACATTCTTAGATGATTGGAAATGAAACCTTTAATGTCAAAGGAGGATCTTCTTTGATAAGTATGAAATTTGAAATCAGAAATTGTCCTTTCCACATTTTGTGCATCTAGGGTAGATCTACATGTATAGTTTCCTAGTGAGATAGGGAGCTTTATACCTGTGATTTTCTTATCCCTACATATTCTCATGTAATATCTCCATATACCTATAAACCTCCACAAGAACCAATTTATCACTGTAATACATGGGTCATTTTTTTGGTACACCTTCAAAACCAACCAACCTAATATATGAGAATTTATTAAACTAAATGAAGAGGCTACCATAGGTTGAAATCAACTACCTTGCTTCTACAGATACTCTTTCAGTTGTGTTTCCTTCTAAGATCATGACTATGAACATTATAAATACATCATTAACCCTCTATGTGATGAAATTTTTGTTTTCAAAAGTGAGTTGTGGATAGAACTCATAAAATGGTGCATTCTTTTTATCATCTTGTGATGACAATCCCACCCATACCCTGTAGGTTGTAATTGTATACATGAGGTATGATGTCATGTGAAAGATTTTACTTTTCCATACATTCACCAATTGCTCATTTAGTTCTCACAGATAATCTCTCCCAGTTCAAATTTTTTTTCCCTCACAAATGATGTTGATATACACACACATCCAAAATTGGAATTCATTAGTAGAAGGCATGCCCATCAATCTTGCAAGTAGAGTGATCATGTCTAACAATTCCTCTTTGAAATATGACCTGTACAAGACCTTGGGTAGTTTAGAAGCTCCTCTCTTTTGATATTTAAGCTAGGATTTGGCCACCATTTTTCTATACCTATCCTTATCTTGATCAAAAATATCATGAGTCTGAGCTAAGGTTAGGGTAGTGGATTCTAAAAGGTAGGCATTTCTAGGGATGTATTTATACAATCGACATCAAGCTTGATAATAATCGGCCTCAAGGATCTCTAACTTCCTTGGTTTCAGTTTCAAAATATGAAGCACATGCAAGGATAATATGTCGTGCATTGAAAAAAGAGGGGAAAACTAACATCATAAGCAATCCACTATTCTTGATACATTGGGCCATGATGGTGGGAGTATATTTAGAAATCTGAGTCCCAAAATTGTCCACATTCAAATGCTTGACATCACTATCCCCTATATTTGGCACAAATGTCTCTAAGGAATAAATATGTTCATACCCCCCATATTGGAACTTCATTGTGAAGATGGGGAAGAAAATCAGAGAAGATGGGAGCTCAATAATGATCTTTAGAAGATATTTGAAGAGGATAATGAAAATACAAATTTCCACTAAACAAAACTAGGAGGGCATGCAATGACTCAATTTTACTATGAAAATAATGACATATTCACAACATCCCCAATGTAATTTGAATTTTTGAAAAAGGATGAAAAATGAGCAAGTTATAGACAAAAACATACACTAGGGCATGGGAGTGAAAACTAGATCGCAGAGTGAAATTCACAATTTGGAATGTTGAAAATGATTTACATTTAGCCATTTTTATAACAAACAACTTGATAAAATGGGTTAGTTTGAGTGTTATAGTGCTATGCGCAGGAGAAGGGGAGCTTTGGATAACTTATTTAATCGGTTAATCAACAATGCAGATATGACGGGGATGTGGGGAATCAAGGGCCCAAAGGAATGATTACCATGTGTTTTAACGATTTTTGAATTATCTCGCAGACAAGGAAATCCAATAGCTTGTGGAAGATTCAAGGATGCATGAAACATGGTATTTATGAGAACATTCGCCTAATACAATAAACTTCGCATTGACCATAAGGAGCAAGGCTTGTGGATGAAAGGTGAGTGCAAAGAACTAAGGTTTTCGGGAACAAAGGCCTAAGAGGAACACTTTCGGTAGTTCCAAAAACTTCATCAAAATCCACATATCAAAGAGGTAACAAAGCATTAGAGATAAAAAGGGGAATGTGGGGAACAAAGGCCAAATAAGAAGAAGTTTCAATTGTTCCACGAAACTCGCAAAGGGCACATTGAAGAATTTAACAAGGCAATATGGGGATTAATGGAATGCAATGAACAAGGGATTAATAGGAGTGAGTTCCATGGGAGTCCCTGAAGCCACACAATGCTAAGACCAAATGGACTACGTGTTATACAGAGATGTGAGGAATGGGAGGAACTTTTCCTTCTATTCCTCCAAACCTACATTTGCTACAAAGAAATGAAAAATACCTAAATAAATCAAAATAGTGTAATCTGTTGGAATTTTTCCAATCCTTATACTTTGAAAAAGATAAATACATAGGGCAAAGGGGTCATTTAACCAAAAATTCAAAATTTAAAAAATTGCATATTTTTGGGTGAGTGACAAGAAGTCTATAACATTGAAGTCATCTTCTTGTGATCTCTTTATATATTTTGGATGTTGAATATGCTCTGTGGATCAAAGTAGATCTGCAATAGTAAAGAAGAAGGAATTTTACTATCAAATAAAAACTTGAATTATAATTCAATTTACCCTTTCAAATAATTAGGAGAAAATTATAGGCATACTGAGGAGGCATACAATATCAACAACATATATGTCATGTAAAAAATGAGTCCATCGCTATTGAATTTTAATAACATAGAATCCACATATTACGAATAAATTTATACAATCCAGATGAGAACTTATAAATGAATCTAAAAATATATTTATTTTTGTTACATCACATAATTATCAATATAAAATTATATGTATAATTTTCTTTTAAACAAAAGAAAATGACATGATCTGTAACAATAATTTTAAATGAAACAATGGTTGTTCATGATTTTGGTAGGGAAAATTTTAGTGACAATTTTTCATTCATTCATGAACATTCGTGTTTCTTAAATTGGCATTTGGCAATTTGGATGACTAGTACACATCACTAGTTCACCTAAATTATCAATATATAAGCTTCTTTTTTGAGTCACCCCCACCTTTATAATTTTTCCACACTTATTAATGTATATTTTCATTATCTTGAAGGAAAAACTAGCTCCTTTGTCCATTACACACACACACACACACACACACACACACACACACACACACACACACACACACACACACACACACACACACACACACACACACACACACACACACACACACACACACACACACACACACACACACACAAATGAATATGATGGAAACTAAGCAATTCCATTAGACTAGATGGTAAATATCTCAAGCTAACAATTCTTCACCTAAACCAAATCAGTGCGAGGAGATTTTCATTTATTTTCTAAATAAAAATTGGTTTTTACAACCTGTCTAGAAACATACCATAGTCATCGACTATAAAATATAATTATACTATTTACCACCATTCATTTACAAATTATTTTATTTTAGTCATATGAATAAAGAAAATGACCGACTCTATATGTGTAGTTGGCTGGTTTTGATTCTTTATAATTTAATGTGGACTTATCAATATTTACCAATGTTGAGTTGATTTCACCAAGTTTTGATTTCTATAAGAATTTTTATTTATGTCTTTGTTAAATTTTACCAAAATTGATATACAATGAGGCGTGTGAAGAGTAGAGTGAGTGCATAGTAGGACACGTTCACATATTATTTGGTGTCAATCAATTAGGAAAACCAAACAATATCTAAAATAATATTCCAACATTACATTTAAGTTGTATGTGATATTGTGCTCGTAGAATATATACCATTGCAAATAACTCAAGTTTCCATTATTCTAGAATGTTTCAATCTCTACCATTACTAACCACTTTAAAAAGAATACCATGACTCAAATTTGGGCTGTCTTTGCACCACATTGAATGAAATATTAGAGTTTTGTTTGTCAAGGATAAAATATTTCCCATCCTCAACTCATGAACACACTACTTACACTTTACATTCTCCTTTTTCTAAACTTGCAAAGGAAATCTAAAAAGTATTTGAAGATACTAGGGTAGGATTTTATGCCGCTCTATCTATGCAAAAATTGGATTTATGGTTGTCAAAATTTGAAAAGAAATTAATAGTTTTAAGAAATATAAATTGTAATATTAATTATCTTTAGAACATTTAGTAGAGAGAAAACTATCTATTTCTCTTATGTATTTAGATGTTGAAGAGTAGCCATTAAGGTGAAAGTGGATGATAAGAAGTTTAATTTAAAATTAAATTAAATTCCAATTATTTAGTTGTAATTAGGGCACCGTCCCATCATTATAACTTATTCTAACCTAAAGCGAGACCTATTGAAATTCAAAATATCCAAGTGCAAATTACAATTATGTAAAAATTAATTGCATATAAATAATTTAAATACAATTCCAAACATTATCTGTGTGACAAGTTATAAAAAGATACATACACCTTTCATTAGAATTTAAACGGGTTATAAATTGTAAATTTTCATGACCTTAATGATAAGTGCATTGATAAATATCTCTTTGAACCCAAGTATGTAGTGGCACCATCTTAACTAACAAGGGATTTCATTTACTAAGTAGCCCAAACCTTAGTCATAATTGTAATTATTAAAAATTTAAGAACACTTTTAATTTTAAATCAAAGGCTTCTTAGAAAGGGTTTCTAAAGCTTTCCAATTATCTATCATACACACAATTATATTCTTCCAAAACGTTCATCTTTATGTGCCTAACTTTCTTGTTATAAGATGATAATTTAATGCATGTCATGTGAAAAATTCTATTCATCTTTTATAGTTAATGGAAATTAAATACATTTTTAGTATCATTATACATTTATTTTAAACATTAGAAATCAAAGACAATCAAACCATTACCTATCCAAAACTTTATGGAATTCCTCTAAGATACTTATTCCTCACTCTAAATCTTTGTAATACCATATATCAATTTTGGTAGTATGTGTTTCTTATGGAAAGTGTTGATTTTACTAACCAATGTTTATTTATATAATGCACGTTGCTTTTGGAGATTTATTATTTGTATTGGTTGTCAATTCCAAGTGGAAATTTTGACTGGAAAATTTGAAATTATACCTTTGACTAGCCCCTTTGAATAATATATATGACCATGAATGTACTTTTCATTCAAATTAGAGTGGGGTAATTATATTACAAAAAAATCCACTCTCGTTCTTTTTATTATTTATAAAAATTAGTGAATTCTTTTTTATTGTTTCTTAAAATAAATGGGTCCCATTAATTTATAATATTTATTTTGAGATATATATTTTTAATTTCTCATCGTGGTTGCACATGTGTAGTCAACTGAATTTATTGTTTAACGAACCAATTACATACATGATTTCACTTTTTTGATTCACCTATGAAATTCACCACATTTTCCCATCATTTTGCGATTCAAAGTTGAAATTCACTTACATAACTATAAAAATTTCCTTACTAATCACCGTGAGTTCAAACCACATATTTATAGATTCTCCAAAAAAATCCTTAAGCCAAGAGTTTTCTCTAGTGGGTTTGGCCTGATTGGAATCTTGGTGAAGGAGATAGATGGTGATTTCAAAGTTTTTTTTAGGAGTGGTAGGATCCTCGGTAGAAAATGAAGAGTGCTGGACCCCTAAGTTATTTCAGTCTTTATTATTTTTTCTTGCATTAGGAATAATAACATTCTTCATTATTTGTATTCTTTGGAAGATGCACGACCCATTAGAGGAAGGTTGCATGCTAGAAAGACATGAAATGAGCACACATGATAATCATATATAAGCACACAAGAATACTTAAGAGTGCACAAAAAGAGGAAGAAGGATCATGTGTGAAGAATAGGAAAACATATCGGGGAATATTTAAAGAGATAACACAATAAAATCACAAATTAATATGGGGATTAACATGGAATAAGGATAAGTTTGGAAAAGGACATGTAAGAGTCGAAAATGTTAGGATATAGATAGAGCTAGAAATAGACTATCAATTTAGGTTACTTGTATGGAAATGAAAAAGAAACAAGTAAAGAAGACTAGGAATAAATCACAAGGTAGATATAACAAGATGCATGGATAATTATAGCCAAGGAACTACTAGAAAAATCATAATGCAAGGGCTATTATTGGCAACAAGTGCGCTAGCCATTTCCTAAATGTAATAGTTTAATGGTAGTTATAACTCGAGAGCTAAGAATAACTCTTGGAAGACTAGTGAAGGGAAAGTCCCCACTAGTATATATACCCCATGAAGGGTCCATTGTAAAGAGATTTAAGTCGTGATAAGTCTTGGTTATTATAAGTCGTCTATTGACCTCGATGTGCATCAAGTAGATTGATTCTTATGAATATGTGTAATGGTTAATTAATATAAAATAAAACATGTTTTGGAGAAATACTATCTCTTCGTATCAATATGTTAATATATGTTTCCTTTGATTATTTGTACTCTATTCTAACTATTAACTCACTTTATTATCCCGACCTTGATGGAATCTAAATTTCTCTCGCACTTCGGGTGAGATCTCCAAAGTTTCCGCTTTGACATGATAGGATGACACGAAGGATAGAGGTAGATGATGCGTATCATTTCCCACAATAAATACTCATAAGAATGGATAAAGGGCATAAATAAATGCACAACATTTTGGTTCCATTACCGAGATCATAACTATGCAAAGATGAAGTGGATAAAATATGTTTAGGCTCATGCAAGAGGATATTGAGGCTTGGTAGAAAACTATAAAAGACACCTTTGCACAAGGAAATATGAGTTAGAAATATTGTTCACCAAGGACTTAGGTGAAAAAAATCTATATGATGCAATCGTATCAAACATTCTTTTGCACTTGCATGCTTGGTTTGTAGCTTATTGTTTAGGGACGCATCATAATAAGAGCACACAAGAAGAAGTGCACGACATGATGCTACCTAGATGTGAGCGGTAGATTATTGGTGGAAAGGTATGATTCATAGTTATATTATTAAATATTAAATATCTACATTTTCTTGTACAAAAATCCCAATTCAATTTATTTTGAGAGCCATGTGAAACATACTTGAAGTAATTTTGTTTCAAAATCAATAAATTCATGGTAGATATGGAAATTGAGACTTTCCCCATGGATGGCTAAATAATCCACATATGTGGGTGTCACATAATGGTAAGAAGGATATGAGAAAATCAAAACCATGGAGTCCCTGGATGAATAAAATTTTTAGAGGATGTGATATGAATAATAACATTGAAAAGAATAGAAAATAGATAGTTGCTCCATCACATCAACTCAACTCTAGGAAATACATGAGAAGACCGATAATATTGGTTAAGGAAGGGAGAAGGGAATGAGGATGAAATCCACACTAGTTAGAAAGTGCTAGAAAACGCACGCTGGAGTGTGGTACACCGATTATGAGGTAGAAGGCCACACTAAGAGTACATGTATCGTGTCAAAATTTGAAAGCCATGTTGATAGTTTGTGATATATGTGAATGAAGTCAAAATGCATGAAACTACCTATTATTACAAAACTCCATGAAAAATAAAGTAACAACCTACCTGTAAGATTTATGATGCACATACACATGACACATCCAAATGCTTGTATAATTGATCACATCTATGAAGCTAGGTCATTGGGACTCAAATATGCAACTATGGATAGTAATCAAGAAGGAAGTGGAGGATACAATAGAGGACAAGATGGAAAAGGTTGAGGTGGAATATTCCCCATGAACTTATTATAACCGTGGGTCACCATACCATTATCAATTCAACTTTCTAGCCTTTCCAAAGATGCACACCTTTGAAAAAGATCATAAGGTTGAAGTTTACCTAGATCTATACACGCTCATGAAAGAGACAATTGAAAAGGGCAAAATAACTATTAAAATAGTGTGATAGATATTTGATGAACATCAACCAAAATTGTCACACCTCAAGCTGAAATTTTAGAAAGATTCCAAATAACCATGCATGGGGCTATTAAACATACAAATATATCCACTCCATTGGAAAACATAAGACCACCAAAGCTAAGTCCAAGAAAACATTACGTGGATCTTAGACAACAAAAAAGTACTTCAAGAAGCAAAGAACCTAATTTGAGATCTTGAAGGAGAAATTGATTTTATAAGAGAATACGAGCGGCTACAAAATGATAAACTATAAGATTATATAGAAGAGAAAACTAGTAAGAATGAGTTTCAAGATGTATGTAGTCTTCTTCACACTGAAGGCATATTATGTTCTGGGCTTGAGTCAATGATTGTCACATAAACTTAGAAAGATGGCACTGGAAAAAATTGGGACATGCGAAGAAGAGAAATGTATACTTTGAAAAAAAAATAGAAGAGTTTGATCGTGAGATATTGGTTGATGCATAGATGGGTGGAATATAAATGACATATTAGTATACATAGGCATGGAAGTTAATATCTTTACCATGGATGATTGAAAAAATGGGGTAACCTACGGAAATCCATCTCCACATGTTTAATTTATGGAAAACAAAACATAAGGCATTCCTATTGAGTATCAAGAATTTTATTATTAGTATCATGGGGGTCAAGTTCCATGAGGATTTTTAAGGAATACCAATGGTTATAGAAGATAAATTTCCAACACTCCTAGGAAGAATTTGGTGCTACGTAAATACAATAAACTTGCGGTTCAAGAAGAGGTATGTAAGTTTCAAAAATGGAACTCAGTGAGTTAAAGTCCCAATGGATTAAAAAAATAATGCACCATACATAAAAATGTAGAAGAATCTAAGGATATGGAACACATATCAAATATACAAGATATAGGTTAGAGAACTATGAGCCAACAACATGAGGAGAGATCACGTGGGGTGACAGTAGAATCAATATTAGATACCATAAGTACATATTGTGACTAGCGGATGCATGGTTTGTATGAATTAATTGGGATATATTTCGACATGATTCAATGTTCTTAGAAGTTAGCAATTGATTCTATACCCAAGTATGTAGGAAAGAATATAAAATGGATGGGTAAAAAAACACCAATCAATGCCGTCATTCGGTGGGAGTGAAGATGTACATGGTTTCATCCAAAAGAAGGAAACTTATTGATTTAATTTAATTTGAATTAAATCTGATTACAGAGTCACTATTGAAATAAATAACTTATAAATGCTATATTACATTAATGACACAAACAAAATAAGATGTAAATTATGAAACCATAATCAAGATAGGGAGATAGAATAATTTAGATGATTTAGGTGCAATTAAGAACATATCTAGACAGGGACAAGTGATGAACATGATGTAAATAACATCGTGATTAATATATGTAAAGTATGCAACTCACAAAGAAGGTCAGGGCGGGGGTGCCCACGGTAAGACAAGGGTACCTTGGAACTGGTGACTAGATCTGGGCACCTGTGACCATGTAGAGGCTCTGGATGTGGTTTCTGTTGTGTCACAAGGTCTTCATTGTTTCTCTCTATTAATCACTTGTTTTCATACTATGATTTCCAAAGGCACCTATAACTCCTGCAAAAGAAGAGTTCACCTACACAATCCCACAAACCACATTAAACATAAAAAGGAAAATGTAGAATGGGAGTCGATGACCCTAGAAGTCACCTAGAAAGTGAACTTACAACCGAGTGCTGCACTACATCTTAGAATCCATGTAGTTCTTGTGAGTGTGTGTAGAAATTATTCCCTAGGATGACCTTGTGCAAGTTGCACTTGATAATGGGTTGTAGCTAGATTTTAGTAGAATGTGTGAATGGAATAGAATGAAATTCACCTTCCTATTTTTGTATACATAGTTGCAACCCTTGTCCCTTGATTGGATGCTAGATGGATTCCTTGGAGTGCTTTAGGTTCCTTTTAAATGCAAGCTTAGGTGATGATAGCAATGCCTCGCTTGGTCTTTTATTTTGAGCACATAACTATGTAATTATATGTTTTCCTTGTTTGAATTTCATAATTGACAAATAGAAGGATGACCCATCAGTGAAAAATATACCCAAAATATAAAAGAGACCTAAAAATAGTGAGTAAGGTAAGTTTTGTCATGCAAATGTGCAACAAGAAAATTTACAATTTTTAAGCATGACAACGATACCCCTGTGTTAATTTTTTTCAAATTTTACCTCTCCAAGGCATCCCAAGTCTACCCATCCTTAGCACCGACCTTACACATTCAGTCCAATGACCCCAATGGATGTCAACTCAATCCCCTAGGTGAATTAGGAAAGTCAAGTCAATCCCCTTAGGTGATTTTAGGAGTTCTCAAAGAATGCCAATTTTGGGCAGTTTTGGGAAGGGCTACCACTGGCCTTCTCGGGACTAGTGCAACCCCATAGAGTGGAACAAAAGATAAAAATTAAAAATGGAGATGAAATAAAGGTCTAATAATATCAAGGGAATGGTTTTGGAAGATTCGGGAAATATTTGGATGTTTTGGGGCAGATTCATAAGAATCAGGGTTCTCGGGCCTAGGTAGTGCACATGGCCAAAAAGATACTTGAGCTTTGGGACGTGATTCGAGAGATCTAGAAGGATTTAGGAGATAAAAATACATCTTTAGAAAGGTAATTCAGAGATATAAAAGATGGTGGGATCAAATATTTCACAACACCTAGGCGAAATATGTTTATATCTAAAGTTTCTAATGCTTAATTAGGAGCCGAAACAAAATCCAATTTTTCAAGGCTCAAATGGAGGAATCAAGAGATGATACCCCCACCATTGTATTCAAATGGACATTTTTAATCAAATTCATATAAACATTTTTTCAAAAAGTTCCATCGGGAGCTCAAATTATCCTTGTCACAAGTTGGCTCAAGGTGAGTGTTCCATACTTAGCCAATTCTTGAAGTGGACATGTGTCACTCTAGGTGTGATGTGCAAACCGATGTGCCTTTAACAAAGGGAAATAGGGGATAGTAAAATTTTCTAGAACTAGGTATTCCTTCTAGTCCTCCATGAGTCCAAATTTACCCCCTAGGTGCTTCCCTCAAGCTCCCTAGCCCTAATGTTCACCATTCGGATCTTGACAAGTGTCACTCAAAGCGCGATGTGCAAACCGATGTCCCTTTTTTCCCTTTACCAAAAAAGGAAAATACGGGCAAAAAAATTGTGCCTAACCCTTGGTATGTGTTTTTGAATGCTTTAAAGCCAGGACTTAGCATTTTTCTCCCTCCATTTCATCTCCCAACAAAGTGCACACCCTACCAGAGCTTTGTCCATTTTTCTACGGATGTCTAAACCAAAATTACCTGTACTAGACTAGCTCTACCACGACCACCATATTGTGAAATCAAAATGATTTAAAAGGAATTACATATCGAAGAAATGAATAACAAAAGAGAGAAATGAAGATTTCCATCTGAAAAACCCTCATTGCCGCTAGACGAAGAAATAAACATATCTTGCAAACCAATACACGAATCGAGATGAGGTTTTTTCATGTCTTCACCATTTTCAGAGGCCATAAAAATATCGATATCATATCTCCTGTTTGTAGCATAGATATTTTGCAGTGAAGAAATCCCCATTTTTGCACAACGAAAACAAAAATCCAATTTCCGATCAACCGACAATCGGTTTGAAGAGAAAATTCATTGGTAAAATAAGAAGAAAAAACCCACATCAAAAATAAATTTTCATCTCAATCCGAGGCTGAAAAGGAAACCTAAAATTTTCAAGCTCCATTAATGGCCATCATGTCCATAGTTGCACGATGAAAATTTTTAGTGGGGTGATATTGGGTAAAAATCCATATAAGAAAAATTAGTTCCATCGTGATCTAACCATTGGAAGAAAACTTCCTAAAAATAATAGGCCTTCTACATGAGAGATTGCTATTTTGGGTAAGCCACCATCTAAAGAAGTTGTGAATGAGGCGATGAACACAAAGGAAATATCTCAGGTGAAAATCATCGAAATGGTCACCTCAATCAGAATCGACACTTACTATAAATAGTAAGTGGTTCCATAAGCACCTCCTAAAAATAAAAACTGGTCAAGAAGGTGAGGGGAACACATGGATAAGAAGGAATTTGAGTTGTCATATCCAATTGAGGTCCGAAAGAGCCGATTTTTCATAGTTACTAAAAATAGTAAGTTGTCTCATAGGCATTTGATAAAAAATACTAAGTAATTCCATATGGTGAATTTCACAAAAGGAGCATATAGAGAATTGGACATTCACGTTGACAACCGTAGTTGGGGACCAGAAAGGGAAAATTCTCGACACTTGCTAAAAATAGTTTCCTTTTCCAAATATAGTAGGTGTTAAGAAAAAGTGAAGTTCAGATTCACAGGAGTGAAAGCAAAGTGCAATCTCTATCATTGGACTATGCGAGAGTAGGTGACAATGAGGTCACTTACATGGATCTCAATAATGTCTTTCGACACTCATTTCATGCTTCAATTGGTATTTGCAATGTGGAATTTATAATCAACACCGTTAGACTATTCATAATATGTTTCATCAGGATCATGTCCAAATCAGTTGAGTAGTGTGAAAATGTTGCAAGGAGTCAGGGCATGCTTTGTTCCAAAGCTTTAGTCTCTTCAAAGGGGATCTTCATGAGTGATGCTCATGGTCACCAATGGAATCATTTGACAATGTTTTTAAACACTTATCTCATGGTGTTTGTGTGTCATCCAAAGGAATCCTCTCATGGTATAAGACATTCAAGGATCTAGGTTTCACTACATTGGAGCATTGTGTCGGATTAGTCAAGTAGAAAAGTGGATCAGTGAGGCATTTCCTTCATCAAAATTGTTCTCTCTCTCTCTCTCTCTCTCTTCTCCCTCCCCCACTTTCTCTCTCCTCCATGTTCTAATCCTTTCGCTAGGGTTGCACTTTTTAATAATGCCTTAATCAATTAAAATTGACTTTATTTTCAATGTAATAAGTCACCCTTAAGTTATAAAAGGGGACTTAATGTTTTTCTTAGAATGTTAAAAGTTTCAAGGCATATGAAGAGTCAATGGGGATAGGCGAAGAGACTTATGAAATTATATAAATTGTAATGAGCTCCTCATTCTAAGGGGTTCTACTTTTGAAATTTCGAGTTGCTTTGGTCATTTTGTGAATTCATGAGAGAGATATCCTTGTGAAAATAAAAATAGATAACAAATTATTACATTTTCCCACTCTCAAATGTCTTTCATTTTCATACTATGTACAATTTTGCTTGAGCATCAATACATGAAGAAGGATTTTCTAGCCTTTTTAGATTGAGGGATTTATTAATACTTTGTGCTCATAAATTATAATTGGATTTTTCGCTATTTGCATAGTTGTTTCTTCGATACTAATGCATGTGATGAAACTTCTAACTGATGTATGCAAGACTCTTAATTTTCTACTTGCAACATTAGCTCCTCTACCCTGTATTATCACTTCCTTTCTCACTCTCTTGACAAAATCCTCTCTAGCAGAGATTGCTAGCTTTACCGCAAGGTTGATGGAGTGCCCCTATTGGATCTCTGGCCATAAGGCCACCAGGAAAATACACATTTACTCGCGCATGAAAATATGAAAGTTTCACCATTTAAGTAGAGGGACTTTGATTCCCAAAGCATTGGTAAGAAACCCACAAATTTGTCCACCGAAAATTTTTCTTGCCAACAGTTTTTGGCACCCACCGTGGGGTAGATTTAGCAACATCTACACCTAAAATACGACTGGAAGGTCAAGAAAATACAAAAAAATCAGATATCCAATATTGTTTTTGGAACAAATTAAGAGCCTTATGCCTTCCATTGACTATACCCGACAATCCCCATGTAAAAAGACCTGAATTTATTTTTCATATCCAAGAAGACATCACTTCTGATTTAAGGGAATCCATTTGGCATAATAGAAAAAGATTAACAAAGTAATTCATTGCCATGAGAGTTTTGGAACTTAAAGAAGAACATGCTACTGAATTAGATAGACAAAGACAATCCCAAACACCTCAAAGAAGAGCTTAAAATCATTTTAGATTCTTAAGTGGAAGATAGAATGTACACTTGGAAACAAAGGCAAGGAGGAAAACTGATCCCATCTTTGACGAACTTCAAAGAAGACATGAGATTCTCACATATCCAAGGTGTCCCATGTAACAAGAAAACATTTCCAATGGAAGTTCCGAGTCATCAACCCATTGGACATTGTGTTTCCATACATCAATGAGAATACTAAAAATTTCACCAACATAGAGACCAAAGAAGAAGCTAGAGAAAAAGAAGCAAGAGATGAAGTTAAGATAAGAGCTCACATTGAGGAGATTGAAATAGCTCAAGCCAAAGAAAACACAAGAGCAGCAACTAAATCCACAACCTTAGAAAGGTTAGAAACTAGAATCGGGAATGAAATGACATATCGTGGTCGTGAAGTATAAAGACCAAATGTAATATGGGGTGGAAACAATGGCCCACTTGCTCTTTGTTAACCACTCCATGAGCTACCAAAAGGCTCAAGAAAAAACTTCCCAAAATTCAAAGGGGATGGTTCTCAACTTCTTGAGGAGCATGTAGTAATGTTCATCACCACTTGTGTGTGTTGGGCATTGAACACGAAGATGTGTCATTCTGAATTTTTGTGGAGTCACTTCAAGAAAAAGCTACCGAATGGTTCTACATGTTTCCCCCAAGGTTTATCACCTACTGGGAAGATATAAGAAGCAAATTTGAACATAGGTTCAAATCTACGGAAGACTACTAAGATCTCTTGGTACAATTGGTGCAAATGAAGAAAGAAACTTCCGAATCAATGAGAGACTTTGTTGCAAAATACAACATGATAATCAGAAGGATCCCTAAAGATGTCATGCCTCCTAAAAATAATTTGAAAATATTATTCATCAATGCCTTGCCATCATAAGTTGGTTTCTTTTTTAGAAGATCCTAACCTAGGGATTTGAAGGAAGCACAAGACTTCTCTATCAAGTCCAACGATGATCTAATCTTGTCTGATAAAGTAAAAGGTCCAAATGAAAAATAAAAAGGTCGAGTTTAAGCTCAGTTACCATAGAACTAAAGTTCCAAAAAATGGCCAATGACTTGGTTTTCATGAAGAAACAATTGTCTCAAATCACCATGTGGAATGCTCCAAGGAGAGGAATCCTTTGAATTGGTCGAGAATCACCCTGCCTCCTCGTAAGCTTGCTCTTGAAGCATAGTCGGTCAATGCCACATGTGATGTTGATGAACCAAAAGAAGAAGAGGAAAGTGATGATGGAGGATACCTTGAGGTCAAAGAGGTTAATGAAGAGATCATGGTTATGAAGATAAATAAGTAAAGTCCCGACTAGCGCTAATGTCTTAAGCCATGAAAGATAAATAATTAAAGTTCCACTTGGGATATATGGTGTGTAAGACCAAATAAAAAAGAAACACAAAAAGAGGCCAAAGATAATTGTCAACCACTAGTTTTATTTCTTAGGAATCATGTAAATTCTAGCATGCTTTTAGGACCTAAAAATGTACCTGGTGAGTGATTTTGTGTCTATACTTATATGCAACTAGAGAAGGTACATGCCAATTACCTAATATATTTGTTAAAGGAGCCACAATAAGGTGGTGGGTCACTCATAGCTCACTATTGGAGACATGAGACCAAGTTAAAGAAGCTATGAGCATAGGTTTAAGCAGAGTAATGAGGTATGAAAATTCCCAAGCTTTAGTGGTGTCACCAATTCTGAAGAACATGTTCAAAGATGCGAAGAATTATGGACAAGTACATCACACTGAATTAAATCAAATTTGTAGACATATGTGTTTTATCACACATTACATGTTTGGGAAAAATCTTAGTACATTGGTTACAAGTTCTATAAAGAAACCACTTTTTGGCATAGCTAAAAATGGGTTCATAAACACATTCTCTTGTTAATCCTTCAGTTGAATTACCCTCTTAAATGTATCAAAATGATAATATTCGGGGTGATGTAATAATGGAGGAAATAGTACTAGCATTGTGTAAGGAGAAATGACTCACACCCTCAAAAACTTCCAAGAAAACTTAACTTATAATGATTTACGTGAATAAGATGATGAAATTTTTATAAAGAGGAATTGGGAGTGCAAAGGTAAGGAGAAAGCTCTACGACAAGTAGAAGGAGGTGTGAATAAAAATTATTTCAATGTAGATATATCTTATGGATCTAGAGAGGTCATTGAAAAGAAGGAACGATGGGGTCAACCATAAGATAACCCATTAAAGGCTATACAAAACAATATAGGGAGTGATGAAGCACTAAAGTTAGTAATAATTGGTGACTATCAAAGTGAACATGAGATTGTAAAAATATTAAACTTTTACATGAATATGAAGATATATTTCCAAGAGGATAAAAATAAATGAGGGGATTACAGCCATAATTTAGGATAATGAAAATTAAGTTGATTGAAGGAGCGAATCCCGTTTGGAAAATACCTTATAGGATGAATGCTAATCTTCATACAAAGGTCAAGAAAGAAATTGACAACATGTTAGCTGCAAGAGTAATTATACCAATGGAAGAATTAGAATGGGTAATCCCAATGGTTATCAATATAAATAAATATGGGCACATTTGAATTTGTGTGGACTACATGGCTTTAAAATTTGTTTGTGTTATCGACCCATTCCCAATGCCTTTCACCCAAGACATTCTAGAAGGGGTCATGGGGAGGGAAATATATATCTTTACCTATGGATTTTTTGGATATAACCAAGTTAAAATTGTGGAATAACATAGGGAAAATATAAATTTCATGTTTGAATGTGGATCATTTACATACATCAAAATGTCATTTGGGTTGAAGAATGCATCAATAACTTTATTGCGCATAATGGTGATAGTTTTCAAATATTTCATCCTCAAGTTTCTCCAACTGTATTTAGATGACTGGAAAATGTATGGGTTAGTCAAATATCATTACGATAATTTGTGACTTATGTTTGAGTGCTACTAAAATCTAAATTTTTCTTATATCTAAAAATGTGTCGTGCGACACCTTTTGACACACTTTATTAGGGCATATAATCCAAAAAGATGATTTTCTAGTTGATCAACTACAATTGTAGTTATAGTCCATCTGGAAGCACCTAAGACACAAATGGAATTCCACATGTTCCTAAGACATTGTGGATATTATAGAAAATTTATTAAGGACTATTCCAAAATAGCAACGCCAATGGAAAACTTGTTATGCAAAACATAATAGTTTGAATGGGGTACTGAACAAGAAAGTGCATTTGAACTATTAAAGGAAAAATTGACACACACTTCCATCTTACAGTTTTCAAATTAGAGTAGAAACTTTCATGTACATGTAGATTCATCAAGATCTACTTTGTTGGATGCATCTTGGTGCAACCAGGAGAAGGAAGTTTAGATCATCCCATTTATTTTACCAACCACAAACTCACATATGTAGACAAAACTATATAACCAAAAATAAAAACGGTTGTCAATTGTGGATGCGTTGAAAACTTCAGCACTATTTATTAGTTACTCTATTTGTGTTCTTCATGGAACACATAACACTAAAACATTTGGTTAATAAATTCATCTTACATGGGAGGATATGAAGATGGATAATCTTGTTTTAAGAGTTCCAATTTTTAGCAGATTATCAAACCTAAAAAATTAATGCAGGACCTAATCATCTATCACGCATTAGTTCTAGATAATAATAAAATTCAATAGAAGAGAGCATACAATATGCAAAACTATTCAAAATACAAAGCATTCGGATGAATGAGAGGAAATAATATATTTTCTCCAAAATGGGTTCACATTGAAAGACTATACTACTAGTCAAAGAAAACAACTCACCATTAAAGCTATGCAAAAATAAGTAATAGGTGGATAGATATAAAAATGGGGTGTGATGATATTCTCGAGGCATCGTGTGATGGATCATGAGTGACAAGAACTTATTTTTGAAGTGCATGAAGGAATTTCAGGAGGCCATTACGTGGGAAAAGTTACTACGCGCAAGATGCTCATCACGGGGTTATGGTGGCAAACCTTATTTAGGTATGCAAAGGAATATGCACGAGCATGTGACCAATTCCATAGGTTTAGAAAATCAATCAAGTGTGATGAAATTCAATTGACACCAATAGTAGCCCATGAACCCTTCGCAAAATGGGTGATTGATTTTTTGGACCAATCATCCCCATGGAAAAAGAACAAGTGTATGGTATATTATTAAGGTGACTAACTAATTAACTATATGGGAAGAGGAAACACCAAAAAGGACTCAGAAAAGAGAGAAAACAACAAGATTACTTTGGGAAAATATAATCATTTGTTACAGATGTCCATTAAGCCTTACTAGTGAAAGAGGAACCCATTTCCTCAATGAAACTCTAAGGATATTACTACAAGAGTTCATGGTTTCTCACTATAAAACAAATCCTTACCACCCACAAGCTAATGGGATAGTTGAAGCCTTCAAAAAAATTATTGGCCACACTCCAATTATTATTTTTTTATGTTGGATGCAAGGAATGGGATGATAAATTTTCAGTAGTATTATGGGCCTATAGGACAACATACAAGCATTTGAACAAAGTAACCCCATTTCAACTAGTGTATGGTACAAAGGTCATAGTTCCAATAGAAATTGTCGAATCATCACTATGAATCATGCAAATTAAAAATTTGGATGATGAGGCCTCCATAATAGAGTTATTAACAAATATATTATAATTGGATAGAAGTCTAGTGCCCTTCCCTTTTATTCCTGGGTGGTGGGGTGCAAGACCCTTCTCGGGAATGAAAAGATCTCATTGAAGTCCAAATCTGAAAGCTTTCTTTATTTTGAGATAATAGTTGGGAGTTTGATTTAAAAAATAGTAGCTAAATGTAATTTCAGAGTCACTAATATGATAAATTACAAGTAGAATACAAATGATAAACACTCAATGATGTAACCTTGTAAGAAAATAGGAGAGATAGGAGACTTATTTGATTTACACTTATCCTGGAATGGATAGGAATAACTAATGAACAAGTCGGGTAGAGTTTCGGAAATGCCCAATAGTAATTCAGTAACTTATAGATAGAGCTTGACATGGGTGCCTAGGTTAGGGCAAGGGTTCCTACGTACTAGAGACCACTTGTGGGTGTCAGTGACTACACAAGTACTGAATATGATTTCTTCTATGTCGGTAGGGTTTCAAACTTATTCATTGTTGATCACCTACTTTTCACACTTTGATCACCGAGGGTACCTGTAACCTACAAAAAAACCCTAAGTACTGCACAAGCTTAAGAAAACATCAAATTGGAATGAAATATATAATATGTGAAGTTTTAATGACCCCAGACGATCACCAAGAGTGAAATTATGACCGAGTGCTACACTACATTCCAGATTCTATGTAGTTCTTTGTGCTTGCGTGTGAAATGGTGTCCTTAGGTTTCATTCACGCCAACAATGCCAAGATAGTGAGCTATGACATAAAATGCAAATGTGTGAGATGGAATTCAAAACTTCCCCTTCCTATAAAATGTATGCAGCCCAAAAATGTAGTCCCTTTGATGGTAGTGATATTATATAGATGTGATTCCCCTTTAGAATTACCCCCATATAATAGTATGTGTGTTATGTATATATATACGGATCTCTTATTTGAATTTAGACACTAGTGAAATGACATGCCGAATATGACAATGGGAAAAGGATAAGAGAACTAGAAAGGTCGGCCACAAATGTCAAAAATGTAAACAAGAATAAAAAGGATAGAAGTGTCCAAAATGGACGGGACCGCCTAGGTGTAATCTGTCTAGAATGGGCATTGGTGTCCTGGGATAAATTACAATAGATATAAAAATACCAATAGACATGGATCCTCGTGACCTAACCAAAATTGGGTGCAGAAGTGACAGATGTGAGAGAGAAAGACAATAGAAAAAACCAAAGCAAGTGGATGGAAAAAGGAGTGTGTCACCAATGAATAGTTTTCTTACTTAAGATCCATGCATATAACAACATACTTGGTGGTCTAGTAAAATAGTAATATGCATGTGATTTTTTTGTGTAGATTTACCCCCATTATGCTATTTGAATGAAATTCAAGTAGCGTAAATAAGGTAAAGGAAAATACATGTGAGAACTCGAAGAAGCCAAATTGAAAAAGTGCGCGTAGAAGTAAGAACTTGTAGCGTGGCGAACCATGGATCATCGTGTCGACCCATGTGATACAAATAAATATAACAAACAATTGTTAGGAGAAATTTGGAGAAATATTGAAATGATTTATAGATTTTGTAGATTGTGATTTTTGCCAATGGAGATTGAAGAGGTAGGGAGTGATCAATTCCTGACCTGATTTTGTTTGTAAATGGGAGGATTTGGGTGTCTTGCTACCATAGGAAGAGTGTTGGGGAGAGAGGTCTAGTTTTAATCTCCATCCATGACTACATAAATAAAAATTCCAATCACTGAGATAGATAAATGACCAATTTAGTTTTGTATTGTTCCGTGTGGTACCGTATTGTTTCTTATTGAAGAACCCATATAGGAGTAGTATAGGAAAGGAAATGACCTCTCATTTCCCCACTCCCACTAGTGTTCCAATTTGTATAGTACTAGATGGATTCCATGTTAGGTTATCTAGAAACGATAAAAATATAAAGTGAATCCCAAATTAGGTCATCGAGAGAGATAATAAAGTGATGTAGATTCCATGTTAGGTCATCTTGGAGGGATAATAAAGTATGCTATGTTGTATCGATTGATTGATTTGATTCAAATAGTAAAATATTACTTTGGGATTGTGTACTTAGTAAATTACTCACGGAGAGGTTTTGTGCTTTTCCCCCATATTAGGTCATTTGGGGGAATAGATTTGAAATAGTAGAGAGTATTTGTTGTAGTATAGAATGAATTTGTTCCTTTTCTTGAATAAAATCATAGAAAATACTTGCAACAAAGATGGCATGTTAAGAGTATAGATTGATCATGTTGTAAAAGCGAGAGGGATCTTAAGGTGATCCTAATTGTATGCTCCCTTCAAAGAAAAGGGTGAGGGGAAAAGAGATGAGTAATGAGATGAAAGTAAAGATAAAAGTGAACAAGAGATAGTATAGAAGAGATTGTAATAATGTATGTAGATTGATGAGAAGATGTGCAGATTAGAATATAGTGTTATGTAATGTGCATAGTATGGTGCAAGAGGAAAATATGATCTCGTAGGGTGCAAATGGCGAGAAAATGGAGTTATGAGGCTCGAGATATGAGAGAAATAATACAACATGTATTAGTTGGAAAAGTGAATGTAAATAGTAATTATAGTATGTGGAAAAGTGGATAGTAATAGTAAAATGTGAATAGTGAATTCATTTGTACCGCATTCGAGTGAATGTGAGAGACTTGAGATGTGAGGATGTCGCGTGTTAGAGCAATGAGTTTGATGAGTTTTGAGAGAGTAGAGGTGGCCATAAATTTGTATACAACTCATGAGTTGGTATGTGAGATTATTTTTTAAAAATTATGTCACTAATGTATGTTTTTATTTATTTCGAAAAAATTACGTTATTGTATTTTTCAGCATTTTTGCCCTGGGTAGGAGTGGCGGTGCATTGTCATCTATTGGGACACTAATAACTAGTTCTAGCGCTAGTGACTGTTTGGTGCTCGTGACCTGCTCTTGGGTGTTGACATCCCCAGAGCGGGATTTTAGCGTTGTTTTGTAAAATGCGTAAATTTTGAATAGTTTTGCGCTATGGTAAGTTAATTATTAGTATATATGAGATGTTAATAGAAGCATTTTATTTTTTTTTTGTATTGTAGTGGGATATAGATTTGAGAGAGTTCCACGGGGGTCGTCATTTGAGCACTTTGCTTATTTTAGGGTTATTTGATGCCGAGTGGGATGTACTGGACTATGCCAGCCTACGACACATAGCTAGATTGAGGGAGATTCCCCATAATATGCCAATGTTGATGACAATGTGTGAGATATGGTGTGCCAATACTTGTACTATTTGGTTTCCTACTAGGGAGATAAAAGTGACCTTGAAGGATGTTTATCGAATATTACGATTGTTGGTTATAGGAGATAGAGTACGAATGATGATCATAGTGGATGCCCAAAGCAAAGCGATGAGGGCAACGAGGTGGTATTTTACTGGGACACAAGTATAGACAAAGACCCATATTATTCTAGATGCTATATTGAGATTTGGTGTTCCACGGTTGTGGAATTTCATCGCAGTGATTCTAGCTTCATCGGTGGTAGTAGAGGGTGGTGGAGTGGGTATATTGTATAAGATGCATGATATATGTCGCCATATAGAGGATCATGGGGAAAGATACACTTGGGCACGATGTATGCTAGCTCGATTGTATAAATATTTGTATATATTCACACAGGAGGATCATGGGGGTGGACTAGGAGCCACCACTTTGTTACATGTATGGGCATATGAGCATATTGCAATATTGAGGCCACTCAGTGGGCCACGGGATGATTAGGTGAGGCCCAAGATATTTGCAATGAGGTGGGTAGGTACCCATAGCAAGAGACTTGAGATGACCATCAATAGGTTGATGTTTGATTGGATGGGGCCAAGGGCCATCATATGGAGGCCATATAGAGACTATGGTGGTTGGTTGGAGGATGGAGTAGAGTTACGGTGCATTCGACGCACCATGTGGTTGGAGGAATGATTCCAGGAGTGGAGTGGATGAGTTTTCTAGGTAGAGAGAGTATTGATAGAGTTTGACATGGCTCAGGATGTACCCCCAGAGCCATATGTATGGGTGAGAGTTACTAGAGCACTAAGGAGGCCAAGAGCGAGGCCAAGTTCTATAGGAGAAAAACTATTACATCATGGTCCATATGAGGCGAGATGCGGACATAGAGCCAATACAATTTAATGATGGGGTGCATCTAGGCCTATAGTGAGTGGTGGGTGACACATCGATGGGTGTTGCTATTTCTAGTAGTGGTGGATGCAACTAGTGGACCCAACTTGTTTGGAGGAGTAGAGGCGGTCTTTGAGCCTCGATGGAGACAACCAAATAGCGTCATTAGCGGAGCATAAGTATTGTTTGTTTCTATTCATTAGTGATTGCATATTTATTGGATTAGTAAATGTGTGTAGTAACTAAGGTGGTGTTATATGGTTGCAGGTGATGCCTATTGGTCGTTGATTGTTGATTCATCAATACACATGTTGACGCGAAACATGCCGCTAGATGTGCTCGTGGGAGGAGGTATGCTTAGAGCGAGTGGATGTAATTACGTGAGAACATGCCCATTTGTTTAATCTGGTGGCTATAGTGGTAGCCACATGTATAATGCTATTGAGCAAGTGTGATGAGGCTTGTGCGAAGACAAAGTGAGCTAGATAGGTCGTAGGAGGAGGATCCCTAGCTCAGGATGTATTTGCAAGATATGTGGAGCTACAGGGTTGATTCACAGAGCACTTGGCCGAGGTGGTGATGTTACGAGAGATAGGTAGAGAGATATAGAAGCCTCAACGAGAGACATAGATTGAGTGGTGAAGCATCTAATTCTAGAGCTCCGTTATTGGATATAGTGATAGTGAGGATGATGTATGATGTATATGGATGTAGTGATGCATGGGGGCTTTCCCCAATGATTGTATTTTGTAATTATGATTTTTTTAATATATATATATATATATACCATATAACAATGCAAGTGCATAACACATATGAAATATAATACATACATACATACATACATACATACATACATACATACATACATACATACATACATACATACATACATACATACATACATACATACATACATACATACATACATACATACATACATACATACATACATATATATATATATATATATATATATATATATATATATATATATATATATATATATATATATATATATATATGTATGTATGTATGTATGTATGTATGTATGTATTATATTTCATGTGTTATGCACTTGCATTGGTATATGGTGTGATGTTTGTCATGTGTACTTTTTCTTTGCTAGATGTTGTATGATTGTCTTGATTGTTGAATATTGAAACATATGATGATGTGAAAATAATAGGTAAGTAGTGAATTGAAGATGAATTGTATGTGAATGAGTAGTATAGTGGTATCATGATAAGAATGTATGTATATGATGTAATGTGCTAAAGTAGTAGAAATGGTAATGTGATGTAGATAGTATAAGAGATTAGAATAATGAGAAGATGTACGAGAATGTTAATAATAGTGTGCGATGAATGATAAGAAAGAAGGGGGGAAAGAAGAGTGATACCCAAAGTGTGATAAATGAGGTTATTTTTGTATGAGAGTCCTCAAAAGTCATGTAAGAACATTAAGAACATGAGTGCGTCATCGGGTAATGAGGTGACCATATGGAGATCACCTACCAAATATGGAGAGGTCTAGAATGGATGGTGGAAGCATGCAAAATAGTAATAACATGAGTGTAAGAGTTGAAATGAATGTCAGATGAAATGGTGCTTATCATGGGAGGTGTAGTGGTGATAAGCACAAATGCCAATGGATTTGGAAACCAATGAGATGTAGTAGGATTGTGAGGTGGATGATATGATGTGGAAATGGATGAGCTAGATGGAGGACATGGATGGATAATGATCTTAGGAGGTGGATGAATGACAACCTTAGAAGTGGGTGGAGGAGACAAGTGGACAAATGTGGAAGCACACTTATGTGGAATGGGAGAAAGAGACCACTCACAAGAGCGAGAGCCGAAGGAAATGACACCTTTTTCTTCTAATTTTTGTAATTTATCGTGGAGAGAATGACAATCATTGTCATGATGGCCATTGATGCGGTGGAAATTGCAAAAAGGGAAATCATGCTCGTGATGCAATTGATGATGCTGATTAGAAGGAAAGCAGATGATGTGCTAATTGAGTAAAGTACGCAAGACATCATGAGGCTTAAAAATATATGGGAAGTATAATAGTTCATGAGGAGGAGGTGGAGAAGATTTAGGTGTAGGCTGACATGGTGGAGGAAGGAAGACACTTAAGCGGAGGAGGAGGAGATGGTGACTCATGGAGGATACTCAATGGATGGAAGAGGAGATGAAGTAGTAGGAAATGGAATAGTAGAAGAAGTACGAGTGATGGAATAACATGTTCAACAAGTAAATATTGTTCTAGATCTATAAATTTATAGCACAAAAGCATAAAAGATTCACCTATATCATATAATAATTTTTCATTTGATGCAAGAATTAAGTCACAACAAAAGATAAATTGATTTTCTAAACCAATGGGCTCAAATAATCATTGATGCATACATGAATTAAATCCTAAAATTTAATTGATAATGGGTTCTTTCTTTCCTTGATGCAAAGTAGGTAAACGATCATATATAACTCTAGGTCCATTGTTAACCATAAATCACCTAAGAAAAGCATCCTCTATATCATAATAAGTGCTAATAGAGCCATAAGGAAAATGAGTGTACCATTGAAGAGCATGATCAACAAGACTATGAAGGAATGATTTGAGAAACAATAGAGTAAGTAGACATGGCTGATCAAAAATGCTTAAGATGTAGATAGGGATTTCAGTGCCATCAAAGCATGATAAGTTAGGCATGATGAATTCTTTTGGGAAAGTGGAATTGTGAATATTTTTAGGAATAGGATTTCAATGTAAAGAATTATTATTGATGGAAGAATAGTAGGATTTACTTTAAAGAGTAAGAGTATGAAATTGAGCTTGTAAATTACTGATAACATGCATGAGAGACAAAATATCATGTGAGGGGATGTCAGAAGAAGTGAGATGCACATTGAGAGGTTAAATTTTCCTATTGTGAGTGATCATGGGAATGTGAGAAGAAGGCAGATGTGGAAGGAGGAGAAGAACATGAAGGATCTATGGGAATGATAGATGTAGATGTAGAAGAAATAATAAGAGGTGTACTAGTAGGAATAGTAGAATCATTACGAATATCATTTGTAGAAGAAGAAGAAAGAGATGGAAGAGGAGGAGAGGAACATGGAATATTGATAGAAATGCTAGAAGTATAATCAAAAGAAATGATAATAGGTGTACTAGTAGTAGGAGTAGAATCATCATGTGCAACGAATTCAGAAAGAGAAGAAAGAGGAGTACTAAATTCACATTTAGTAGATGAAAGAGAAGTAACATCATTACTAACAAGTTCATGATTAGAAATATAGCCTACATCACTATTATACATTTTCACATGCAAGTAGTTCATCAAGAGTATCATTAGCATATAGAGAAGTAGTAGGAGAAGTAACATGAGATTGATCATTACAATCATTGGAAATATTTTTAGAAGTAGGAAGAGTAAGATATACAACTTTGCATTCATCTTGACTACTAGTAGAAATAACATCATGCACATGTACATTTTCAACATTAGAAGTAACATTATTTGTATCTACAATGTCACAAGCAAGACCAAACATAGAATCTATAAGAGTATTATCATGTGCTATAATAGGAGTAGAAGAAGGTGGAACAACATGGGTGACTATGGAAGAACAAGGAAAACATGAAGTGAAGTTTTGGTCAGGCGAGACTATGTAAATGCTAGAGTTGTGAAAGCTAGTGGGAATGGTGTTTTCATAAGCAAGAAGTTGTTGGAGGATTTTAGAATCACATTGAGCATGGTGATAAATATTATTAAGTTTAGATTGTACAACATCATCAAGGATAAGTTACATACTAATATGATCCATAGCTTGCTTGGTAAAAGAGGATTTATATTTAGTCATGAGGGGTTTGGAGATCCTAGGGCAAGGAGTTAGAACAAGAGTCGGGTTCACCAAATGATTTAACAAAAATGGTAATTAAATCTAATTTCAAATTCACTAATATGATAAATTACAGTAGAATACAAATGCTAAACACTCTAATGATGCAACCTTGTAAGAAAATAGAAGAGATAGGAGACTTATCTGATTTATGTTTATCCTAGAATATATCTAGACTGAAACAACTGATGAACAAGCTAGGCAGAGTGTTAGAAATGCCCAATATTAGTTTTGGAACTTAAAGATAGAGCTAGACATAGGTGCATGGGTTAGGGCGAGGAAGCTTGGGTGCCAGAGACCACTTCTAGGCATTTGTGACTACACACGTGCTTGAAATATAATTTATTATATGTTGTTAGGGTTGTACACTTATTCGTAGTTGATCACCTGCTATTCACACTTTGATGACAGAGGGTACCTGTAACCTGCAAAATAAACCCTAGCTATCTGCACAAGATCACAAACACATCAAATTGGAAATAAATATGCAATTTGTGAAGTTAGACTGACCTCTACAGTCACCGAAGAGTGAACTTAGGAATGATTGCTGCATTACATTTTAGAATCCATGTAGTTCTTTGTGATTATGTGTGAAAGAGTGTCCTTAGGTTTCCCTCGCACCAATGACACCAAGATAGCGGGCTACAACTAAATAAAATGCAAATGTGCAAGATGGAATTCAACACTTCCCCTTCCTATGCAAAGTGTATGCAACATATACAACCCAAAAATGTAATCCCTTACATGGTAGTGATATTATGTAGATGTGATTGCCCCTTTAGAATTTCCTACCCATATAATAGTATGTATGTTGTATATATATGGATATCTTGTTCAAATTTTGACACTAGTGACACAATATGCCGACTATGACCTCAGGATAAGGATAAGAATACCAGAAATGCCGACCACAAATGTCAAAAATGTAAACAAGAACAAAGAAGACAAAAGCTCCTAGAATGGACATGAGCACACGGGTGTTACTTTCCAGAATAGGCATTGGTGTCCTAGGATAAATGACAACAGACATGAAAATACCGATAGACAAGGATCCCCGTGACTTGACTAGAACCGAGCGTAGAAGTGGCAAATGTGAGATAGAAAGACAATAGAAACAACCAAAGCAAGTGGATGGAAAAAGGAGTGTGTCACAAACAAATAGTTTTCTTACTTAATATCCATGCATATAACAACATACTTGGCAAAGTATCTAATAGTAAAATAGTAATATGTGCCGATTTTGTGTCTAGAGAGTTCAATTATTTTTGAGACCCTTATCTACTCAAGAGTGGCCATATTGGGTACCTTGTGTATAAGCCATGATTACATTTAATTTTTATTTGGACAATTTTAATAGATATGATAATAATCATAATAAGAAAATGAGAGATAAAGCTTCTCAACGGTGGTTCTTATGAGCAATAGGTAGATTTTATCTTTTGGTTCAAAAGGAAATTACAGGACACACACACACACACACACACACACACACACACACACACACACACACATACTTGAATGTTTAAATAAGAATAAATACGGCAATCACATGTGTACAATGCAATGTAAATTCCGAATGATATATGCTATTAGATTTAAAAAGGGCGTTATTACTTTTGTAGTTGATGTTGATAAGGGTATGATTGACAACACTTGATTTTCTATTAAATCGAACAAATGTTATGAAATACATTAGAAGGGATGTTAGATAACTTGATTAGTTGTGTAATAATTGAATACAAATGCAAGTGAGACATGTAAGTGTGCTAATAATCACTCTCAAGAATGTAGTGAATGTGAAGTGTTGTTGTCAAAGTAGATTGAAAGAATGACTAAGTTCTTTAACATATTATCTCTCCATAAAACTAAAATGAGAAAAAATATGTAATTATATATAAACAAATCTGAAATGGCTATAGTACATTCCAAATTTCTTTAGTAACTCAACGAGTTTCATTGCATCACTGTTAGAGCTATTTTGTACATATCTTACAATTATAGCATTCCATGAGACCACATTTCTTTGAGGCATTTTGCAAAAAAAAAAAAATGGTGTATGTTATTTGTGTTATAGGGATATTTTTGCTTTTATAGTTGTGTTTGTTTAAACTATGGGTGATTGATTTTGTATGTGTAGAACTATAGACGAGTCACTTCATTTAAAAGCACAATCATGAGGTGTAATCCTTAAAACTATTCAAAATGCAAAAAAGTGATATAATATACAAAGCTTTGGATGGAAACAACTATAAAATACATGGTTCTTTCTCAACATTTTAAATTTCTAGGTTTTTGTGTGCGAGATGAAGACATTAAAAATGTGTTGTTATTGGTTAACATAAAGAAACGAGAAACAATAAAATGGAAAAATCGAACATGTATGTTTTGTAATTGTAGATATATAGACGAACCACTTCATTTAAAGGTTTCATCTCTTCATTTCAAAGTTGTTACAAATTCATACATATACATTTACAAATCTCATATCATGAGTGGTATTGTTTTGTGGACTATTTTATTTGAACTTAACATGAGAAGAATTATATCATGAATGGTAGCCTTTTGAGGTTAATTTTATTTCTGGTAAACATGAGTACATTTGATACCCCTTGAACGGAAATGGCGTCTAGGATAGAAGAAGTGTTGAGTAAAGTAGTAGTGGAGGAATTATCAAAGTAGAGTGTAGTATTTATGAAGGGTTGAGTGATAGTAGTCTTGCTTCCTCCTTTCTTCTTGCTCCAAGTGTTACTATGTGCGTCATTTTTTAATACCTTTCGAATGAAAAAGGAGGTGAAATGCACAAGTTTACAAGTGAAACAACTATGGAGAAAGCTATGAATGTCAGACCCTGCCTTTCATTGGTTCCAATGTCGATAGTTGCTATATGCATAGTAAGTCCTAGGGAATTGTTGATAGTTAATGCCCAAGCCATTTTAAGTAGAAATTGTCTTTGATTCCCTCTCGAAATAGGGGGTATCGGAATATGTAATGGGTTGGAGGGATCCTGACATGGGCCATTGTATCTATCAAATTTAACAACAATAAATAAAGGTAATGTTGGTGGTGGCATTGATGCATTGTAGACAATGTCAATGATTGTTCCTGTAGCACCATTTATGAGGCCTGTGTTAACCCATAAATTTGCAATAAGCATGATTTTTTGTTGTTTGTATAACAAAAATTTGTGCTATAACTGATCATCATCAACATTTCTTGGTCCAACCCGCACTGTTACTTTCAAAGAACGGATTGGGAAATCAAAACGTTCAAAGCGTTCAACATCTAAAGGTTGTGGGAGTCCACGAGGTAATTTTTTGTAAACAAATGTGGTGCATCCTTAAAATTTTGAGCTCTTGCTGAGTTAGGTGTGTGTATGTACGAGACATTAGGAGTTCCCAGTCCTCAATAAGAGGGGTTGAATCTCACATGTTGAGTAGTAAATTCCGGAATGAAACTTGTGCTTCGGTTGTTCCTTGTTATCGAAATATAGTTTGTAATGTAATGGAAGCATGAAATCCCTTTTGAATGGTGGCTCCATACGATTTACTTTCATAAAGAGGACTATCCATAACCGGTGGTAATTGCCCAAGGTCGTCGAGGAGGATGACTAATCTGTTTCCAAATTCAAATGTTTTTGAGTGTGGGAAAGCCTCGCGTAGCCTACTATCAATTTTTCCTAGCAACTTTGGGCCGATGAAACTCATTTCATCAATAAGAACATATTCTATATGTTTCAGCAACTCTTGAAAATATGATAATGCTTGGCCTTCAAGGGGTTTTAATTCTTTGATTGGAATACGGAGGGTTTCATGGATTGTGGGTGCGAATACGTTGAATTCTAAATGAAAGAGAAAAGGCAGACACAAATAACACCGGCATGCAGGACACAACACCATCTACCACACTACCTTTGTCTTGAAGTAACAACAACTAGCTCTTGATACCATACTGCACCATTCAACAAACAAAACACTTCTACCTCTATTAAGATTGATAATTCAAGGAATAGATGGCATAGGAAATTCATTTATGATAAATTAAATCCATGATAGCAGAGCTACGACTAAATAAAATGTAAATGTGCAAGATAAAATTCAACAATTCCCCTTCTATGTAGTGTATGCAACGTATACAACCCAAAAATGTAGTCCCTTTGATGGTAGTGATATTATGTAGATGTGATTTCCCTTTAGAATTTTCCGCCCATTTAATAGTATGTATGTTGTATATATATGAATCTCTTGTTTGAATTTTGACACTAGTGACATGATATGCTAACTATGACTTTAAGATAAGGATGAGAAAACTAGAAATGCCAACCATAAATGTCAAAAATGTAAACAAGAACAAAGAAGACAAGAAGCGCCATAATGGACAGGAGCACTGGGCATTACTTTCCATAATAGGCATTGGTTTCTAGGATAAATGAAAACATATATGAAAATCTTGTGAGACAAGGATCCCGTGACTTGGCTAGAACTAGGCCTTGCAGTGGCACATGCGAGATAGAAAGACAATAGAAACAACCAAACCAAATGAATGGACAAAGGAGTGTGTCACCAACAAATAGTTTTCTTACTTAATATCCATGCATATAACAACATACTTGGCGGTGTAGTAAAATAGTAATATGTGCTTGATTTTGTGACTAGAGAGTTTAACTATTTTTAAGACCCTTCTCTACTCAAGAGTGGTCATCTTGGGTACCTTGTGTCTTGGCCATGATTACATTTAATTTTTATTTACACAATTTTTAAGAGATGATAATAATCATAATAAGAAAATGAGAGATAAAGCTTCTCCAACGGTGATTCTTATGAGCAATAGGTAGATTTTATCTTTTGGTTCAAAAGGATATATATATATATATATATATATATATATATATATATATATATATATATATATATTTGAATGTTTAAAATAAGAATAAATGTAAAAAATATTTAGAGAAAAGCCCACTTAGGGGTTGTACTAAGGATTTTCTTTTGGGTCGGTTAAAGGGAATTCGGAGGTTGGGAATGGCCGGTGCCAAGGAAGAAAGGCATAGAAAAACCTTCAAGCTAATGCAATTACGTAACTATAAAGCCATATTCCACAACCTTTGCCAAGCATCATTCACGCGTGGGTCAAAATGGGAGATTTGTAACCGGGCATGGACATCAATCAAAACATGAGAGAGGGGTTTTTGTTCAGATGTTGTTTGTAAGGGAATTGAAAGACATGTATGCAAAAATATGGAAGCATTTAGAGGACACGTGGTTTTGTGGACATGCACATAAAATAAATGTGTTTTAGGAACATATCCTGGCTCTGTAAGCTTTATTTTTGGTTTATTTAAGCATGTTTCTATACAGTTCAGGAAAGAAGGTTGTAAATCCTTCACATGACGTGTGATCTTGGGAAGTAGGCCCAAAAATATAACAATCTCAGCCTGCACCTAAAATTTATCTTCAGCATGCCAATTAAATTAGTGGTGGTTGTTTGGATTTGTTGTTTGGCACTTGCAGATCTCCTAGGAAGCTAAAATTAGGAGTATTTATCAATTTACAGCTTCTCTGCTATTTGAGATGGGTTCTAACAATGCTGCACCTTCTGTTTCTCCTGCCAAACACCTATGCAAACTTGGTAAATATGTATTCAAAACATGAAGGAAAATGCAATGCACATGAAATGTGGAAAAATTGATTCAGAAAATAACTTGTTGCATTCATCTTCCAGGACAATTTATCCAACCTTGCATAGATCTCTTGTGTTTGTGGGTATGCAGAATGTGGAAGCCTCGACAGGGCGCTTGAACTGTTTGAAAAACTACGTCAAAGAAATGGGGTCTCATGGAATGTAATGATCACAGAATATGGAGATTCGAAATAGTTTGGACATTCATCAAAGCTTAATAGGAAGTACAGTTTATCTATTGTTATAATGGTTATATACTAATAGATTTCTATGTTAAATGTGGAAACATAGTGAAGACATGAGAGTTGGTTGACTAAATGCCTTTAGTCGTGGTTAAAGAGTGAACCATATATGGAGCATCTCTTTTGCACTACCGCATCATGCTCCAAAAATGGGTTCACTCATTCTCTCTAAATTTCCTTTGAATTTTCATTCCACTGATAATAACTTAAATTTTACATCTAAAATTAAGATGGTCAACAATGTTTTGTTATCAAATTATTTTAAAAACTGTATTAAAACAACTTTTACATCATGTTAAACTAGTGACGTAAGTAGTTTTTTTGGAGGGCGTGCCAAAACACTAGACCTTAAACATGAAAAAAATAAACCTATAACTTTTCCATTTTTTCTTATTCCCCATGATAGTTAATTTTAGATTTAAAAGCATGCTTTATAAAGTAAACTAAAAATTTTAAAACAACCCTCAAATTGTGTCTAATGCATGTCCTAACCGACATGCAAGAAACACCTCTAAACCTACTTGCCACTTTCATACCATGGTAATTATCTTCCTTATATAGTGATTTATTTTTAATGTGGAAACATATCCAAAATATTTTTTGATCATGTTTGAAGTGGGTTTCGGCCGCTTCAAAAAATGGGTTCTTGGGAGAAATTGATAGCTACAACTAAACCCTTTCGAAATCACCTCAAATTGTTTTCCTATGGATGCTACAAGAAAAAATTATCCTAAAAAACTCTTTGTCGCTATATGGTAAATAACGTAGCATATTTAATTTTACCAGTTACCTTAGAAAATTACATTTTACACACATGTTTTGGAGCCCACTTGGCTAATTTTGTTGGAGTGAAAAGACTGATTTTAGACAATAGGCTTTAGAAAGTTATTGCGGAGTTGAGCCTCTATTATTGGTTTGGACTTATTTAGTTTCTTGTGATTATTTATACAATATATAATATAATAGAGTAATTAAACATCCTATTTGGGGATCTCGCACCATTTTTATAGGCCCATTCCGTGGCCACTTGGACTACATTGTGCAACAATGCAAGAAAAACCCATGGACCTACGTTGAACCTCTAAGGTTCGTTCAATGCTTAAAACTAATGTAATGTTTGGAAATAAGTATGATGCATAGAAATATGTGGTTTGGTACACTTAAATAAGACTGTTAATAGAAAGTGTGAATCACATGATTGGGCACATTTACCTAGACTCTTGTAGTGAAAACGGGAAACAAAAAATATGTTAGAGGTCATAGAACTTGGTGTTTCTTTGAAAAACATTTTGAAACTTGAATTTTATGAATCAAAATTGTTTGTGACATCTCTCACCCTCTCTACTTGTGGAAATGTATTGGTTGACTTATGTAAAATAAAATGAGTGTTTTCTCTCTCTTTATTCTCTCTCAAAACTCGAAAAGTTGTCTTGGTTTGAAAAGTATGGAAAGTAAATATTTTTTTATCCCTATATAACCCTAAATTGGTGGTGTGAGTCTTGATAGCATGTTATATAGGAGGGTGTATCTATGACAACATTTTTGATGACCTATGAATACATGGTTTTGAGGTTGCAGGTAGTGCAATGGTATAAAATGATTGATAAAATTGAGTGTTAAAGATGTATATGGTTTTATAACATGTTTTTTCTACTAAAACATGAAAGTGAATTATTTTTCATATTTAGTTATACTTTTGTACATTTTGAAATGAATGTATAACTGCATTGCATTGCGGGATTCTCGTATTGGTTATAAGGACTAAGGTTTACTAGCGATAGTATGTTGTTTTACAGTAGCATGTATATCTTGAAATGTATGTAGTTGTTATGGAAATTTAGGACCTCATATAAGTAGTGATTAATGAGAATGTAATTATTGTATTAATTTAAAGTGAGAACTACTTTTCATGTAACAAAGGGTGACAATACTAATTGACTTTAGAAGTACTATGATAGTACTAATTGACTCTAGAATTACTCATAATTTAATCAATCATAAGTTGGAATTACGCTCAAATAAATTCATTTATACAACCCCAAAGTTGTAGGTCATGGTTGTAAATGGAGGTGAAGTTAGTTATTTAGGAATATTCCATAAGATTAATTTATCCACTGAGGATTACTGTTAGAGGGCCCCATGTATACCATTTCAATGGGGAGTTGACATTGTGTTGAGGTCCAATGGCTTACTACCTTGGGAACTATTGAGATGAATTTACATGATTTATTCATGAGGTTCCATTCTAAAGGGTGTACTTTTAGATATATGGGATGAAGGAAAAATATTCACAATCGGTAAGCTCTCGGCAAATGTAGAAAATGCTTAAGAAGTGTGAATATGGGTTTGTGGAAAAACTATTTTCACTAGAATATTAACCATCAAAAGGTCCTATACCATCAAATATATAAGAAATTGTTAAGTAATGATCAATCATTTTTAGGTATATTCCAAAAGGTTCGCCTCTAAAAATATATCATGATCATGTTATTCATCTAGTACCAGGAAGCTATATAACCAATAGTAGAACTTATTGTTACCCTCATCTACATAAGAGTGAGATTGAAAAGATGGTACATGAGATGATGGAAGAAGGTATTATTCACCATAGCCGAGTGATTATTATTCTCTAGTGGTGGTGGTGTGAAATAAGTATGAAGGTTGGTACATGTGTCCAGGTGATGGGAGCTCAAAAAATACACAGTGAAAGATAAGTATTTTATTCCTTTCACTAAAGCTTTGTTTGATAATTTGCATGATGTTGTTTATCCCACAAAATTATATATTTGATTCTGATTTTATGAAATCAGAATTCATGATGAAGATATTCATAAAACAACATTTATGACACATGAGGACCTCTATGAATTTCTAGTAATGCCTTTGGCCTTATATATCAATAATCTACTTTTAGAGTTTGATTAATTCAATCTTTTGGCCATTGTTGTGAAAGTTTTCCTAGTTTTCTTTGATGATATATTAATCTAAACCATACTTGGGAGGAACATTTACATCCATATTATAGGTAGATTGGGAAGGCGAGAAATATTAGAATGGTTGAACGACATAGATACCCACACTCTTATTCAAAATATCCATTAGGATATAAGTATTTCAAAACATTTGTATGAAAGGGGGATGTATTGTGGTACAATGATCAATTGTATTTATGTATGAACTCTACCCTTAAAAGCAAGGTTCTATCATAGCTCCATGATTCTCCGGTGGGTGTCCAATCTATGTTCTTAAAAAATATCATAGATATAAGAAATATTTCTTATATGAATGGCTAAAAGGGTATGCCTCAAAATTAGAGGAAGAGTTCTTAGAGTGTCATTCTAACAAAGGAGAACTATTAATTCATCAAGACTTTTGCAACCTTTATCTATTCCTAGTGAGCGTGGCCCGAGGTTTCCATAGATTTCATCACAAGATTCCCAAACTAAAGGGAAATGTGTAGTTATGGTGGTATTTGATAGAGTCATAAAATGTGTTCATTGTTCGTGTTTTGTGACATCCCTTTACAAAGTGAGCACGATTTTCATGTCTTTTAGTGATATAGTTAAGAAGCTACATGGAACACCCAAGATTATAGTACACAATCACGATCTTATATTTAATAACAATTTTTAGACTAATTTATTCTTATGTTTATTAAATATTTTGTTAACAAATTAACCTCTTAATAGGTCCTAGGTTTTAATTTAATTTCATTTTCCCTTGAGGGATCTACGCCCTACTACAAGTAAATACTAGAGTATTCAAACATATCTATCTCAGAAAAGCACATTACGAACACAAGGTATTTTGTTACCACTTGCCAATGTAACAATTTTATCTACGAGGGACTTACGGGAACAATCACAAGATTTTAATGCATAGGTAAACTAGTACATGAACTGCACTTGTGTCATTTATATCTCACAACAAGATTATTTATTGGTGAAATCACCCCAAACTATCTTCACAATAAATTGGTTACCCATTGGGGTACCATGGAAAATTCTAAACACATAGGACTGAAATTTATCCATGTGATCAGACGTGCAATATTAAGAATTATTGGTCGTACTCACCACATGTATGATATGGTACACATAGTATAGCCATTTCCTTGTGCAAAATCACTTAAGGTAAGGAAATGGTCCTTTTGGAAGACTTCACCTAGGTGTATGAAAAGAAAATAAATTATGATAGTTCTAAATATTTTATTAAGACATTAGGGGTTTAAAAACTAGTCATAACTCAACTAAGAGGAAAGGTATGGTAGAAAGATTAAAGTTTTATTTAATTTTGATAGTTTAGGTGTAATAAGTTTCTACCATACATTATGAATGTTGTGAGGAACTATCTTATCAATAATTTTTGCATTCATGCAAAAATGGGTAACTCAAAACTTTATTTTTGATGGAAGGCATTGATGAATGAACCTAACTAGGGAGAAGTCATACAATTTTCATCGTGTTTTTAGTTGCAGCAATTGATTAATAACATGCACCGATCTGCTATGTGTGCTATTACAAAATGTAACAACTCACATAGGGTGTTCTTCCATGTTCGTCTTCAACAAGGAAACAAAAAAGCCCCAAAGGACCTATTGGTACCCAAATTTGTTCTCCTTTTTAGCCTGAGCAGCATCAGAGATATGGCATGAAGCTTGAAGATAGATAGATCATGATGTATGTAGTTTTGTAGCTGGGGATGTGATCTAACTGGCACTCAGATTTGTGGAGAGATGGATAGCACTCAAATAGGACTTGATCTTGTCCTAACTGTTTTAGGTTGGGCCTTTCAACCAAGGTAAGAGGACCTATTTTGTAACCCTCAAATGGTGAAGGAGATGAAGATATCCCTCAATTTTTGCAGATAGTATGAAAAGGCCTTGGGAAAATATGATCAACACTCCAAATATGACTTTCACAAGTTGTCACTTCCAAATTATGGAGATACTTTCAATGTAAGGCAAGGGTTACTCAAGACATTTTGAAATCGATCATTCTACATACTTTAGCGAATGGATTTTGTTCTTCTATGGGTATACAGGTCAAAACAGGGGTATTATGGGGTAGGATTAGTTGTTTAGAATGATTTTTGGTGGGATATTGACAAGACAAACTTGACTATGCCAGATCTTTGACAACCTCTACAACATTTGAACAACTATCAAATAAAATGATTCAAAACAGTTAGGATGTTCTTTCAACCAAAAGAGATACACAAATGGAGGCCCATGTTTGCACTCTTCACACAATCTTTGAGACCTCAATACTAAATCTTGAGTTAAAGGACTCAATTAAACATCAAAATCTTTGATCAAATCACACCTAAGGTACCCCTAAAGGCTTACAAGCAATCTCTATCAACAAATGAAGGTGAAATGATTTTAAACTACTTATTTTCAATGCCAGATGAAAGCTCTATTGATAAATAAAATTACAAATGCCACTAGACTATTAATAAGGATGAGATTTGTGTGATTCCTAAAGATTTCAATGCAAGATTGCAATAAGAACAAGGAAAAATGTTTGCAGACATTTAAACATGATAACGAGACATCGATTTCCCAAAATAACATGGATTAATTCAAAAGCTTGTTAGATTCGTTAGCAGGGGAGAGTTTCAGGAACAATCTTAGAGCTGTGTGATGGCTATACACTTATAGCCAACTCAACATGAATGGAGATCTAACACATAAGACATTAACCAGGTTTTTTGGAGGGTTTCTCAGAAGATGAGCTTCTCTCAAAATTTTCTCATGATTTTCAATTTCCCGACCCTTTGCATGTCACAAAACATGCATTATATATCATTCTATTACATTTGATCCTTCTTTCCCAAGAAAAGAATATCCTATGGCATCTTAGTTTGTTACAAATTCATCATGATTCACAGATAGGGACGTTTAACATATTTGCAACAAAAGTTGCCAGGTGTTTCAAAAAAAGGAGAATCATTGCAAAATTTGCATCATTATCCATTGTGGAGGCACATTTTTCATCTTCAAAGCATGTAGACCCCCTTCCTTTCATTATTTCATCCTTATCCCTCCAAAATTTGACTCTGCAACTTTTGGATTTGATATTTCACATTTTGGATGGGTTAGGGAAAAATTTATTCCAAAAACATCTCTGATATTCAAATTGATCCTCAAAACCAATTACATTGGTCCTTGCAGGCACAAACAACATGAATTTGCCAAAAATTCGATCAAAATCAATGCAAAAAACACATTTCCACACTTCCTAGAGCAAAAATGGTGGCTAAACTGAAAATGCACGATTCAGTTGATATGCCTTTCTCCCTTCAATCTGAGCCCTCCACGTGTCACAATGCAATTGGAAATGGGTTTGGGATCACTTTTTGACATTTTAACATTTTTGGAAAAATGTAAAAATTTGACATTTTTCTCCGCCCCTCCGCCCTTGAGATTTGGCATTGACACATGTCCCAAGGTGGGTCCCATCGGAATCACGGTTTGATTCTACACATTTCCACCTTTTTGGAAAAAAATAAATTTTCACAATTATCCCCATTTGGTTGCTTTGATTAGTTGCGATTAGGCTTGTGTTCCTCCTTTCGATTTCTTACCTTTATAGGATAAAAGCTAAATTTCCCACAAATACCGACACTCTAGAATCCCTTCTTTTGATTTGAGCCATACACATGGCTCAATCATGACCATTGATGGAGCTGCGGCCTCATTTTGCAATTTTAATCCTTTTATGCCAAAATGGGAAAAAATCTCAAGTTTCCCCCGAGGCTCGAAGTTCCACCTCTGACCCTGCCACGTGTCCACTCCTGATTGGCCTGGCGGACCGCGGCCCTTTTCACAACTTTTGTTCCCTTTCACCAAAAGGAAATTTTTTTCTAAGTCCTCCGCCAGCCTTCCATCCCACTTTTGATGAAAACATGACATGTGTCCACCTCGATTCGGCGAGGGCTTTGCACTCAAGCGAAAGTGTTTCATTCTATTTCGTTGTGGTCTGCGCTTTGACGCGTTGCCACGTGTTCCATTTTGATTCATTATGGGCCCTAGGCATTTTCTTTGTACTTTAACTCTTTTTTCCAAAATGCCTTAAGGCACAAAAAGACCCGCCCGTCCGCCTTCACTCTGCTTGTGACACGTGTACCTCCTCTAGGACTGCGGAGTTGTGGGGCAACATGCACTTTTTCCAAAAACACAAAAATGTTAAGTTTTTAGAAATGACCCGCCGATCCTTGTCCAATTAGAACAAGCCACGTAGGAGAAGATTTTTGAGCTAAAATTTGACGGGCAAAGGACACTTGATGATCGAACAAACAATGCGAAAGCGCGGCGATGCCCTAGAATGTTGAAGATGAAATTGACGGGAAAATGACACCCGTTTGACCGTCAAAACACAAGAAAATGCCAGGATGCCCTAGAATTCAATTTTTTCACTAAGGACGACAAATTTCTCAAAATTGAACCAATTGAAACATGTTTTTAAAGCATTTTTGATCATGGAATTGGATTTTCAAAGGCATACAAGTGCAAATCGATCAATTTTAAACTTCCACAATCGGAAAAAAAGGAAAAATGAAAAATCCCACAAATTTTGGAAAAATTAGGGCACACCTATTGATTTCATTCAAATTGGGGCAAAACAAGTTTGTGAGCATTTCAAGGTATTCGATTTCGAGGGAAAAGTCATGAAACCACCAAATTTGAGTGAAAAATGTTTCAAAGCACGCATAATGAAACAAAATTAGGGCAAAAGCTTACAAGATCAAAAATGGCACTAACAGGATGAATGCATTACCTTGATGAAGGCGGGAATCACAGTTTAGGTGAGATGTTAAACTCAAAAACAACAAACAAGGTTATAGTTTACATGCAGAAGAGTTCATTATTAAGTTACAGGACATCAAATCTCATTATTTATTTATGTTTAAATACTATTAATCATGTGATTGAGTTGTTTATTTTGTTATACAATCAATACATATCATAAAAGATGAATGCAAAAAGAAGTATACAACTTAGTTACAAAAATTAATGTCATTTATTCATGAAGAAATTTAATGTTTCCCACACAAGCCATGGGATGTAACTTATAACTACTGAAATAAGAGATACATTTGTATAAAGCTAAAAGCAAAGGAATGTAGAAGGAACCCATCATTGCCTTGAGGTTTCCTCTTGGTATTTATTGTTCTAAATTCAACTCCTTTATCTTCATCTTCTCTGCATCATTCCAATGCAACAGTGTACCTGAAAGAGTAACAAGAAAATTGTCAGTTTTGAGCTCAGGGTTAAATCTGCATGCCTGTGCTATTACCTTCAAGAAAATGAATCTCCTAAGATCAAGAGGCATAAGGTACATCAAAGATGATACAGAAATAAAAGTAATATGTTAAAGAAACACATGATTCTCGGAATCATGACATAAAAGAAAAAAAAAAAAGAAAATAAAGTCACTATGGAACACAAGAGAGGCCAAAAATCCTAATATTTTCTAACTAGTTTGTCTAAATGTGCAGGTACAAGTAAGAAGAAAGAGAAAAACTAACTATTGTGTTCACATACTTTGAAATATTTAGATCAGAAGGTGCCACATTATGTGAAGATAAATTAGAGTAATGCATTCATTTCAGGGTAATCAAGTACACAAAACAAGAATGGACAATTGTGAAGAAGCTTTTAAAATCTTGTTTTCATATTGATTAAGAACAAGTGGAAAGAATAAGTCTATCATCAATATTACAAAGACAAAATTTAAAGATTTGATATTAGAAGGAGAAGTTACCATAATGTAACATTCATCAAGGAAGGTAGACTTAAATTACAACTCATGATAGATCAAAAAAGCAACATAAAGAAGATACATGATACTCATGTTTAAGTCATGATTGCAGTCAAAGTAAATAAAACACAACTTTATGAACACAATCATCAATAAGGGATGAGTACAGATATTGACACATGATCACTTTAAGTAATTTAGGGCCATCTAGGCTAATGATATCAAAAAATTGAAGGAGATGAACCATTACAACTTAAATATGCCATGAAAGGAGTGATAATTTTAAATAAAGTAATAGAGAGACAAAATATAAATTTCCATATTTTCATGACTCATCATAGAAGGATACATGTACAATTTCTTAAAAGAATTCAACATAAATTGTTTTGAACTCTTCAAATAGAATATGAGAAACAATGAGATTGAAGAGACTATTTCATGTAAAAAAATATCCACATTTCACAATACGTAGGTACAATTTTGTTAACAATCTGGAAGTAAGTCTTAAAGAAACAAATCAAAGATGTAAAACAAAACAACACGATTAGAGCTTCTTCAACTCAGAGCATTTATTCAGATTCAAGAGTATTAAGGACTTACATCTCAAAGAGAAGGCTTAAAGTAAAATGATCAAAGAACAAAATGCAAGAATTTCACTATACATCTTATGATAGAGCAGATAAGAAATTATATAGAAATAAGTCATTCACAAGGTACAAGATCATCAAACAACATCTAAATCGGAGCAAATTCTAAGTCATATAGGAGAGTAAAAGCTCACAATGCTTCCAAAAATTTCAAATGAAATTATAGAAACAATTTAAAAGAAAGTAAACTAGAAGTTTTACATTATTTCCAGCTACAAAAGAAATATATTCTTGTATGCAGACTCAAAATGGCCATTATGATTGTAAAGAACATAAGTAGAAGCAAAATATGCAAGGCCATCTAGGACAAATAACGAGAAAGATACAATCCCCAGAAAATCATGAGTAGATGCACAGATGGCATCGTAACTAGTGCAAGATCACGAGAGGTTCAACAAATCATAAAAAGAGATTATTCTACTTGTAGGAAAAAATTCCATATACAAAAATTACCAATAGCAATGGATCAGAGAAATGAAAACGAGTTAAGATAATGAAAATTGCAAGTTTTGTTAGCACAAAGCCTACATCCAAAGTGAGCCATAGAAATATCACAAATCATGAAACTATGGTCAAGTTCCAAAATAATGGAATGCAAATTTTTATGTTTACATAGCCAAGAAAGCTCCCTCTAGGAACTAACAGAGAGTTGCTGAAATGATCACATATAAGAACCTGGGCAAGGAATTGATCAGCTCGGATGATAAAAACATAAATGAGTTGAAATCATCAACACAAGCTCCGGATTATCGATAATGGAGGCAAATAAGAGTTCAAATGATTAAGGAAGCTCCATATTTGTGTTGCATTACTTAAAAAAATCTCATCTATAAAACTGTGAATTATTCATCCATCAAATCTTGTACTATACATTGCCTGAGTATTTTAAGGTTTGTTATCTTAAGCATGGAGGTATCTTCAAATACAATGATCAAATACATGTTTTTCCTTTTCCAAAACAAAGATTCATGATAAAGGTGATGATCATTCTTAAAACAGAACAGACAAGTCGACAAGGAGCTTGAAAACATAAATCTAAAGTGAAACCTTGAATCATTGGCAAACTCCAAAATACAAAAGTAGAGCTTTAGGGAATTCATTCATGGTGGCCGTCAAACCTGAGTATGCAATTTTTAAAGCTTAGAAAATACACACAAGCTATTTCGATGCACAATATAAAATATAGGGGCTGTCATAGCTGTTCAAGTACAAAACGCTCACGGCTGTGCTGGTAATACAAACAATAAAGGGAAAGGATGGTAAGAAATAGGAGCTCAGAAACAAGTTTAGAGATTTACCACGAGTTAATAGTTCCCATAACCAGAAATGGGTTCGACCCACAAACCACGGGCTGCTAGAGTAATAAACAAACCCTCATGGTGAAAATATAGAGCTCATAGTATTCAGTGAGTAAAAGAAAATAAAAACACAGGAGAACGGTATACACTTACCCAAATTTGCAAACCAGATCCCAAAAAGAGCTTCCAAGAACAACAATGTCAACCCACATTTTTAGTGGAGGAAGCTAAATCTTACTTCAAATATGGCGACCAGAGAACACCCAGATTCAGTAAATACAATACCCATATGTATTCACGATGGAAAAAGCAAGAAAATATCAAATTCGAGTTTCATCGAAGGAATTTTTTTTTCTTTACCAAAAACCTAGAAAATATCTTACAACATAGAGATTAATATCCAGTTATCAGATGAAAAACAAGGAGATAAACTCAAAAAATTACTAGTTTCAATCGAGTAAAGAGTTAAAAGAAAGATCACCCAGAAGTTTTTCCAAGCTCGCAGTTACAGCTGCCATGCACAGAAATATAAAAAATGTAAGGGAATCAATGTATCAGTGCAAGTAAAGCTGAAATGGTAAAAACAAACAAGTTACAATACTTGTGAATTGAAAAACTCACCTTCTAAGGCAATGACGACTGATAAAAGAAGAACAACATCGAACAAGCTCGAAATGGAAAAGCAAAGATGGAGAAAGATATCGAGTAGTTTCAGTTAAAAATGACAAAGCTCAATTTTATGGTGGCCATAAGACTCGTAGAAAGCTAAAAAGAAGTGGATAACACAGACTTATCTAATACTCATAAATCCACAGCCTAAGGAAGTGGTCCCATGAGAGGAGGGTTCCTATTATTTCTTAGCAGTGCTGCAGAGTAATTTTAGGAGTATTTTAAACCTGAATGGTCCCATGGTATAAAACAGTTTTGAGAATGTGCTGCAATTTTTAAGGAGATATATGTAAAACTGTTATATTTTAATTTAAATTAAAAAAAAGAAACAGATTTGGTCATTGAGTAGTTGACATTTGGCAATATATCTTGCTAAAATATAGAAGCAGGTGTGGGAAACTTCCAGCCCCTCCTTTTTATCATCTGCTTAAACTCTCCTCCTAAAAAATTTCTGCTCCTTATTTTAAGGAAAAGATTCTAAAGTTTCTTGTTTACTTAAATTTTATTTTTCATGGGGTCACCTACTGAACAAAAATAGGAGCAGCAGCCCCCTCCATGGGACCCCTGCCTATGAGGCCAAAAATGTAGAAAATTGAGCTCAAATGCACGCAACAATGGCGGATGCTGGGAAAATGTTTCGGGGCTTTTCCCTATTCTTCCACAATACAGTAAAAATGAGATAGGTTTGAATTGTTTTTACTCAACCAAGATTAACCACAAAGCAACCCTAACTCAATGCAGAGGTACAAAATCAATGGTGCAGATACCAAAGGTATGAGATCAAATAGTGGATATCAAAATCACCACTTTCCATGCAAACTCCAACCTTAACCGCAATTTCTAGTGACTCGACCATGGTGAGGAAGGTACATACATGGTGTTCGGAGAAGAAAACCTAACCCATCTTGGGTTATGTTCACCAAAAAATATAACAAAGGGGTCGAGCATCATGAGGATGGGGACCAAGTCTCTAGTAATTATCATTACAATTGACCTTATCTAAGGTCAAACAAAAATCAAAAGGGGTAATTATTAAACTATCCAATCAAATTCAAATGGTGCCGAAGACTCATTGAAATTGATTAGTTTTCAAAACCTTAATCTATACCTCAAATGATGATTATGTTCAACTAGGACCAAAAGAATAATGTGCCACATAATGATCAAAGGGGCAAATGCATGTTTAGAAGTCAAGGAGAGAGGTAATACTTTACCTTAAACAAATCACCTTAAAAATTGCTAAGGGGACCTCGTACAAGGGTATGAAATCAAAAGTAAAGTCAATTGAGGACATTATGTTGCATGTGCACAGTGGTCCCCACAAAAGTGGGATGGATTTTTTTGCTAAGTGTTGAAGACCAAAGGAGTTATTTTGCTTTGCAAGGTGTAATTTTGCATGCCTTCACAAGAAGATAGAATAGAGATAAAGACATAATACCATGCAAGAGGATAAAGAACACATGTGTCACATCATGCACAAGAAGACAAATATCATGCACTTGCATTGGAGAAGACTTGCATAACAAGCAAGTGGCTAATATTAGCCAAAATATTCACCCAAGTATATTAATTGTATTAAAAATAGAATAATCAACTACACTTTGACTAAGTTTATTTTTGTAAATAAGGATATTAATGCCTCATTGTAATCAACATGTCTATTTTATTCCTTTATTTATTCATGATAAAGGGGTAAAATTAGCATGTATGGGTAGTACAAACTGTAGTCTATTTTTAGGATGGGTTGGGTGAAATATTTTTGCCATATATTGTGTGCACTGACAAGGCACAAGCAAGATTTTTTGGACATAGGATTATTGAAGCATATTTTTGTTAGTTTTTCCTTCAATGAGAACCAGTTATTGCCTTTCCAATTATTTGCAAAGTGGTGTGTATGTTTCTATTATCTCTTGTGAATGTTAATTCCCTGATTTAATTATTTTACTTTCTTTGTAAATCTGGTATTTCTGCATAGTCTTAGTGTGCATGTTTAACTTGTTGTGTTGTTGTGATTTATCCCTCAATACATAAGTGTTTTGCCTTAAGATTATCTTTGAAAACCATTAGTTCATGCATTTGTAATTTGTTCTCAATTTTATTATGCATGTACTCATTCAAAGCCCTCAATAAATTTGGTGTATCACCCCATTTCAATTTAGTTACAATAATCTTTTTACCCTCAAAACCCCAAAAATTAGTTTATGATACATCAATAAGGAACCGACCTTGATACCGGAGACTCACCTCAATAATAGGTATACCCACAGACCGAGGTGTTTCCATTGTATCTACGGAAGTGAGAGATAAAGAAAGCTTAGAACCCCGATGTCATCTCTCAACAAGGGTGCACTTATGAGAGATAACAATTACCATTGCAAATGATTGATTCCATGCATCTAAACCATCTAAGTACCACATTTAGATACAATTTCATATCCATTATAATGCATACATGATATAAACCAAACCCATTTTTCCCTTTCAAACATCGATAAGGCACAATTATTCAAAAGACACTACATCTTATTATTATGGTAATAATACACATAGTACAAATTAAATACCACTTTAAATTCAAAATCCCTTCATTTATTTATATTTTTCCTCACTACCTACAACTGTAAGACTAGGTAATCACGGTGTGTGTGAAAAGCTGGAATGACATTCTCCTATGACTAATATTTTTTTGCATATGCATAATTTTCCATTTACAATGAATTCAAACACTTTGCATGCAACAATAGCGTTAAAAGAATCCATATGTGGTTTCATTTCTTTTCCAATCTTAAGAGAGATAAAAAGAGAAGAGAGAAAACACCATATTTTAGAAAATTTCTCAAAACAAATAGCAAAAAGAGGTTCCACACATTCATGTGATCGTGTCTACAAGTTCCCCAATAGTTATTAGGTGTGAAGGAGGTCCCACGTTAGTTTTCCCATTATTGCTGCAAGTTTATGAAAGCAACTAATTTAGCCCGAGTGACTAAGAAAGCGAGTTTAAAATCTAATGTCTGTAATTCAAACATACAACCTGTCAATTCTCATATACTATCCTATCTACAAGGAAACCCTCGAAGTTGACATAACTCAAATCTAGTGACCAGTGTTAAAGCTGCGACTACTTTTCCGGATCTAATTATCATAATTTTATTAGTTTGTCCTTACTACTAGAATGACCAAAGGCCTACAAAACCCAATTTAAAAGCTATCTCCCAAGGTGATTTTCTCAAAACTAATGGTTGATTGTGATTTTCATAGAGAAATTCTAGAGGTATGTGGAGGTAGAATTTCATTTCTCAACACGGGGCCTAAACCGTGAGCCAAAACCAAACTGAATTTTCAACTTTCAATAGCTATTCAAAGCTATGAAATGGTCAATTGGGATCCTATATGCATGGAAATAAATGATCAAATGAGCATTTAAATCCATTATAAAAGTTGGTGTGGCATTCCACATCACCAGGGAACACAATCAAACCTTGAATTTCCCACTACGAGGTCTAGAGAGGTGTTTTGTGCATCATTATAAAATGAGTTTTGTTAACTTTTGCAAGGTTCTCAAGTGGCATGTTTAAATGAAAACTCAAGTCCATATCTTTAATTTGGTGGTTTGAGTTACCTAGTATTGTTATCTATGTTTTCCAATCATCGTAGGACATGGTTTGAGAGCAAGGTTAACACTAAATGAGGTCATTCTAGTTAAACGGAAATCTTGTAAATTTTATCATTATGAGCTAATTTTTTTAATTAACCAAAATACAATTTTCATTCAATATAAATTTTGGTACCATCATGAAGGGAAAATTATAAATGAGAAATTTATGCTAGGAGTAAGTGCGAAAACTATGCCTAAAAGTGCACAAGGAAAATCAAGTTGATCTTGGATGCACCAACTCTTCTCCTTGGAACTAACATCGACCTCATCCTCTAGTTTTCCGTTCTATTCATAGACAACTATCTATTTTGACCATTGTTAGAAGTCTAAATCTTGATCAAAAGCTTCTACCTTCTCAATTTAAAGCACCCTTGCCTTTGACCCACGTGGATAAAACAAAAACAACATTTTAGGCATGATAATTAACAATATCCACCTTGGCACATCTTTTCATTCAAACCTCACCCATTATAGCAAAAAAATGTCCAACATAGAGGCTTAAAAAATAACACTACAACTAGACCTCTAAGCTATTTTTAAACAGATTCAAATTATTTCAAAACAATCTTTCACTTATTTGCAACACCAATACCAGATTTGGATGCCCTAGCTTAAACATATGAGGTTGCGAGATGGATTAAAGGCCATGAAATGGTACTTTTTGTGTGTGTAGGAAATAGATTATAATACAAATAAGGAAATATATGAAATATTGGAGAAACAATATTAGGCGGTGAAGCCAATACGAGACAACGGTTGTGAAACTAGGTTTACACATACCAGTGCATTTGGTTGGAAGAATTCAAAGAAATTTTTAACAATCCATTTTGTGCAAACCCTGCAATCATTACTAGTTCTAGGAGGCTGCATATCTTTGTGCACTCAACCAATTAATCCATGTGCTTGTCTATACATCCCACATTTTTCTTACAAGTCGCAACTCCTACATCTAATAAAATATAGTTTATGCTTTGATGGATGCTCATACCTGTTTCCTATTCCGACACAGTGGGAGGATTGTAAAAGACATGAACATCCTCACAAAGCATTGAAATTGTTTCACTAAAGCAAACAATAGGTGTCCAAACTCATTAATTCACCTTTCACTTACAAGCATATGATGGAATTTTCAATTACATCACTTGAAAAAATCCACTCCCGTCATGGTAGAGGAAGGGATTATGCTGAAATGAAGGTGTAGATTTGTTTAAGCTCCCAAAACATTTTTGTTCCCTAATATTTTTTTCTTTACCCAAAAAACCTCACCAAATCCCCATTATTGTACTTGTTTTATCACCTACATATTTTCATTTAAAACTCATGATGATTATTTTATTATTATTATATATAAAATTATTTTTTGATTAAACTTAATTATTATTGTAATAATTAGAACTCATGAATTTAAAAGTGATCTTGAGTCAAAATAACTTACAAATGCAACATTACATTGACACATGGAGTTTAGTTGGTTGATCTATAGAAAAAATCCACAAGGCTACCATTATAAGGTTGAAAATCTTCAAATTTAGTTCACCAAGTGGGTATAATAAAGTAGGGGCACTACATTTCCCTCTCCTTATAAGAGCATCATCCTCTATGTGACATAATGCTAGGGTTAGCTAGAGGGATGAGTAAGAAAATAAAAAAGTGAATGCGTATATGTATAATGAAAAATATGGGGATGTGAGATAGAGAGAATCGATGAGATAGGTATGTATAATTAAGAGTATGGAAAATGACATATGGAGGTGTATGTATGAGAGTAGATGTACGGAAGATGGGTGTATGGTAGATGAGGCAAAGTGTATTGAGTGATGTGTGGATGTTCACCTAGGTATGTAAAGGGTGTAGAAAAGGTAAATTAGGGTGTATATGTGGGTATATATTGTAGGAGGAAAGATAGATGTGAGTAATATAATGGTTGGGATGAAAGAGGATGTGTGTCAAAATCTAAGACAATGGTGGATGTTGGGGATGCAAGAAGGTAATGAGGTATGTGGGTGGATGGATATATGCAAAAGGAATATTTAATGTAGGTGAGTTAAGGGAGGAATGCATGTAATGAAAGGTAAAATGTGTATATGGATATATGCACGTGGAATAGAAAAGTGCATGGAAGGTTTAAGAAGCGATGATATGTTTAGGTGGATGGGAGTAGGATAAAGTATGTGGATAGGAAAATATACATGAGATTATGTGGATGGGTATATGTGGGATATGACGAATACGTAAATGTGGACCGTGTATAATGCGGGAATGTAAGAGGGAGGGTATATGGATATATATATAACCAAAGATATGAAAGAGATAAGGTACAAGTATATACACTTGGATAGGTGTAGGATGTATGGTGTGATGGTATATGATGGAAGATGGGAGCAGATATGGTATATAAAAGGAATTAAGTTATGAAGTAGATGTGAGGATGGATGTGAGATATATGAGTTATGAAGTGTATTAATAAGGGACGATGAAACAGAGGAATGGGATGTATGTACAATGATAGGGTATGAAATAGGTATAGTGATAAAAAAAAAGATGTAGTGTGGAGTAGGTTAGTATCTCACCGCAAAAATTTATTTGAATTTATTTGGATATTTTCAACCATTTGATTTATTAATCCTTCTTTTTATTCATTAGTTTATTTACAAAATCCTTAGTAGGGTTTGAGGAATAAAATGTGTTACATATATTCAAAACATGAGGGAAATGGGTGTATATATGTGTATATATATCTATATACATACATACATACATACATACATACATACATATTTATTGTGATTTATATAAAATCACAAGCTCTATGTAAGGAAACCTACCCATGTGTACACACACGTGTGTATACATGGGTCATTCTCCCTTATATAGGGCATGCGATTTCATATAAATCTATAAATATGTATGTATGTATAGTGTGTATGTGTGCACTCACACGTGTGTGTGTAGGGAGAGCTTGGAGGAGAGGCCATGACCATATAGAGGTTACAAGCCTATGAAATGTGGTGAAACACCCATAGATAGTCATGAAATTGTGCATTGTTGAAATTTTATATGTTATAAATATATGTACAAAGCCAAGGTCCGTGTTTATACATGACCACACCAAATACAAGATGCAAGGTTTCGGAAGGGGGTTGTGGCGAGCGAAACCCCTTATAGCACCATTATTTATTTTATTTAAAATAAATTACTATTACATATATAGACTTAGTTCAATTTTTTTCTTTTTCTGATTAAAAGAAAACCATTTCTTATAACTATAAATTTGTTAATGTAAAAATGGATAAGATCCATATATATATATATATTATATAAAATATAATTAGATTCACAAATATTTCAATAAAAACATAAAATCTTATAATAATAACTGATATAATTCTATATACAATTATACATGTGTATTATCACCAATAAACACACACACATAGACACGCACAACCACACACACACACACACACACACACACACACACACACACACACACACACACAAATTTATCTACCTCTACTCCTGTTTATAAAATTGGAGAGTAAAAAAATTATTTTCTTAACTTATACCAATCCAATTACAAATTTTCATCATCGTCCTTTGCAACAATGGTAAACACTAACATTTCTCTATACACAAATTTGTAAACTTTCCCATTTCCAAATACATATTTTACAACTTCATCTAATCTAAATATAATTCTATAAGCACACAAACATAGTTCCATATAACCAAATGAATATTATGTTTAGTTTACAAGTCAAGTGCCCATTGAAAAACAAATACACAAGAAGAGTTGTGAGGGAGAGTTCAAAAATGCAAGTTATCTACAAACAATGATATGCAATAAATCAATAATTATTTTCCATATCTTTTTATTTGAATTATTCAAGCTTATAAAATTATATAAATTAAGAAAGGTATTATTTTTCATTTCAATATTTAAAAACATCTCCAAAGTTTGAGAGTGGTATAACCACAAAGCCAAAGAGTTTGAATCCAAATAATGCCCATAGAACACCAAGGTAAAACAAGAACTCCAAACTTTATGACACTCACAACTTCCTTAGTTTCAACACAAGGATTATAAGAGGAGACAATAAGATCTCTATTCCATTACAATATTGAAATAACATGGAAAATAAGAGATCCTTTTTATACATGCTCACAACTTCATCTTTTCAAAACAAGGTTTGTAAAATAAATAACAATGATATTTTCCACTCTAATGAATTCTAAATTACATTTCTCCTTCTCTTACAAATTTAGGAAAAACATAAACAAAAATACAAGTAGATAATCCTCCCACTGAGTGAGAACAACATAGACAATATTTGATTGAAATATTAATGTTTTCAACTAAGACTAACTCCAAACAAGCTCCAAAGAAATCATGCTCCATATTCAAGTAGGAAATATTTAAAACCATAAGAAGAAATGGATTATTTATCCACCCAACCAAATGAAATCATAACATACCACTTCCCAATAAGAATGACATGTTAGCCTCCATCCAATCCTATTAGAGAGATGTGAAGGATGACTCCAAGATGCACAATGAGGGGTGAGGAACTAAACACCAAAACATACACTCAAGAAAAAAGATAAGGTGGAAACCAACACAACCCCACGAAGATTCATGCTTAAATAGGTGGGGAATAGGGATAGGAAGTCCCATTTAACCAAAATTACCAAGTAACTAAATAAGTATATATCTTTTCCAAGTATCCACAAGCCATTGAAATCTCCCTATCCCTCCATGGAGTTTATCTCTCCTTGCTTCATCCTTTCCAAGATTTTCAAAACCTTAGATGTTTCCTTAGCAAGAATCAGAGATGATTTCCAAAACATATGGAAAACCATCTCCAACTTCAACCAAATGAAGGAATTCTAGTAGGAATCCAAACAAGGCTTGCCCATCAATCCTTGTGGGAGTAAGAGGGATTCTTACCTCTTCCCTAGAATGCCAAAATCCACTCCCCAAATAGGGTGGATGATGTAAAACAATATGAAAGTAAAAGAAACTATAAAAATCCAACATATCATTCCAAAGCACCCAAAAAATAAGCAATATGGTAAAACTATTTCATTTTTAATAATAATTTAATTAGAATATGTGAGGCCTACCTCACTAGAAATAGAGTCCAACACCAAATTGCAAGTCCACACTCCAAAATATCTCTTTCTCCAAAAGCTCCCATAAGCTCTAAGTAAAAATGAACAAAGAATCCCCAAATTCTAAAAAATGGAGGGTTACATAAGAAAAAGGTCTCAAAACAACAAACTAATGGGATGGTGACATGATTCACCCATCCCTTCCCAAATCCAAGTCACCCAAAAGTATCTTTCAAGAAAAAGACATATATAGTAAATAAATAAATCACAAATCATGCATGCCCATATCCCAAGCCTCATATAAAATAAAAAATAAATGTTGATGGAGATAAGAGACAAGTCAAAAGGGAGGTAAAAATATTTTTGAGCCTTGGGAATATCCCCTTAACCCATAGGTAAGATCTATGGGTCTCATTCTAAGGTGAAAGTGACCCCCAACTTTCCAAACACACCCCTAAGTTTCCAGGTTTTTGGCCAATTCCATATTTGGGAAAAGTGGCTCATTAAGAGGGGGTGATGGGCGCACCTTGTTAGTGTAGGTTATCATTTATCCTTTTATTTTTTTATTAGGATAATTATCATACTTAGGTTATCCCTACACTTTTGAGTTAGCTTTCTTAGGTGTACTAGTTGTGTGGAGTTAGCTTGCTATTCTTGTGGAGTTAGGTGACTAGTCTAGTGGAATTAGCTTAAGCTGCTAGTACTAGCTAGTGATATTTCTCACCACATATCTAGGTGGTAGTTGAAATTCCCTCCTCGTATATGTACATTTTGATTATTGAGCTAATGTAAGAGAATGTAATTCATTGTATATGATTTTCTATTAACATATGAGATCTTATGGGTTGGAACAACCTATAAAGCATTCCTTTCACACCTAGTCCATGATTAAGTGGTCCAAAACCATATTAATCAAGGATAAAGTAACTTACACCTCCCCTAATCAAGTGGAAAAAATTAACCCATAAAATTGAATTCTATAAGAAATTAAGGATAAATAAGCTCAATTAATTTTAAGTGGGGAAAAGTGAGCTAAAATAACCAAAATAATCTAATACACATTCCAAAAGGATGAACTCTATATTTTCATCCTTATTCCACAACATAATAAACAAGACCAAGCAAACAAGGGGGTTTATATTAGATCCAAATGACATATTTTGCAACTTGGAAGTGTAACCCCCGAGTCACACGCTCTCCTTTGGAAAGACCTATAACCTACATGCTCAATTCACACATCATACCTACTCAATGCCAAAAACCAAATAAAACAATACTACACATGTTAAAATGATCTAATCAAGAATATTCTAAACCATCCAAATTAATCACACAACATCCATCCATCAATGAGATAAATAACTATTACGAAAACTATCCACAATATATCTAAAATACAATCCATTTAAATATTAGAACAATAATATCTATAACATCATATATGCCTCATACATCATCCTTCCAAAACAAGTTAGTATCTAAACACTAATATATGAAAACATCATAATAATTTGTAAAATAATAACCGTAATAATATTATATCCAATGCCTCCATACAAATAATACAATGGTTCAACAAAAAATAGATAAGGAAATCTGGTGGGCACTACATCCCCCTCTCCTAAAAATATGCTACCTCCTAGAAGTCATTGGAATGGGCAAGGATATTGAGCCCTCAATGGTGTCACATCCTCCCAAGTAATAACTATCTCATCATATCTTCCCCATTAAACCCTAATCTGGTCTAAGTCTTACTCCCAAAGGGATAACCTATAGTGCTCTAGAATACACAAAGATCTAGTGTCCACTACCCTTTTGCCTCCACCTACAAGGTTGATCAATCCAAAATATGAGAAATATATGACACATACTTCCACAAAAATAAAACATGGAAGAAATTGTGGGTGTGGGATAGGTATGGTGGCAATACTAGGTGGTAAGAAACAATCCTAATAACTGAAAAATATAAAATGGACCCAAAAATCGAGGGGAAATCTTAGAGCCCTTTCTAAAATGGATTAGACTATTTGCGAGATAAACTTTCAAAAATACCTTTTCACCCTGCGAGAAGTGACGACCAACCCTCATCATGTCTTCATACAACTTTTGGTGTGTTTGTGTTTGCTCAAGATGATGTCTAATAGTAAAAGCCTATTACTCCATGTCCTAAAAAAATGTTAGACTAAGAGCTACCACCTGTCATCTAACCTATCCCAACTCAAATATGTATTGCATGACCTCCCATACAAATCCGATAAGGTGCCATGCCAATTGAGTTGTGGTAACTATTATTATAAGAAAAATAAAAAATATATAAGTAGTATTCCCATTTCCTCTCTTGGTCCATGAAATACATCCTCAAGAACCTAATTCACTCTCCATGTCTGTCCATCAGTTTCAGGATAATAGGTGAAGATGAAATTAATCTGAGTACCCAATAATGATTGAAAAATATGTCTAGAATTTTAATGTATAAATGGAATCCTAATCACAAATATCACCTTTAGAATCCCATGCAGTCTTACAATATCATCAAGGAAAACTTGGGATATTATGCTAACATCATACATGACCTTGACAAGTGAGAAATGGGTAATCTTGGTCAACTTTTTCCAATGTCACCATGATGAAATCATGATGATATGATGAAGTAGGAAGACCAAAAATAAATTCCATGGAGATCACATCCCACTTCCACTTTGGAATATCATGTGGATATATAAGACTTGGAGGATCAGAGTGTTTGGCTTTCACCCTATGAAACTCGAGACAATGGGCTAAAAATTCTGCAATATCGTGGTGTAACCCAGTCCAATAATACAATTGTACTGAATCTATATACATCTCCTTCACCCATTGATGAGATACATATGGGACTAGATAAGCCTAGGAAATTATCAATATGCGTAAATTCCACTCCTTAGGTACGTAAATGCACCTATGAAATTAGAGAATACCATCTTCCTTGAAGGTTTAACCAATTTATTTTCTCTCTAAGGGCTTATGAGACTTAACCTCTTATCTAACACTCTCATAAAATCTATCACCAAGAAGATGTTAAAGGATCCTATCGAAGGTCCGAATGAAGAGTCAAAGTAGCTAGCTCATGTCATTGTTTACTCAAAGCATCAATGCATACATTCTCCTTTCCCTTGATGGACTGAATATTCACGTAATACTCACAAATTAACTCCATATAATTCTATTAATGTGAGTTGAGATTACATTGTGAGAGGTTGTAATATAAAATCATGTTGTTAGTCCTAAAACAAATAGTGCACTCGAAAGGAAATGTCTCTAATGAACAAAGGCATGCACTACAACCGCAAGCTAGAGGTTGTGGGTAGGATAGTTAAACTCATAATACTTGAGATTACGTGACTCAAAGATAATAACATGTAACTCATACATGAGAACTTCCCTAAGTCCCTCTAAAGAAACATGTTTACAAATCACAAAATCTTCAAGAGATCCAGATCTACAATAATAGATGCACAAGTCAAACACTCCTTAAGAAACTAAAAATCCTTCTTGCACTTCTCTAACCAATTGAACTTCTTCCCTTTACACTAAAGGGAAGTGATAGGATGTGCAATCCTATAGAATCCCTAAACACACAATAATACGTTACCAAACATATGAAACTCCTAACCTCTATCACTATGATGGGAGTTGAAAAATCAAGGATAACATGGATCTTTGAGGGATCTACTAAGGCACTGTTGTTGCAAATCAAAGAAGCACCACGGATGCAAATCAGGTTTCTAAGTTGATGTTTCAGGCATCCAGTGTGATTGCACAACATTGAAACCTCTCTCTAAGTGTGGGACTTGTAAAATGAGAGAGGAATCTCTAGATTAGAGGCTGGTTCCTCAAACTCCTTTGATCAGATCTGTTATTTGCACAATTGCAGAGGTTTGAATCCTAATCCTACTCTAAATTCCAAGGAGACAGAGATAGAAAGTGCAAAAATTGAAACTAAACTAATAGGTGATACACCAAAGGAGTGGTGAACACTTCTTGTTCATGCAAATTGACACAATTTCATGAAATGCAACATGAAACATCATACAGGCTGATAAGATGCAATTAGAGGTCTGAAATGAAGCAAGACAATACAAACAAAGGACTGAAAATTGATCACAGAGTCTGCACTGTCATTTTCACTGTCAAAATCCTTGCATTTGCAACATCAAAGAGGTAGAAACCTGTTACAATCATGAAGAAGGTCTGATACTTGCAAAAATCACTTGTTGAAGGTGAAAGAAGAAGCTTGTTATCCAAAAAAATGTTCAACCCAAAAAAATGAGCCAAATCTGGCTTTTTACAATGCATGGGTCGAGCCCAGGAGAGAGAAAACATGAAAAAACGTGGGAGCCATTCCCATTGAATGAAGATGCATTAAAATAACATGGGCATCCTTACAGACCCATGCCCTGACATTTTTGGCCATGCTAAAGAAGAATGTGACCCATTTTGCATTAAAACTGGTTGTTGAAACGTCATTTCTGGCCATTACCACGTGCCAGAGACATTTCTTGATTTTATCTCTCCAAACTGAACCAAAATGCAAAAATGACCATGGAATATTGTAGAGAATTTCACCATATTTCCATTGATATAAAGAACGTGAAAATCGAGCTTTGGATCGAAAGTTATGGCCATTTGAAGATTTAGGGCAAAAACAGGGCCAAAAATGGAATGGCGGGGAAAAATTTGAATTTTACCCTTTTTTTGCATTTTGGAAAATTTTCCAAAAAATCCCCGCGCTCCGCCATTTGGATGACATGTGTCTAGGCTCTGATTGGCTACGGGCTCATCCTTTGAAAATTTTCTTTCGGGCCCTTCCTTAAAATTTTTTGCCACTTGGACACATGGCACTATTTTATTGGCTCGGGCCTGAGGGGTGCAATTTGCCTTTGAAAATTTGACATTTTTCACTTTGGGAAAATTTCCCATTTTCCCCCACGCCCCTTGATCAGGACACATGGCGATGTCTCATTTGTTGATGGAGGCCATGGGGAAACTTCCGTTTTTGATTTTTTCGGCGAATACTTAGCCAAATTTTCCTTTCTCCTCCGCTGGGTCGATGGTGAAGACACGTGGCGCAATTCCATTCGCTGCGGGCCAATTTTTTTATTTGAAAATTTTGGCAAAACTTAGCCAAAAAATCTAACTTCTCCCCGACGCCCGCCATCTCCTTTGGACACGTGGCAGCATGCCATTCGCTGCGGGCCAAATTTCAAAATTTTACCTTGTGCCAAACACTTAGCAATTTTTTTTTCAACTTTCTTCCCCTTCTGACACGTGGCACGTTCTGATTCGTCCATGATCAAAAAAATTTTACCTTTGAAAATTTAGACCAAAACTTGGAAAATTTTCTAAGTTCTTCTCTTTTCCCCACCACTTCCTAGGACATGTGGCGGCTTCCTATTGGCCGCGGGCCTCCTAAGGGAAAATTTCCCACAAAAACTCGTCGAGCCATAACTTGAAAAATATGAGGAGTTAGGAGGAAAACTTTACCTTTCTGGAAAGCTGAGAGAGAGCTCTATCCAATGGTGCCATTTTTAGAAAGATTTGAGTGCCTGAAAATAAAAAATGGAGACTGAGGCACAAGAGAGGTAAGAACACAAGGAGTTAGCCACAACAATGAGTAGGGGCACATTTTGGATAACAATTTTGGCGACTCAGAGGGGTCATCTGCCTGCTAGATGAAGATACCAGTTGCCTGAAGCAGCCCATTGGGCATGGAGTCATCAAATTTTCTGTTTGGAACCCCAACTGACTTAGAATGTTGCAAGGAGGAAGATGGAATATCACCTAATGGAAGCAAGGACTGCAAAACATCTCTAGGGATAAGCAACCTATGCCAAAGCACTTAGGGAAAGAAAAACAACCTACAACAAAACAATGTGCACAAGCACTTGGAGGAATGAAAACCTAAGCTAATATTTACAAGGTGGAGAATTTCCCTTTAGTAGCAATGCTTTAGATAGATTCCATTGACTAGAATCTGCAGTTCTTCGCCATCCAATGAAGACAATTGGAAGGCATTGCTGTCCTTACACTTTGTGACCATGTATGGGCCACTCCAAATGGCATCAAATTTTGAATGCCTTCCCGGTTTTGCTCTATCTGCATCCCATTTTAACACTAGATCTCCAACTTGGAAAGATCTACTCTTGGCCTTCCTATCAAAGGTCTTCTTGATCAAAGCTTGATCCTTCTCCATTGCTTGGGATGCCTGATCTCTGATCTCTTGGAGCTCCATCAACTCTGCATATCTCACCTCCATGGTCCCAAACTCTAGCAACTCTAGCTCGCTTAATGAGTTCCAATGTTGGCAACTCAAGTGACATGGGCAAGATTACCTCTCTTCCATAAACAAGCCTGAATGGAGAGTTACCTGTGGATCTCTTGGGAGTTATCCTATCAGCCCATAAGGCTGATTTCAGTTTGGTATGCCAAGACCTCTGATTCTCATCAAGAGTCCTCCTAATGATCCTCAACAAGTTCTTGTTTGTAGATTCAGCCTGGCCATTACCCTGAGGGTAGTAGTTTGATGAAGTACTTAGGTAGATCCCGTTCTTGACAGCCCACTCAGTCACCTTAGATCCAATGAATGCTAATGCATTATCTGAGATTATTGTAGCAGGTATGCCAAATCTGGTTACTATCCCCTCATAGAAGTCTAAGATGCTAGACTCATTTGCTTCCTTGAGTGCTACTGCTTCAGTCCATTTGGTGAAGTAGTCTGTGGCTATCAAAATCCACTTATGCTCTTGGCTTGAATTGGGATTAATGACTCCAATGAAGTCCAAAACCCATTGCATGAATGGCTGGTCAACTGAAATTGGATGCAATGGAAGGGCAGCAAGCCTCTCTTTACCCGTGAATAATGCACAATTCTTGCACCTTTTGATCCACGCAAATTAATCACTGAAAATATTAGGCCAATAATAACTAGCCTTCATGATTTTTAGAGCTGTCACTCTTGGTGCAAAATGACCACCAGCTGGTCCACCATGGAACTCTTCCAACACCCTATGAATCTGATTTGTGCTAATGCATCTCAGCAGCACTCCATTCACATCTTTCTTGAACAAAACACCGTCTACTATGGCATATGGGACAGCCTGCAATCTGAAGTGTCTTCTTTGGGTCTTGTTCATCTCTGGAGGGCATAGGCCTATGCTTAGGAAGTGCATTATACCTTGGGTCCAGCAAGGAGTGGGGACAACATTATCCTCTTCTTGAGTGCTACCTTGCACATGGCTGTCTTGAACTATCAAAACAACCTCTTCTTTATTGCATACTCCTTTTTGCTTGCCCAGAATTAGTTGCTCACACAATCCTTTTCCTCTTACCAGCTTGGTGACCTTGATCTCAATGTCATACTCCATGACATGAGTGATCCAACCTGCCCTTTTCTCATTCAAATCCTTGTTGAGGAGGAAGTCCTTTACTCCCGCATGAGAGACCAACAACTGAACCTTGTTGTTTGAGACTAGATGCTTGAATTTCTTCAAGCTTCTGATTACTACAAGTACATGCTTCTCAATAAAAGAATATCTCACCTCATAGTCATCTAGGCTTTGGCTGAAGAAAGCAATTGGCTGCTCATCATTGTCCTTGTTCTGCTGTACCAAAATGGCAGAAATAGTATCATTACCTCCAAATGCATAGAGGATGAAATCCTTGGAGAAATCCGGGTTGATGAGAGTTGGTGCTTGGGAGATGGCTTCTTTGATTGCTTCAAAACTCTCCTTGCCTTCTGCTGTCCACTTGAAAGCCATGCTTTTCTTTAACATTTTGGTGATAGGTTTGACAAGGGCTGCAAAATCTGGGACAAACCTCGAACAAAGTTTATTCTCCCCAAGAAAATCTGAAGGGCCTTCTTGTGGCTTGGCAATGGTAGTGCTCTTATGGCTTCAACCCTCTCTGGATCAATTACTAATCCTTCTTTGGAGACAATATGGCCAAGGAGATTTCCTATATGTGCTAGGAAGATACACTTCTTAGGATTCAAAGACACTCCAAATCTCCTGCACCTTTGGAAGACTTGTCTCAAATGAGAGAGGTGGTCTGCTGCATTCTTTAAAAAAGCAGTGATATCATCAAGGTATATCAGCACCATGTTATTAATCAAACCTTTGAACGCCATGTCCATTGCTCTTTGGAAGGTAGCTCCAGCGTTGGACAGCCCAAATGGCATTTTCTTGTATGCAGAAGTTCCCCATTTGGTTGTGAAGGTTGTCTTGAATTGGTCTTCTTCCTTCACCATAATTTGATTGTAGCCCGAGTAGCCATCAAGTAGTGAAAACCTCTCAGAGCCAACCACCACTTGCAAAATTTTCTCCATAGAAGGGAGTGGGTAATGGTCCTTGAGAGATGCTCTATTCAAGTCTCTGAAGTCAACACACAATATGATCTCTCCACTCTTCTTTCTGACTGGAACTAAGTTGGCAACCCAACTAGAATGCTTGATTGGGAATATGATTCTTGACTCAATCAACTTGTTCAATTCCTTCCTCATGAGAGGTTCCATGTGTGGATTGACTGGCCTTTGTTTCTACCTGATGGGCTTAGTATTTGGATCCAAATCAATGGTGTGCTGAGCTAACTTGGGATTGAAACCTTTCAAATCTTCGTAGCTCCAAGCAAACACATCAGGGAACTCTTGACACAGCTGTATGAACTCATACCTTTCTTGTTCAGTTGTCATCTTTCCAATTTGCAATGGTTTGTTCTCTTCCACCAAGATGGATACTGAATCTTCTCTCTTGACCTGAATGTTTGCTTTCTCTTTCCTAAACTGATCATTGGGATTGAAAATGGACTCCAAAGTGATAAGTCCCTTGGGCAGCTTGTTAGTTCTCAGCTGTACCACTTGGTCACCATACTATTGTTCCAATTTTTCCTGATTTTTAGCTGAGAACTCAGCTTCTTCTTGTAAGAAATGGATGATTTGCTGGTCATTCTCAAACACTTGCCAACTTACATTGTTATCCGGCACTGAAGGCCTCACAATCACATGGATGTTTATTGTTGTACCTTGTCCTTTTGAATGCTTTCCACAATATCAAAGGCTGCCCCAACTGCTGTAAGCCTGTCAGCAGCTTGGTTTTCTTTTCTAGGAATGGATTTTATGCTAAAGCCCTCAAAATCTTCAATGAGGTCCCACACCCTGTTCTTGTAGCACTTGAGTAGATCATTCTTGGCAGCATGCTGTCCCTTGACCTGATTTACAATCAATTCACTGTCACCAAAGACTTGCAAGTTCTTTATTCCTCTCTTTATTGCCCAATGCATCCCTTGTACCAAGGCTTCATATTCAGCAGTGTTATTGGAGCATGCAAACTGAAATCTAAAAGCTGAATAGTACTTTACTCCTTGAGGTGAAATAAGCATAGCTCCACCTCCTGCACCTTGTCTACTCCTTGATCCATCAAAAAACAGCTGCCATACCTCATTGTCATCCTTGTGGTTTGGCTTGGTGATGCTAGGAATGGGCTGATCTTCTTGATGTATGCAATAGACCTCTAGCTCAGATTCTTCTACTTATTGATAAGGATCAAAAGCATGCACCTTGTTTGCCCATTCATCAAGAGTTAGATCGGGATGCTTCAACCTTGGTGTCACTTCATCAATGCTTGGGTGATCTTCTTGATCAAATGCCAAGCAGTTGGCATTGATCTGACTTGGAGTGTAGGGCTCAATGTGGAAGTTTGTAATAGGTTCAGACTTGATTATGGCTTTGGTTCCATATCTTGTTCGAACAACATGTGTGACCAATCAAAAAACAAGTAACCTCAATCTTAGTGTGAAATCCCTTGACAAACATAGGGCAAAGAGTGGTGGAAGGTCTATGCGAGACATCTTGCAAAACAACCACGTTGGGACAGGCATGGAAAGTAAGACTCAAGTTTTTAATCACTCCAACTGTTGTTACTGCTGTCCCATCCAACTGCACTACCCCTTTGGATATGGTTTCATATTGAAGTCCTAGCTGATCAGCTATTTGCTTGGGCATCACTGAGCTACTTGCCCCGGAATCAATCATGCAATTGTGCACCAATTGGTTTCCAATGATTAATGAGACATAAAAAGGAGGGGGCTTCAACATTTTACCTTGCTGTCCTCCATGATTCCCTTCAGGATGGGCAGCATTTGTGAGCACCTTCTCTTGCATTTGGACTTGCTGATTCAAAGTTGGCCAGTCCTTCATGGCAGCTTGTAGTAAATCTCTCTGGCCTGGGATAGATAGGGATTCCCACATTGATATATTTACATTTGTCTTCTTCATCTGATCAATGATACTAAATGGTGATGAAGGATCTCTTTGTTGTCCCTTGGTTTGCATATTCATCCCTTGCATGTGGGCAGCAACAACAACCGGTATTTGAGTTGGTCTAGGAGCTATTCTTGGCTGCCCTTGTGCATTTACAACTGGATTTTGTTTTCCAACCATTTGTGGAGCCATAAAAGGTTGTGGATTGGTTGGAGCTAATGGCTGTTCTTCACCCAAATTCCTTCTTTTTGACCTTGTGTTGGCTGCAACACCTTGAGAGACTGTTTGATTTATGCCACAAAAATCCTCTGCCTACCAGTTCACAAGTGTGGTGTCATTTGGAGCTAATTGCTGCTGGAATGTTTCTTGTTGTTGGTTATTTCCTTGACTACCTTCACCCTCCACACTAGTAGTTGTCACCATTAATGCTTGATTCAAGGCACCTTTGTTGAAGCACATGGGTGGTTATGAGGTTCATTGCATGGAAAACACCAATCATACTCTTGAGCAACGTTGTTTTGTGTTGGCACCAATGCCTTAGAGGCAGATATAGCATTTGGATTATAGGGCTGAAATGGTCTTGGCGGGGAGGCCTTGCTTGATTTAGATTTGAAATTTGGATTGGGTGGTCTATGAGGTTGATATGGCTTGCCTGTTAGGTTGAGCTTGAGGCTGGAAGGAAGGTCTAAAACTTTGGGCTTGTTACCTCTTGAGAGTAACCAACTCATTACCTAAATTTTGCAATTGCTTCATGACTTCTTGAAGCTCATTTGGGGCACTTGGAGATGAAGTAGAAGCTTCATTTGAACTCGATTTCTAGGAGTGGGAGAAGGAGCCAAATTAGGTGCTTGATTAATGTTTGGGCTCTCTAAACTTGGAAATAATGGCATGGGAGGTCTAGGGGCTATTTTTCCAGCTTGGATCAAACAATTTTCAGCCCTAATGGCAATGCTATAAGCCATAGGGATAGTTATGCCTCCCATGGACTGAATCAACATAGAAATATCAGAATTTAGAGCTTTGAGATAGTAAAGAAAAGTACCTTCTACTGTTAGCCTGAATGCCACTAGAATTCTCTCCCAAGTCCTTTGAAATCTGAAGTTGAAATGGTCAGCTGCTCATTGGGAGCTCTCTTGATGGTTGTCAGCTGCTCCAAAAGAGACAAGTTGTCTCCCTTCTCTCCAAATTGCTCATGAAGTGCTACACATAGCTGGTTCCAATTTTGAATAGAACCTGAGGCAAGGCTTCTAAACCATTGCAAAGCCTTCCCCTTGAATGAAGATGCCAGCAATTTGACAGCAACTTGCATCTCATTGATTTCATGAATTGCACAAAGGTTGGCAATGTCTTTAACATGATCACCAGGAGTAGTCTGATTCTCTCCAGTGAAGTATGGAATGTTCTTCAAGGCTGCAATTGGAATTGGATTTTGTGCATTGAGAGCAAGTGGGTTGCTGCCAGTGAAATTGACATAGGGGTTGTTTTGTGCCATTCTAATTGGTCTTAGAACCCTTGTTGACTGAATGAAAGGCCTACCAGGTGGAGGAGTTGAGAGAGTTCTATTTGGTGGAGATGGAGACCTTTGAATCCTTCTTCCTCTTTGCCTTCTTCTTGGAGATAACTGCAGATATTCAAACAACACCTCTTCTTCTCTAGCTCTTGACCTTGTAGTGATTCTTCTCATGAGCTTTCAGGTCTGCACTGCTAAAACCAGCTGATTCTTCCCCTTGGAGTCGCCAGATGTGCAATTTATAGCTCTTTTAAGCAAGAAAATTGTAGCAGATGCACATCAACTTTGCTGCAATGAAAATGAGACCTCTAAGGTCCCACCGGTGTGCCAAAACTGTTGTTGCAAATCAGCAGCACCCCTGGATGCAAATCAGGTTTCTAAGTTGATGTTTCAGGCATCCAGTGTGATTACACAACATTGAAACCTCTCTCCAAGTGTGGGACTTGTAAAATGAGAGAGGAATCTCTAGATTAGAGGCTGTTTCCTCAAACTCCTTTGATCAGATCTATTATTTGCACAATTGCAGAGGTTTGAATCCTAATCCTACTTTAAATTCCAAGGAGATAGAGATAGAAAGTGCAAAAATTGAAACTAAACTAATAGGTGATACACCAAAGGAGTGGTGAACACTTCTTGTTCATGAAAATTGACAAAAATTCATGAAATGCAACATGAAACATCATACACAAACTGATAAGATGTAATTAGAGGTCTGAAATGAAGCAAGACAATACAAACAAAGGACTAAAATTGATCACGAGTCTCGCACTGTCATTTTCACAAAATCCTTGCAAATGCAACATCAAAGAGCGAAACTGTTACAATCATGAAGAAGGTTTGATACTTACAAAAATCACTTGTTGAAGGTGAAAGAAGAAGCTTGCTATCCAAAAAAATGTTCAACCCAAAAAAATGAGCCAAATCTGGCTTTTACAATGCATGGGTCGAGCCCAGGAGAGAGAAAATGTGAAAAAATGTGGGAGCCATTCCCCATTGAATGAAGATGCATTAAAACAGCATGGGCATCCTTATAGACCCATGCCCTGACATTTTTGGCCATGCTGAAGAAGAATGCAACCCATTTTGTATTAAAACTGGTTGTTGAAACGTCATTTCTGGCCATTACCACGTGCCAGATACGTTTCTTGATTTTATCTCTCCAAACTGAACCAAAATGCAAAAATGACCATGGAATATTGTAGATAATTTCACCAGCTTTCCATTGATATAAAGAACACAAAAATCCGAGCTCTGGATCGAAAGTTATGGCCATTATAAGATTTAGGGCAAAAACATGGCCAAAAATGGAATGGCGGGGAAAATTTTGAATTTTACCCCTTTTTTGCATTTTGGAAAATTTTCCAAAAAATCCCTGTGCTCCACCATTTGGATGACACGTGTCAAGCTCTGATTGGCCGTGAGCTCATCCTTTGAATTTTTTCTTTTGGGCCCTTCCTTAAAATTTTTTGCCACTTGGACATGTGGCACTATTTTATTGGCTCGGGCCTGAGGGGCACAATTTGCCTTTGAAAATTTGACATTTTTCACTTTGGGAAAATTTCCCATTTTCCCTTGTGCCCCGCCGGTCCGGGACACATGGCGATGTCTCATTTGTTGATGGAGGTGCATGGGAAAATTCCGTTTTTATTTTTTCAAATGAATACTTAGCCAAATTTTCCTTTCTCCTCTGCTTTGGGTCGATGGTGAAGACACGTGGCAAAATTCCATTCATTTGCGGGCCATGCGGGCCAATTTTTTTATTTGAAAATTTTGGAAAAACTAGCCAAAAAATCTAACTTCTCCCTCGACGCCCACCATCTCCTTTGGACATGTGGCAGTACGCCATTCGCTGCGGGCCAAATTTCAAAATTTTACCTTGTGCGAAACACTTAGCAATTTTTTTTTCAACTTTATTCCCCTTCTGACACGTGGCACGTTCTGATTTGTGCGGGCGCGCGGGAAAAAATTTTACCTTTGAAAATTTTGACCAAAACTTGGAAAATTTTCTAAGTTCTTCTCTTTTCCCCGCCACTTCTTGGGACACGTGGCGGCTTCCTATTGGCCGCGGGCCTCCTAAGGGAAAATTTCCCACAAAAACTCCGCCGAGCCATAACTTGAAAAATATGAGGAGTTAGGAGGAAAACTTTACCTTTCTGGAAAGCTGAGAGAGAGCTCTATCCAATGGTGCCATTTTTAGAAAGATTTGAGTGCCTAAAAATAAAAAATGGAGACTGAGGCACAAGAGAGGTAAGAACACAAGGAGTTAGCCCTTCTCTAACAACTCTTTTAACTAAATCTTGAGAACATGAATCTTAGGATTCGTCATCTTATAAGGTGTTCATGAAACTAGAGCATTACCCAAAGACTATGTCAATTATAAAATATGACTATCTACGTGGTGGAAAACCAAAAATCTCACTAGGAAAAAAATCTACGCACCCTCTCAAAATAGGATGATCATCTAGTGGTAAATTAACTAGAACCTCCTATGACCTATCACTAAGTGTGATAGCGTACATTTGACAACCATTATGTATGCTCCACTTGAGTTACATGGTGGAAATCACACGTAAGGAGATAGGTCTCTGAACTCTTGAAATCATAACCAAACTACCAAATTCATCTTAACACTCAATGAAATTGTTTCAATAATCTACTATGGCCCGATGAGAATCAAGCTACTCCATGCCCAAAACTACCTCGTAGGATGCCAAAGGTATAATGCGGAGGTATAAGGTAGTGTAAAAAACACCAAGATCCAATATGTTACTCTCCACAAGGTATCAATGGTGAGTTTTGCCCCAATAAATAACTCTACATGACATAAAATAGAATACCTAGAAGCCACTAGCCCACAACTGCCCACTATAGAAGGTGATATAAATGATTTGATAACACCAAAATCAAATAATATAGAAATGGAAATACCCTTGATGATACATGTGGTCTCAATAAATATGGCTCGATAATTTTCCTGATGGTTCTCCATCATGGCATAAACATGTTGAGTGTGTCCTATGTCACCTACCATTTTCTTTGACATGGAAACATTTTTCCTATCAACAAAACAAGTTATTTGACGATATAGGTAGGCATAATGATCAAGAGATCCATAAATAAATCATGATAATGTATTTGTATGTATGTGTGTGTGTCCCACCTATAATATAATAAAATTAACCCGTGTAACCAATTCGACTAAATACGAGTGCAAAGGGGGTGTGCTCCTGCTAACCACCGATCCAAAAATGGATATGAAAATACCCAATTTTATGTATTCTCCATATTTGATACTCGCAGCATGCATTCTCAAAGCATATTCTTTATTCAATAGATGGCCTAGTTAGGATGAGGGTGATCCATACACCTTTTAATGAAATCTGTAAGCCATCATTTTTCTGATATGGAGTTTTACGTGTGATGGTGATGACATCAACCCGATGGTTACGTAATCACCACTCTTCACAGAGCAGAGATGCGTAACCACCAGTCTGTGGACATGGCGGTCCTATTCTCGATGATGCAAAAATGATAATTCAAATAGTTACAAATGTTTAGACTTCCCATTTCAATTTGTTTCTTCTTTCCTTCCATCTGTGGAAGAGAAATTATAAATACAATTTTGTTAAAGGATTTTAGCAAGTGGATTTGAGTGAATTCAAGTGTGAGAAAAGAGGAGGAGTTGGAGTTATTTCTTATTTTAGTCATTGAAAGCGAGTTTTTCATTGTTGATAATTTGTGAGAAAAAAATATAATTAGGAGTATGAATCCTTCTTAAAGGCCAATTGTTGGCAGTACTTTTTATTTTTGGAGAATTACATAGTGAGAGGTAAACAATTTTCTTACCTATTGGATTTTTCACACCTTGGGTTTCTCTAGGATAGATTCTTGTGTCTCCTTTGCATTCTATTTCTCAATTTGTATTATAGTTGTGATTGTTTGATGTACATTATGTTGGTTAAAAGGAAATTAGTTAATTTCCATTTAATTAAAACTAAACATGATATGCTAATTGTTAAAAGACGCATTTTACGGATCACCGACTTACCTCTTATCTTTTCCAAGTCGCTGGCCTCCTCATTCTTTTCCTCTTTGCACATCATGAGTGGTTTGATATCTCTACTACTTGTGAGTGTAATGTTGTGTGTGCTGTTGTAGATGTGGTGGGGGTTTTAGGGCTGGTTGTGAGGTCCTAAAGCCTCCTCTTAGGGGTGGGGCCACACCCGCAATCTCAAATTATGTAAAGTTTGAATATGCTCCTATAACCTATTCATGTTCCTATCTTGGGACTCCCGGGCCTTTCCCATGTTCTCCTCGATTAAATAGGCCTTCTCCAAGGTTAGAGGTGATAATATCATAACTACCCCTACCAAATATGCATTCAGGGCCCGATGAACCTCCTAACTTACAATTTATCATCCCGTAAGTAGTCTACATTTTTGTATCAAGTCCAGAAAGTGACTCTTGTAGTATGCCATGAATCATGAATCATAAAAGAGACCATGAAACTCACATATCCTTTTTTTATAAATTTCTCGACATATATCAAGGTTAAAAAATTATTCTAAAAAAATCCTAGGTAACTATCTCTTGAGTTAAATGAAGCTTATGTTCCTCATTTTTGCACCAAATGCCTACTACATCATGAAGAAGGTGAATAGCTAATTGAGTCTTGAAGTTTCTCTCATATGGGTGTAACCCAAAGAAACTATTAAGACTAAGAAGCCATGCCTCATGTCTAAATATACTGTCACACCCCTTGTAGGTAGGTGGCTAGAGACACAAGATATCTCTAATAGCACTTCCTATCCCTTGACCCTATGGAAGAGGCTTAAAAATATCTCTCCATATGGTGACAGTGGGCTATCTAGCGGTGGCAGCCTCACAATACTATGAGAATGGCTACGACATTATGAAGTGATCCTCTCATTATGCAAAAACAAGATACAAGATCTCTCATGTAACACTCTGAACTGTTGTTACTTCCTCCTGAGCATTCAAGTGTTGATATATGATTTCTTCTGTAAAAGGATGTGTTCCTTTGATTGTGAAGTCATGCTTGATATGTATTGTATCTTCTTTGCAATTGAAGATCTTTGACTGAGTCGGAATATGATTGGACTCTTTTATTTCTTTCATTTTGCACCTGAGTTTAATCTGATCTCGGAATGAATTGTGGATTTATCCATCTATAAGACCTAGCCTTGGATCAGTGGCATTGATCCAAGAGATGCTTTAAGTTTATTCGGGATGAACAAAAATTATAGACCTTACGCGAGGGTTGTAAGGTGCAATGTATGAATAAGCTATTCCGGAGTCTAACTCAGGCTGATCGTGTTAAATGAATTGGTTCCCGATATCATAATATCAGGAAGGTCTTGATCGTGGGCCAGGTAATAAATTTAGATACATTTATTCAACTAGCCTATTGGCAGTGCTGGAGTGAATCCTTTTCGTGAATGTATGTCTGTAGGTTCTTATTCTGAACATTCTAAATGTTAGACCTAAACTGGATTTATTAAGGTTAATAACCTAAACCTAAACTATAACCTATGGGATTAGATTAGTGCTAATCTAACCTAGGCCTAAGCTATAAACTAAATGTTCTAAGGTTAGTGACCTAGCGCTAAGGAGGTTAGACTAAGTATCATCTTAAATCCTAACCTATGCTTCTAACCTAACAAATGTTAGTGGAGGAAGGGGACCTATGAAGGGGTGCAAGCCATGGGCGGTAGTTTCTATGGCATTAAACGGGATGGATAAGTATGAAGGACAGGGATTTAGTGGAAGTTTCAAATGGCTAGTGAGGCCGACGTGGCAGAGTCGCCAAAGTTAGAAATGGTCTTTGAATTGTTTTTATCCATCGCCAACTATGGCGGTCGGTGGCAATGGAGATTGAGCGGGAATTTTGGAGTTAATATAATTAATGAACTCGGTCTTCGAGCTCGGATTTCTCGGGAAGACATGCAAAATGGAAAACTGGTAGTTTGTTTGGTTTTTCATGCGCTCCGGTTTTCTCTGTTTGATCACTGGTTCTTCACACCAGTCTACTTGGTGTTGCATGGCAAATATGAGTGTAACTCGCTCTTTTCTCTGTCAAGGAAAGTTTATAAGGCATGGAAATAACAAATTATTGTTGTTGAATCTAATGTGGAAAAAGAGAAGAAGGCTCGAGCTCTTTCAGTGGTCTTCTTCGGATTTTTAAGCAACATTACCAGAGCATGTTAGGCCCTAACCTTTAAAAATCTTGATTTCTTTCAAATGATTTCATTAGAACAACTCTTCGAGATGATTTTGGGTTGATTGGTTTTTATGGTAGCTTTGCGTGATTTAGTTCTTTGTATCTTCTTACTGGCTCGATTTTTCAAGTAAACCCTTGATGGGTGTGTATTGTGTTTCGAAACTGTTGCACTATCTTGTTGTGTTTTGCATTTCGGTTAGATTTTGTAGAAATTCTTGCAAGGAAAATACACGAATTCGGGTTGTGGGAGTCCATGAATTGTTTTCTTGTTTGATTCGAGACTTGATCGATACCTTGCTTTATTTTCTCTTGTTGAAAAGGATACTGTTGGAATTCTTGAATGTACATGATATTTCGACTTCTGTATAAGTTATGTCATGATTAATATATGTTATTGATCTTTGTTGAACTTCTTGAAATGAAATTATGTCTTGGCTTCGAAGAAGTACAAATTGTGAATACATTATGTTATTGAATTCCATTGGAATCCTTGAGTAGATAGTATTTGACTTCTGAAGGATTTTTAGATTGAGAATATTACTTGGGTTCGACTCCTTTTGAACTATTGAAGCGTATATTATGTTTTCCTCTTCGTATAAGCTTAGAGCGAATATTGTGGTATTGGATCGGTTGGAGTCCTTGTTATGAAACCAGTATTCTACTGTATAAGCCTCGTTTGTGAATACCTATTGATATTGGCTCTGTTTGAGTCCTTAATATATATCTTGTATCTAGACTTCGTAGAAATTTAGTTGTGAAAACTGCTTTGGTGTTGAATTAGTGGAAAACCTTGAATGCTTTCGTAGGAATTCGACTCATCGACCTTGTCCACGCCTGTGTGTTTTCTTTTTAAACTGACTCTGTATGAGTCCTTGCTATATTCGCACCATCACATTGCTTGGATGAAACTTTGTTAAAAATAATGAATTGATGATGACCTTTATGAAGACCTTGTTGAGGTTATTATTTCCGTAAGCGTCTTCTAATTCACACCCATGTTATATAAACATGGAGATTTGTTTGATTGAATGAAGGCATGCGGGTTTGTGTTGGATTCAGTGTGAATGTCACTAGGTATGCATATGGAAACGTCATTTGTTTTAATGCTATCTAGCCTCTTGTTTGACTGTGATAAAAAGGTTATTCTTTTGATTTCGGCCTTGGATTTAAGTCCTTTTTGTGTTAGTAGGGATTAGATTGAGTTGTATGTTGCTGAGTGTTTCAACTCAGTGGGATTGCTCTTGTGTTTGTGCATGATTACGTCTTCTGTTATCTTGACTATCTAGTTGTGTGCTTGACTGAAGTAAAGAGCTATTAACTATACCTTGATAAGCGATGGCGTTGGATATTTTCTCGTTTGTTGATTAATATGGAAGGTTATGTGGAGTCTATTTGATGGATTATTCATCACTGCCTTGTCACGAGAGCTACTGTGTTGATCAGTAAGTTACAGGTAATTTCTATTTGTGTACTTTGGCGAACTGTAGATCTTCTTGTGGTCTCGACTGGCTTAGTCGTAGGTGTATAATGTGATTGCATTACTCTTAAGCGGACAAAGATACTGATCATGAGCATGTTGGGAAGGGACATCTGAATGTCTCGGTTTCTTTCTCTTCTATTGTAAAGTATATGTTGATATATTTTTATCTAACTGTTGGAATTGTTTTAACATACTGATGGATTCATGAATTATTATGATATTCATTTTATTATGTGGAATGTAATGGTCATTCGATGTTCTTTGTCCTTAGGATTCAGATGGATAGTTGTTTTGGATACATTTGTTCTTCTTGGTCACTAATATTTATGATGAAATATCTGAAAAGTACCTAGGACTATTTAGTAACTATAATATGAGTTACGCGTTTATAGTCATGTTTGTATTACAAGAGAGCATAGTCTGAAATATGTTTACATGTTTGGTGAAATGATTTCATTTAAACAGGTTGTTTAATGAAAACAATTGGTGGATTGCAATTGTTTTAAGAGTTAGTGCTTATCATGCTCAGTTCATCGAACTGACCCGTGTTGACAATTTTTGCAGATGGTTTCCGTAAGTGGTAAAAGCACGCAGATCTGATAGGATGTTCAGATTGTTTAATTTGGTTTTATGATGAATTACAACTTGATTCTCTGAATGTACTACTTGAAGAAAGATGTTCTTTTTTTGTTGAGTATTGTATCAAATATGCTGAATGCATAAAATGTATTTGATTAGCTTGAAAGGAATGAAAAGAGATATTCGTTACTTATATATTTGTATTCGTATCTTGATGGTTTGACCTTCTTCGGTTCGAATGATTTTGAGAGTATTATTATTATTGTATAATTTGGAGACTTTTGTGATTATCTAAGTATACTTGCAAGATTATGTAACTGAATGCTTATGATTGTTTAGTAGTTCTAGTATGTTCTATCTAAAGCTAAATTGGAATTTAGATCACTGTCTTTCTGGAAGCTAGGGTTAAAATAAACCTGAGCAGGAAGCTAAACGAGCTAAATAAATTATTACTTACTAGTCTTGATCTAAATCAAGACAACGTTTAATTGGATTCTTAATCACTATATCTTGATACTAATAAGTAAGATATAAATTCAGTTATGAGAACTGATATAAACCTAAAAAGGGTTTGGTTGGCAATCTCATGTGAAGATTATGGGTTATTGTCCAGTTTCGTTGATTTAGAATTATGTAAATTCTATGAACTCCTTGAAGGGACCTCAAGTCTTAATAACTTCTCTTGTGTAATGAGTTTTACTATGAAGGGTCATTCTAAGGTGAGGAACCCAGGGGTTGGGAAAGGCTAACCTTAAGGGAGCGTCTTATAAGTATAATTTTAACTCAACGTATGTAACACATATTAATAAGTAGATCTTTTTGAGGCGGATTTAAAGGTTGATGGCACAAGTCAACTGCAGGGTTGTGCCTTCGAGAAGATTAGGATCTTCTCGAAAATACAACAATGCAGGTGACTTATGACGACACCCTTTGAATTGATCATTAAGATTTACACCTTAAACTCGAACAAGTTACTCGGGACCTGGTTAGGAACGTGGTCACGTTATAAGGCTGCCCTAGGAGACTCGGGGTATCTTGACACACTGGATTAACTAGGGTTGACCCAGTATGTCAGCGTATCCCTAGTCCTCGGGAGCATCCCTATAACGTTGTCATCTTACTAATCCGTTCTTGAGTGAATAACTTGGGATAGGAGAGTCTGACAGAAGTCAGTATAAGACATTCTACATAACATAGGAATGGGGTGAAGGACGTATTCCAGATTGACGAGTATGCCATCAAGGAATACGAGACATAAGCAGTATGTTTCAAATCTTTGGCCAAAGTATCGCAAGCTGCTGATTGCGTTGTCCTAAGTCACCTAGTCTAAGGGATGAGATGCCGATGAATAATGGTAACAATTATTCAGATAGGTTCCTTAGACAGAGCATTCTAAATCCCAGATTAGGGAAGAGAACCGCAAGAGTGATGTGTTAAATAAAAATGCCAACTCTTAATACTCATGAATAGATCGGTAGATTACCGAGTCATGGAATGAATAGATCGGAGGTACTCGAGTCATTACAGCTGCATATGGTTATCTGTTGTGAATGGTTGTTTTGATTTGTGAGTTCTAAATTATGTATTTAGAACCAGGAAGCATTTATAAAAATAAAATAAAAAAATTACTTGTTCTAATGTATAAAAATGAGGATGTTACAATACTATGAGAATGGCTACGACATTATGAAGCGATCCTCTCATTATGCAAAAACAAGATACAAGATCTCTCATGCTCCTGTGGGTCATGATGATGTGGTATAAAATGAGAACCCTCCTTTGGAAAAACATCCTCCTTAGGTTGAACAACCTCCTTTACGATTCTTGCTATTCTACAAGACTCCAATAATCTACTACAATGCCTCTAATATATGTGGCCCAAGATTTGTTGCTTGTGGCTCTAGAGTAGGTGATCCATGACCCCATGTCATAATCGATCAACTCTTAGCTCCAATCCTTGGAATCCTACATGCATGGAAATGTATGGTATTATGTTAATTAGAAATATTTTGGGTAACGAGAGTTTAATTTATCCAAATCAATAATTAAGTTTCAATTTAATTCCCAGAGTGCCCCATGTTGAACTTGAGATCTAATACCAAATGTCACGCCCATGATTTTATGACCCAAAATAACTAACTAGTTATCCCGTAATCCACGTAAAAAATTGGGACATTTTTTTGTTACGTTAGGGGTGTTGATTAAAATCCAAAGGGTTAATTACTAGCTAATGGATCAATATTCATTTCTCACCACATAAAGATAAGTTAAGGGAATAAAATCATAATCCATTGAATATTAGTTTAATTATCACTTAGTAAAGCTTAAAACACCTTCAAAGGTTTTTCTTGATATGACCACAAATTTTTAAGAGGCAATAACTATTATGGTAAGTTGATATTGAAACTTAGAGATTTAATTACATACAACATAATGATTAAACCCAAGTATTTATTCAATAACTAATGTAATTGCAATTTATCGAGGGTTCTAATATTTCCCCGCCAAGGGGTTATCCTAGCGAAGAGTCATTTCACTAAGAGTTTACTTAATATAAGGTGATATCAACTAACCTTGATTTTCTAGGGGTTTAATTAATTTCACTAGGTAGGAAATCCCTTTATAAGGGTATAAATAAATTTAATTGGTCACAAAATAGGTTAATTGGATTATAATACCAAAATACAATTTTAATTTAATTACAATTAAATAAAACCATCCCATTTAAAAGGGAGGGGGAAATAAAGGAACCCACTTGTAAATTTTAAATGGATAGTCAACTAATGGGTCCGTGAACATACTAAATTAAACAAGCTATGTAAAATAAACTAACACCAAATAGCCTCTAAACAAAGTTAATTTACTAAGTACATCATGATTAAAGCTTCATGGAAAGTAGGTGATGAATGCAAGAACATGAAGGAAATCATCATAATTGCTAACCATTCCTACTAAAATGTATGATTACCCTACATCATGAGCCTCTTTAGATCTCAAATTTGGGTGTTTGATTCTCCAAAGAGAGGGAAGCATCTCACCAAGAAATGGCTACAAGGCCAAGCTTGGATCTTCCTTTCTACTCAACAATGGTAGATTGGATGCACAAGATGAATTAGATATTCCAAAAATAGAGAAGGCTATTAATCATATGGCTTATATGAATCACTATTCAAAGTAATGGTGTTGGTGTGAGAGGATGTAGGAGGGTCCTTTATATAGATTTCCAATTTGGGAGAAGCTTGAATCCCAATGAATGTGGGATAAAGGATAAATTAGATTTAGACTTGTTAATCTTGATTAGAGTAATTAACAACTCATGGGAGTTGGAGATGATTTAATTAATCAACAAGGATTAATTAATAGGTTAGAATAATATTTTTAGGCTATTTGGAAGCGAGTTAGGAGGAATTTGATACGATTTGAAGCATTTGAAAAGGGATTTAATTAATAAGAAGGTTTATCAATTAAATACATTATTAAGAAGGATTAATTAACTCATAATAGTTAATTAATCAATTGGAAGAGGATTATAACTAATGAAATGTCATTAATTGGCACGTGGAATGTGATAAGGCTAGTTAATCAATGAAGTTTCGTTAACTAACCAAAATAGAGGGAAACACTAGTTAATTAATAGGAAATCACTAATTATAATGGAAATTATGGGAAACAAGGTAATTAGTGCAATTTTATCAATAAAAATGTGTAAGTGGATTTTAGGTGTCTACATTTTCCCCTCTTTGGGGTGGGATAGCCGACACCACTTCAAAGATAGTAGACAAGTATAAACAAGTAAATTTTGAATAAAAATTAGTAGAATTGTCAATGCGTCCTTGAGTGTCGATGGGGTGATAGAAGAGGTTGATCGACGATAAAAATTATGAAGGAAACGGATAGAAGAAACAAGGTGGGGAGTGGGGATAAAAATGATCTCTATTGCACAGGTATTTTGGAAGAAAATTTAATAGTGATAAGACATGATAATGAAGAGCATGGAAATAGATTTTGCATCCAGCTCGTTCAATAAATAAATTTGTTTCATCACATTACTCATATGATCTACATCATTGGATCTTATTAAAATATACGCATAGAACAAAAGTGTATAATAACACATAAATATATAATACTAACATTTGTTCATTACTAAAACACTAAATCAATGCAACATACATAACATAATACAATATGAGAAAGTAAACAAGCTAACATGACAAGGAAACAAGTACAAACACACATACTCAAACAAACAACATTCAAGACAAGTTGCACCAATATTTTTGTTATCAAGATTTAGTTCCCAAATGTTCGAGTTAACGAAAAGGGTTGAAAATGGTGCCCAAAGAAAGGATACATGTGAGGGGAATGACATAGGGGTCCTATGAAAAAGAAATCGTGCACTATGAAACAATACCCAACAACTTGTGCCAGAGAATACATACATAGTAATAAAACCAACTTTGTTAATGGAGATAGATCAAAATGATCCGTGAGTCATTTTTGCGAGAAAAACCAAGGACATAAGAAATATGTTTTTAGGACAAATTTTGATGTTTGAGGACAATGTGTCTAATATAGGCTTCTATTGTGTGCATGTTTTTACCGTTTTAAAAAAAAATTTAATTTAAATTTTTTTAATTTTGTGATGATTTTGAAAATTTGCCAATTTTTTGGGTTTTTTGAAAGTTTTCCAAAGTTGTGTATAGGAAAACAAATATACAAGGATTCCCGAGTGGGAAGTGAGGATTTAAAAGGGAAAAATGCCACGCATATGCAAGAAAGTGAAGATGCGAAAATGCCCCAACATTAGATGGGAATGTACAAAGGAAAACTCTTCACATATATACAAGAAGAAGATAGGTTAGATTAAGGCCAAGATAGATATGTTCAACATGATGATGAACAAAAAACCAATAAAATTCCAAGAAATAGAAAGCGTTCCCCTTGTGAAAGATGGAAAAGAAACATGTGATAGAAAGAAGGACAAGATTGTTTTTTTGAAATAAGGGACAAAGTTTCCCTCAAACATGGTAAAAAGGTAATCTTATACACATGGATATTTTGAACGAAGAAGAGAACAGTGAATGCTATGGAAGGATATGGAAAATGTGGATAGAAGACTCACAATGAAAAAGGAACTAGCCAAATGCACGAGATAGGAGACAAGATACAGACTAAAGTAAGAGTCTAAACAAAGTCCAAACAAAACTTGGTAATATACTAATCATGTTTTCTCATCAAGATCTAGTATGTGCATGTGGAAATTAATTAATTCTTGAAGTGAATATTTAATAGACAACAAGTGAAGACACACTAGCTAATGTGTAGGAATGATTTATTTTGAAAGGTGATTTGTAACATTTCTCTCTGTCATCCAGGCATCCATATCCCCGATAGAGATATTGTAAATACCACAAGAGAGAGTTATATATTGATTTTCTTTTTGATTTTGATTTTTGATTGATTTTTGTTCTTTATGAAAATTATTTCAATTCTCTCGATTGTTTTGACAAGGGTTAAGAACCACCGATGGCTTGATGAAGGATGTGGAAGTGATTGTGATGAAGACATTGACTAGTGTCAACAAATATGTCCAAAATTTCTTCGCAAAATTTTTATCAGATGTAGATAGTGATAAAATATCTAAGATGTCATTTGTTCTTTAATTTACCAAGGTGGTGAAAGACCAAAGTCAAACAAATACCATAGTGATAAATGTCACAAAAGGAGTGCAAATAGAATAACCAAAAGATCACTGAAGGGTTGAGAATAGTTGATGAATTGTAGAGGAATGCCAAGAAAGTGAAGAAAGAACATCCATGTGCATGCAATACGTGATTGTAATTTTTGATCTTTGTACCTTTTATTTTTTGGTAATGTTTTCTCATTTTTTGTATTTTTTAAATTAGGACCAACAATGTCAGTTGGTGTGATAAGATCCAAAAATAATATTTGTGATTTCTTTGATAAGGGATACTAGGAGTTTTTTCTTATCAAGAGTCATATTATCTCTAATATCGATGATCGTGGTGAGCTCATACTCAATAAATGACTATGACTTATCTTGAAACATGGATTTTGTATGGGAGCTTGAGTTCCCTATCCATAGGTTTATGCACTTTGTGCCATACTTGATGGTTGCATTGGTGTGCATTCTTGAATCACATTTGATTTTTAACTTTATGATTATTTAAATTGTTGGGAGCTTTGAAGCTCTTTGAATTTTTTATCTTAGCTTGATGAAGAAACCGTTTAGGTTTCATATAAGCTAATGTGTGATTTGTCTGATCTCGAGAAGTGGGAGAAGAAAATAGATGTTTTGTATTGATGATAGGAATATTAGGAACAATGGTGGGCTTGCCATAGTTGTTGATAGAAGGATGAAATGTTGAACCAAGAGGATATGGTCCAAGGATCGAAGAGGATGGGCTACCGGGAGGTGTCCCATAGATAGAAGATGATGGGATACTAGCACGTGGCCCACGTATAAAAGATAAAGGGATACTCAGAGGTGTCCCATAGATAAAAGATGATGAAGGGCTATTAGGATGTGGCCCAAGAATAGAGGATAAAGGGCTACCCGGAGGTGAACCAAAAATAGAAGATGGAGGGCTACTAGGATGCAACCCAAGAATAGAAGATAATGGGCTACCTAAAGGTGACCCACAAATAGAAGATGAAGGGCTACTAGGAGGTGGCCCACATATAGAAGAAGATGATGGGCTACCAGGAGGTGACCCAAGGTGATATTGTGATTGAGAAATCGTGATATGTAAAGAATGATTGGGTGATGAGAAGATAGGCCATGGATCAATGCCAGACCCAAGAATTTCGTCATGCAATGAGGAATGTGAAGATGGAAGAATAAAAGGAGGATCAAGTCGTATGATCCTAAGATCTTCCTCTATTTTTGAAAAAAAGAATCAACTTCTTCCCCATAATACGCGAACACATCAAGGTAAAAATTGAACCCTTTCTCATGATCCTCTAGAGGAATGTCAAGCATGTAACCCCATAAATTCTCCGATCACTTCATCACTCGAAATAAATCGATCGGTATGGGTCATTGTTGTTCGACCATAGTAGGTTTCGTTGAAGAAAGGGATCTAACAAGTAATGAATATTGATTGATAGAAGCAGATGACTCAAGGACCAAGTAGATTTGGATTGAGTTGGAAGAAGGTTTGGATTTACAAGAAGTCGGTATTGGTTTTCCTATAAGACGAAATAATGCTAGTAGATTACGACATAAGGGTCGGCTTAGATGATTGATTAGAAGAATTTATAGTCACATGGATCCTCAAAGGAGGAATATGTCATTGAGGTAACCGGTTATTCCTTAGAGGAATGTAAATAGAAGTGATGAAGCTCGGAAGACCGAGAGGAATCCAAAAGATATATTGAATTAGAATAATTAGAAGACTCGAGGGGAATTAGAAGAATAATTTGGATCATAATAATCATAATCATATCTCCAACTATGAAATGAATGTGGGGAAAGGGGTAATGAATGAGTTCTCAAGCATGAAGAACCAAATGAGGTTTAGTCATGATGGGCATATTTTTATGGGAATGCCAAAACCTAGGTTCCCTATTGTTGTAAGTATGAGGAACCATGTGATAATTAGTCATGGTTGGCATTGTTGGGTCAAAATTCCTAGACCTAGATAGTGTGATTGAACTCCTTCAAATGGAAGGAAGTTCCATGTTGATTTGGGTAGCATAACGGAAACCAACTAGACATTTTGTAAATATGGGGATGCTAATGTGATTTTCCAAAGGTAATCTAAGGAAAATAGACATCATAATGACACAATTTTGAAAAATCAATAAGGTTTGGATAACAAGTTACAAGTGTAAATGTTAGAATGGTTGATAAAAATTTTAGCAACAAAAGGATGAAAAGGAAATTTTCCCAATGTTCAAATTGTCTCAAAATTTTCTTGATAGGATTTTTTTCTAAGGTTTAGAAAATGTGTACAAGTACTACAATGAATGTAGGAAAATATAAGTAGTGTGATGACTGCAAACATCACAAAGAATTTCAAATAACCAATGGAAAAGAATCCAAAGAATCAAGGAAATACCAAAGAATAAAGAGTGACACACTAATAAGGTGCTATTTAAAAAGAAGTATCTAGGAAAAAACAATCAAGTACAAGACTATGATCCAATCACAAGAATGACCACTCTTAGGTTTTCAAATATAGGTTTGGTGTAAATAATGACAACACAATATCAATAATTAGGTCAAGTTTAGAATAAACAAGACATAAGTAATAAGAAGGTGATGACGTGATCCCCAAACAAGGTATACTTAGAAAATTTTAGATATAAAAAAGTCCAAGTCTTGAAAATGGAGGCTACAAATGTGAGCAATACAACAACACTATTTGGACACGTTAATCAAGATTTGTAGACAAATAAAGATTTGAGTATCAAAATGGTCTTACCATAATATGAGTAGTGTAACGATGACACTTTACAAATTTCAATGCAATGTTGGGATCAAAACCAAGCCTAAGTATAGCAAGAAGGTTTTATTTATGTGAGAAGTGTAACAATACAACTTAGAGACTTACATCAAGTTTCACAAAGGAAACAAGACATAAGTATCAAAACTGTTCTGATATGATATGAGCAATGTAACAAATCAAAGGAAGTAAATGATGAAATAACCTAACTATAATGATAATGAGTCTCAATATGGGTGTGAGACAAAAGGGCCTACTAGAACATGAAGACGTACCATTCACACTTTCAACACTTGTATTCCTGCCACTACATGGTCATGCAAGTAGAATACAAAAGTGGTGGACACGATTATTTCTAGTGGTATCCACATATGTATGATTTATTTTGTCCCAAATGGGAAACAAGAAAACAAAGGAGTAGACCAAGTGGTGATGAAAAATACTTAGCCTAACTTTGGAAGAGTTTTGCCTTGTCTTAAAACAAGTGAAAAACTAGGAAAAAGTAACACTTTGTAAGTTTCATGATGAATAAAACTAGGATCAAACTTCAATGGATTCTCCCTTGTTTGACTAACAAGGTTTTGAATCCAAAGAATTTCTTGCTTTGTGAGAGCTATTTATAACATGATGGATAAAGTCAAGTTGGCCCCAATGCCAAATGGTTCACCTAAGATTTTGTTCACAAACTCGCCAATTCTTTCCTAAAGGAGGTACGTATTTCTAGAATTTCTTCTAGATAATAGACCATTACCCCATAATAAAATTAATGAATGGGGCCCCATATGGGAAACATGAAGCTTTTCTCACAAAGGTTTTCTAACTAGTCAATTGGGTAGCAGGGCACTTCCTATTTCGTCCACCAGTTCTCTCAAGGTGTGGACTACTTTGGGGTTCCTGGGGTAATCCTCACAATGAGTTTTATGGTTAATGCCAGGATATTGAACCCCAATTAAAAGTGGATGAGCCGTAACTCTTAACCGAACTCCGCAAATACAGTTTGTTGAATAAAGTGGTGTTTTTTTAATCTTGTATCTTAATGAGGTTTAGAACACCATTGACAACCTGCAACACACGTTTATTAGTATTTTTTAGATCCTTTGAATTTGACAAGTGGTATATATTCCTACGCTCAAATGTTAATAATTTTCCAAGAAAACCACAGTATTTGAAAGAGGATTAAATGTTGCTTTTGAGTCTTAAGATCTCCCTAAGATGCAAGAGAAGAGCATACACAATAAATAATCCAACTATAAAGCAAAGGAAAGTTTACAATTAATGAACCATACAAATGCTTGATAATTTTTTCATCACTTTAAGAAAAATGAAAGATTAAGTTTCCAATTTAACCAAATACTAAAAAAATGAAAACTAAAGCTACTTTTGATTCTCAAGATCACCCTAAGGTGCAAGATAAGAGCATACAAAAGCTATAGTATAACTTAAGTAAAACATGGAAACATGATTCTCATTAAAGCTTATCAACATGTTAGAAATATAATTAAAAATGTTAAAACCTATAGAAAACTTGATTAGGAAAACTCGTGAAACTACATAAACATAGAAAATCAGAATCTGGAAACCTCAAAAATCAAGCCAAATATCAACATTGAGTGCTAGTACAAGCCTTTGTAGCAATAGCACATGGATTTAAGTAAGTAGCACAATCCTATAGTGCAGTAGCGTGATAAATCTCTCACTAGCGCAAGGGTAATGCAAGAAATGTGGATATGAGACAAAAACATAGAATACTTAAGCATCATCATGGGTAGAGACTCAGTAGCACAATCCAAGAAAGCAATAATGCATACCATACACATAACAAAAAAAGTTTAGTTGATCAAAAATGTGGGCGAGAAGTGCTAAAAGCACAAGCTAGTCAAGTAGTTTGCAAGCTAGGTAAGCAACAAAGTGTGTGGGGTTTGCGGTGGTGCAAGATTCGAAGAAGTAGTTGAAAATCCCTCTCGCTAGCGCAAAAAACTTGTGTAATAAAAAACATGGGATTTTCCAAAAAGAAAAGAAAAAAATCTCAAAACTTTGGCAATTTGATCCAAATTTGGTAGCACCTCACCTCCTTCATAGTTGCAAAGAGAAACAAAACAAGGCAATCTCAACTAATCTAGTTAAGAAACACCATATTTATCTAAAAATGTGCAAAAAAGATAGTTAGTAGCCAAAATTGAAACTAATATACAAAGTTTTAAAATAATGCAAAAGGACTATGGAGTAAGTCCCACTGGGCGTGCCAAATGTGAACATACTAAATTAACTAAGCTATATAAAAGAAACTAACACCAAGTAGCCTCTAAACAAAGTTAATTTACTAAGTACATCATGATTAAAGCTTAATGGAAACTAGCTAATAAATGCAAGAACATGAAGGAAATCATCTAATTGCTAACCATTCCTACTAAAATGTATGATTACTCTACAACATGAGCCTCTTTAGATCATGAGTAATCAAATTTGTGTGTTTGATTCTCCAAAGAGAGGGAAGGATCTCACCAAGAAATGGATACAAGGCCAAGCTTGGATCTTCCTTTCTACTCAACAATGGTAGAATGGATGCACAAGATGAATTAGCTATTCCAAATAATGGAGAAGGCTATTGATCATATGTCTTATATAAATCACTATTCAAAGTATGGTGTAGGTGTGAAAGGATGTAGGAGGGTCCTTTATATAGCTTTCCAATTTGGGAGAAGCTTGAATCCCAATGAATGTGGGATAAAGGATAAAGTAGATTTAGAATTGTTAAGCTTGATTAGAGTAATTAACAAGTGATTAACAACTCATGGGAGTTGGAGATGATTTAATTAATCAACTAGGATTAATTAATAGGCTAGAATAAGCTTTTTAGGCTATTTGGAAGTGATTTAGGATGAATTTGATATGATTTGAAGATTTTTGATTAATAATAAGGTTTATTAATTAAATACATTATCAAAAAAGCTTAATTAACTCATAATAGTTAATTAATCAATTGGAAGAGGATTATAACTAACGAAGTGTCGTTAATTGGCATCCAGAATGTTATAAAGGCTAGTTAATTAATGAAGTGTCATTAATTGACCAAAATAGAGGGAAACATTAGTTAATTAGTGGGAAATGACTAATTATAATAGAAATTATGGGAAAGAGGGTAATTAGTGCAATTTTATCAATAAAACTGCGTAAGCGGATTTTAGTTGTCTACATGGTCCACTTCACAAGTGGCCCATCATAGGTTTGTTGAGATACCTAGGATTGAATATTCTATACCATTGATCTTAGTTAAGATTTTAGAACCCCAAGTATCCTTATGATGTTTTATTATCATTTATCTTCCTCAATTTATCATAGATTATTTTTACAAGTTTAGGAGGTCTCATCCATGGAGATTTATTTGAAATTATTTGGAGATTTTAAACCATTTAATTTATTAATCCCTATTTTTCTTCATTATTTTATTTACAAAATCCTCACTAGGGTTTGAGGAATAAAATGTGTTACAATGGGTATATATGATTTAAAAAAATTAAATCTTAATTAAAGGACTATGATCAATTAGATATAACACTAATAAACAAGATCTATCATGCAAGAGATAAACAAGTGTAAACAATAGTGAGATAAGAGTGAATTATCTTGTATTCAAAGATCTGGGCTGATTTTGGGCTGGAAACTTAGTGGAACAAACTAGATCTAGATTGAGTGAGCTTTATCTAGAAGATTGTAATATGAAACTCCTAACCTCCCAAAGGAATACGGTTTCGCATGTGTGCTAGTGTCAAAAGTAGGTACTAGTGTCCTAGAAAATGCTTTGCTTATGATATTTTTAGGGTGTTGGAAAAATAATTTATCGTAAGGAAAAATTAGTATATTTTCACCAATAATATAGGAGTAACTCCATCCTCTTGGTAATGGGGAGGCTCCCATTTATTGAATGCAGAAAAATAAATATGTTGGTGGCCATGAAGCTAGGGATCACATAGGAATAATCCACTAGACCTATGGCAAATTGCTTGCACTTAGTGCAAGGGAGGAATTTTCTTAGTGATAGGAGGTAGAGGGGAGTAAGAATATAGGGAAGGAGGGTTAACTTTGTGAATAGGCACTAGCATATTTTCACAACATTAACCAAAATTAATCCACACTCAATTAGAGGAATACAACCTTGCTAACAATGATAAGACTAACAAATATAATACACATAATTCTATTGATCCTTTTATCAAATGCAATAACACCTTCTTGGTTTTAAAAGATCATCATGTTTACAAATTTTAACATGTAAGGAAATAGAGGAAATATAAAGAAAGAGGAAAATAGAAGAATGCAATCTCTTGCTTATATCTTAGTAGTGCAAATCTATCTACTTAGAAACTTACAATTGATAACCCCTTGAAATGGAGAAGTCATTTCAATTTATATCCTTACACAAAGTCTTTTCATCTACCCCCCACATGAATTTTCACTTCCCCTTATCACTTGTGACCTTTCATATTCCTAGGAAATAAAGTGATTCTTTTTCATTAATTGAAAAGAACTCATTACAAAGTTAGACTATAGGTCACTTTAAGTGAATAAGACAAAATAGTGAAAAGTACCTTCCCAATAAAGAATTAGAACATGGAGAGAGAGAGAGAAAGGAGGAAGGAAAAGAGGGGAGATGATCATGCTGATGGAGATGAGGCCTTCACCGATGAAGAGCCGATTGTTGATGAAACTTGTGGTAATGTACTTGGAGAGATTTATTCACCATTGAATTCCTTGTTGAAGCAAAGCACCTGTAGGTTCCACTTTCTCTACTTGAGGGATATGAATGAAGCTCAGAGCCTCGATTCAAGTTTCAAAATTCTTGTTAATGTTTTTACACTAGTTTAATGAAACCTAATGATCCTTAGCAGTATTATAAATTATACATCTAATTTATGTGAGAGACTCCAAAGTATCCTCGTTGAATGAGAAGGATCTCCCGCCTCTTTCTTGACTAATTCCTCAAATGGTTTTGAAGATCTTCCACTGATGAATTTTCACTAATTGGAGGTGACCTAAGATTCTTCACCCATTTAGAATTTCATATCAGGCACTCATTGTGTGAGACAAAATGGGAGACAAATTATTAGTTATGGAAGTGAATACATTTCTACCCACCAATACAAAAGAATCAAGGTTACTCATTTCTGCCACCAATGGAAGCACATTGTCCCAATGGAATTTTTCATTCTCGATCTCTTCTTTATTCATCATTATTTTTGTAGCGGTAGTGAGGAAAACTCAAACAATGAGATGATCTTAGGAAAAAAATTCTTTCCCTTTTCAATCCATCTATCATTAGCTCTTCCTTGCATTATGTGACCTTGGGCCTTTTTATTGTTTTAGAGTCAAAGTTGTTGATATGAGTGATAAACTCGATGGGAAGAGATGATAGTTAAATAGGATCAAGGAATGAATGTACATAAGTAGTGAGAGTTCTCACATGCTCCTCTAACTGCTCTATTATCTATTTATACTCCTCATTCTAGGAAAACATGTGGGAAGAAAACTCCTTGAACAAATGTGTGTCACCCTCATGTGTTTCTTAGCCCAAAGAGATTATTTTCATTTCATAATATACCTAAGTCATCTCCTCCATAGGTTTCACAAATTTTGTTGGGCAACCTCTATATACTAATTACTAGAATCTCCACTGAAAAAGTGAGAAGTTACTTGTGCCTTCTTACCTCATTTGGTTTTCATGATCCTTGAGATAAATTCAAAGTCTCGTTAGGAAAATTATAGTGTGTACATTATTCTATATTTTTAATTGTTGAGTTGTTAAAACATTTCATACTAATTTAGTAGAATTGTGTAGAAGTGTTTGTTTAAATTTCCTATTTATTAGGAAACTATTTTCCTATATAATTGTATTATGTAGACTATATAAATGTAGAAAGAAGATTTGTTATGTGTTCAACTTATCTTGATATTTCATTTTGGTATCAAAGCGAAATGAAATGATGAGAATTATTTGTGGCAATTCATTGATATTCATAGTTACCCGTATATGCAATACATTATTATCATTGTTCTGTAAATCTTCATTTTAGATAGATTCATATAGTTTATTGTATGGTATTCACGTTGAGGTATATTAAAATTTATAAGGTATAGAAGAGTGAAGTTCTAACTGATTGAGATATGTTCCACATCAAGAGAATTTGATTCCCATGAAACTCAATGTTGGATGTATTTGGTAAAGGACAGTTGTGTTTGCATTCTCATAATTTTCTGAGATCTACATTTACCTATTGGAGAGTTACACTCAACAAATTTTCGAACTAGATTGATGTCAACAAATATTTTTGCAAAACAATGAAAAGTGGAAGAGATAAATGTGTTTAGAAAAGTTAAGGGCATAAATTACAAAATTTTGTAGCTACACATGTATATTCTCCTTTCTTTGGAGGAAAAGGCATGAAAAGAAGATCGAGACACCTACAATCACGGTTAAAGAACAAAAAATATACCAGACTCTACCTTCTTTGCACCTCCGATTTTCTATATCCGAGCATGAAATATCCAAGCATTTCCTTACATGCACATGCATTAGAGAGACATGTTTAAATTGGATTCTTGTAGGAATAATAATTGCACAACATATTCTTTATTTTTACACATAGGTATATGTATATGTGCATGCCATCTAGGTTATTGGCATTATATTACACTCACAACCATGTATGTTCTTTTCTGGAATGTATTATCATATTTTGGGGACATGTCAACTAACATTGGATCCACTTCATACAATTCTTAGTGTGACGGCTGGTACTTATACTTTGACCAAATTACTAGGTGCTTCTATCCAAATTTACCTCCATCGGTGTTCCATTTTCCTTCAACCTCATGAGGGTGCAATTCATCAAAGATCACAAATTATGGTATTTAAGATTTGTTTAGTTTTTATGTCTCTCATATTTTGTGAAAATATATAGTCTTTAAAAATACCTTCGACCCATTTGTTAAGTCGATTTGTTATGTTCAATAGTGTATTGTCTAGGTCCAATTTTTATAATAAATTTATACTGAGGAGTATAAAGTAGAGTAGTTATTAGAAATAGTCCCATCATTCTGAAGAAGCTTTTTTTAACATCTTAAGTTGTGATCTTGTTGTCATTAGTCATCCGTAGGTCTTATGTCAAAAAATCACTATCATTTTATTCATTGTGTCAACTATTGTCATTGAGTTAAATCAATGTGTATTGTAAGTTGGAAATCTAAGGTCACATAGGTGATTTTAGGTTTTTGTTATCATGGTGTTAAGAGTAATTTTCAAAAATTAGAAAATTAAAAAGTTTGAAAATAAAAAATTGCCTCACGGACGCATTTTCTAGAAAATAAATGATTTCACATTGTTGGGGGAATAATAAAAAATGTGGAAATTATTGAGCGTATAAGCCAAATCTAGATGAGCTAGCAACATATTACTTGAGGTTGGAGGCACAGGAGGATGGAGGAAAACAACATCCTCGTGTTAGTCACTAATGACGAGGCCGCATAATAGATGAGGTGGCATATATATTGTGTGAGAATATTCTTTTTAGTGTGGTTTTTAGTTTTTTTAGTGTAATTCTATTTGCTGCGTTCCTGTTGCTTTGTGTGGTGCTTGGTGGATATTGGAAAAGAGTTGTGTTAGAGTGCAGATGACCGACGTGATTTTCTGATTTTCATACTTCATTGGAAGATGGTTCGCTTGTGAATACGTTCACTTGCAATGGTGACCATGTGTAACAAGATTCATTTAGTAGTATGTACTTTGATACAATTTTATTCTCGGTGTTTGTGTACTACTAAATTCAAGGGAAACTTCCGGTGGTAGTGCAATTTCCTTTTCTATTTGAGATCAAGTGGCAATGATCGATGACATTGGCTCTACAATTAAGAACATTACGATTCTTATAGGATTAAATGTGAATTTTTTTCTAGTATGTATTCTATTGTTCTATTTAGTGAGATGTTTTTTCTTTTTTATTCCATTGGTGAGATATTAATGAGGGTTAAAAAAGTACTTGGCACATCATGATGTGGTTTGTGGTAAACTATTTCAAAACCACCACTATTGGGTTGTTGTCAACCGTTGTAAAACCATCCATCGGGTTTGTGATTGTCCTGTGAAAATCACCTAATCATTAAAGCAGGTGCAAGTAAAAAGATAGGTTTTCCCTATGTTCACACTAAGGGGGGGAATGTTAGGAAAATTATAGTGTGTACATTGTTTTATATTGTTAATTGTTGAGTTGTTAAAAAAACTCATACTAATTTAGTAGAATTGTAAAGAAGTGTTTGTTGACATTTCCTATTTATTAGGAAACTATTTTCCTATATAATTGTATTATGTAGATTGCATGAATGTAGAAAGAAGATTTTTTCTATGTTTAACTTATCCTCGCTATTTCATTCGGAGTGTCGATGCTTCTTGCATTGTCCTTGGATCACTCCATTTAAATTATTGTATGCAAGGGAAAGTTTATGTTGTTGTGGGCTCAACATTAGGCATGATGGCACTTTTAGGTTCATGATGAGGAATCACATCTTACACTTGATGAGATGAATCATCGCTAAAGAGGAAACACTTGGGAATTGATATAGAATCGGAGGTTGTGAAGGATCAATCTCACCATACTTAATCTCTTCAATGGGATATTAAGTGGCTTTATATTTATTTTAGACTTTCTTTGGGTAAGATCCTTCGATATGTTCTCCTTCCATGTATTTTCTCTCCGAGGAATCCCCGAGTGCATGGAACTCATAGCTCTCTCGAGATGCCTTCAAGGATGAAATGTGAGATGTTTGTCTCAAGAGAGTTAGGAGACCACTAGAATCGATGATGGAAATTATATTTTTCTTGAACCACTCCCTTGATCTATAAATCTTTTTCATAGTCCTCTCATTGATGTCACCTGATTCTCTTATGTTCCATGAGATAGGTGAAAGAGGTGTATACTTTACTGCTTGATACTTTGGGTCAAATTTTTTTGATTCAACATCTCTAACTCCATAAACAATGCAATCGAAGTTTAACTTCCTAATTTGATGAACTTTCATCCTCATTTGATTCCTTTTCCTCTTTTCAAATTCATCGGGCAATAGGCCCAATAGTCCTTAATCCGAGGAATATGGTGCAGCTTTAGGAAAAGTGAGTGTTTCAGGATTTCTCTTGATATCAAAATTGGGCCTAAGTACATAAAAATAGAGAAATTTGAGAGAAGAAAAGGAGGATTTAATTTTTGATGAATCCACAATTTTTTTACATGAATAGATACTGGATATATAGGAAAGGACACACCCTCATTTTTATTGTTCTTAAATTTGTTATGAACATAAGAAAAATACCTACATAATTCAAACACCAAAATTTTATCACTAGGTTACCTAAAAATTATATGAGTCATGAGATCAAAGCTTGAAACCATGATGTTGGTGAAGGTTGAGAACTAAGTGAATAAGCTCTTGTATTTCTCGATCAATGCTAATACCTAAGAGGATATCCTCAGCTCAATATTTCCTTCTAGAAGTCTAATGAAAAACATCATGAATGCATCATTCATCATGGAAAAGTGATGGTTACTCTCCTTGTGCCCAATCGGGGATAATTTTCATAGTGACTTCGGAACACATTAAGGGTAGCGATTAGTAATTTGAAAGGTCTTGTGTAGGCAAGAGAATATACCATATAAGAGGTCATAGTGAAATTTTTAGTAGAAGGCAAATGGAGAAACTGCCAATGAATATTATCACTTATAATTTGTCCCCAATCCACCACCTAGTTCCCTTCAGTGGAAACAAGGATGAATTGGGCCATCCAGTCTGAAACTCCTTTTTCATCTCTTCACCCATCACTCTACTCAATAGGATGATAACATCTGAGTAACCTTTGTGGAATTCACTTCTAGACAAGTTTTTAGGCACATGAGAAGGTTTCCTTCCCTGCCCAAGCCATGATTTGAGTGTGAGAAATTACAAGTATGATTAAATATTTTCCCATTCTTGTGATGAAAATTATTTGGTGATGATGACCATACTACCACTGGTTGGAATTTGCAAACACTGAGAGATACCCTTAGGAGTGAGAATTGAGAACTGAATTATCATCTACTCACACTATCCTGGAGTCAAGTTCATAATGTTATGAACATGCTAATACTAACTAAGTAATCGAATGCAGATAATGGATGACCCCTATCGAGAATAATCCTATCAAAAATAGTTTCTCTTCCACTAACTCCCAAGGTCCTCCAAGAATTCAATTTTTAGGTCTTCAAGGTCCATGTGAGTGACATCACTATCTCCCACACTTGGATACTTAGTAATTAGGGTTGAAATAGGATCAATACCTGAGTATTTGAACTTCATTTTACTAAAAATCACCGAGATGAGAAAAACCGAGTCACCACAAAATTTTTGCACTCAAATCTAGAACTTTCTATTTTTAGTAGGTAGGGTCTAGAACTACTATTTTTAGCAAGTTACCACTATTTTTTCTTTCTAATGTTCCTATCTCATTTGGATTATTGAATTTGATGAAGGTTTACTATTTTTATAAACCTTCTATTTTTAGATGCCCATTTTCTGAATAGTGTTTTTTTATAAAGCTTCCCGGATGACCCTTTTATGACGTTTCTTACTTTTTAGGATATTACAGATGCTAAGAATTCATCACTTTGGGAAAATTACTATTTTTAGAAACCTACTATTTTAAATACCTATTATTTTTAGAAACTACACTTACCAGTGTTGGGTTGCAATGAAACCATTTCCAAAATGTTCTATTTTGTAACGAGATCTTCTACTCCTAATTTCATCGTTTTGTCACTTTGGATCTTGGTAAATTGAAAAATAAGGTATCAGGGTTCAATATTTCAGTTTTTGGTGTGAAAAAATAGGAATCACTAATTTTTATTTAACAAAATTCCCAAAGGTATTTTGGAGAGGGAGATTTTGGAAAATTTTCAAGGTAATCGAGACTCTCGGTTGAAGAGTTATGATCAAATTATCGTTTTTGGTGGATATGGATGTCTGGAAGAATTTTGGCAGCATTTCTAGGTGAAAATGGAGTTTGGAGGGTGTTAAAGTAGTAACTTATCATGAAAAATGGCTAATTGTGTGATGAGTGAGGAGTTAATGAAGTTTTATTATGTTTTTAACTCACCCTGCTAACTACACACTTAACTTGGGTTAGAATGAAGTGATTGAGGGTTTGAAAATGGTGCAAGGGGAAAGAGTAGAAAAAGGGACACCAAAATGTGATTTTCACAAGATGGTGATGAGTGGAAAATTTTGGTGCATGGTGGATGAGATGAGGGGGATGGGAAATTACACGTGAGTTTTGTGTGTGGTCACATGGGGTCTAGAGGCTACAAGAATGCTTGGGTCAAAATTTTGTGTCCCCCTCGTCCCCTCTGGGGTAGAGGGGATAAAGGAAACACCAAGGAAACCAAATTTAAACCTAGGAGAAGGAGGAGTTTCACACTTTATTGTCCCCCTTGTCCCCCTTACACTATGGGGACAGAGGAGACAATGGGGACACCTAGGACAATTGGGTGTCCAAAGTGCAACTTGGGGAGGAGGATGAGGTTGAAATTTTTTGTCCCTCATGCCCCCTTTTCACCACGGAAAAAAAGGGGCACAAGAGTGTCAAAAGTGGGATTGGGCTAAAAATGGAAAGCATATTTTGCACTAGATGTCTAAATTTACACACTAGAATTGATTTTTTCACCTCAAAGGCTCGAATAATTTTTGGGGAAAAATATTATATTATTTTTACTTCAAAGAACATTCTAAGATCAATGGAATAATTACCAAGGCTTGATTATACCTGAAATTCAAAATTTAGGTCCTTTTTTGTTTAAAATTAAGAGGGATAGCTGTAGTGTCTTGAAATGTTTCAGGAAACCTTTAAGCCTTGGAGTAAACTTTATGTTTCTACCTTCTAGATAATTATCATATATTTATGATGCCTAATTTTTTGATTCCTAACTCCTTACGAAACTCCTGAAATCATTCAGAGAATTCAGGTTTCTCCATTAGGATGTTCATTCCATGTACATAGAAAACTCTATGTTGAACAAATTGTTCCTAGATGAGATATTATCTCCTAAATTTTCATAAATTTCTTCAAAACCCTTCAATACTCTCTCAAAACACCCTCAAATACTTTATATATTCCCTAAACATTTTTTTAGGATGCATACTAGCTACAAAATGATCATATAACTTTAGACATTGAAGACATGTTGGCCAGGAGGAGGGTTCAGTGTCATTGATAAGAAAATTTTAGCACCTTGTGGGCTTAGTTGTTATGCTTTGAAATTTGAATATTTAGTCTATTCATTTTACATGAAAACACAAGGTTTGAACTTGTCTTCTTCCTTTCACTCTTTTTTCATCAACTTTGCTATAGGGTTCCTATGAAACACATGAACCTAAAAACAAACCCTAGCTACTTGCACATGGTTCAAGAAAACATTATATGAAATAGATAATACATATGATTGAGTTGGAATGACCTTTATGATCACCCCAATGTGATTCTCACCAAGTGCAAGTAATTGAATCATGTCCCTTCAAGCTATGTTTCCCTTATTCCAGTCATACCAAGATAACATGATACAATTATAGCGAGATGAAGGTATGAGATGTACTTCTAAAATATCCCATAATATGTAGTGAATAATGCAACCCAAATGTAGTCCTTGAATGTTGATCTTTTCCCAAATAATAAATAGGAAGTAATAGACCAAATTATTCCTAATAATAGTGAGTAGGTTGTGTATTTATATGACTTACTTGTTTGAATTTCTAAATTTAGTGACACAAACGATTGACCTAGATTATGAAATAAGGCTTAGAAAATATCCAAATTCAAGTACTAATAGATGATTTAGAAAATGAAAGAGAGAAGAAAAATCACCGAGAAGGGACACTAGTACTAGAGTGCCGGTGGTCCTACCGGGCACATCTTGTCCTAAAGCCAATAAATAGAAACAAAACAAAGAATGGGGACATGGACACATTTGAATTGACCACAAGATGTAAATCCAAGAATTATAAGATAATGTCATAATCAAAACCAATCAAAGGCAATAAAATATCAAGGAAAATTTGTTACCAATGTCTATTATTTGTACTTAGAAATCATGTATACAACAACATACTAGAGGCATGATGTAATAGTAATAAGTGTATAATTTTGTGTTTACATTTTCCCCCTTTATACTATTTGGATGAAATTCAATAGTATAAAGGATATAAGAAGAACATACCTTTGGAGGGTAGAATGAGTTGTAGTTGAGGCACATTGATAGTAAGAATCATAACATGGAAAACCATGGATCATAGTTTAAATACATGTGGAGTGAGTGTATTGTCATAGAAGAAGTCATTGGATAGAAGTGTGGTATAGATATATAAGATACTTTGAAACTTGGAGATTGAAGGAGGGATCGAGAGTGATCAATTCTCAAACTGGTGTGAAAAATCTATGGATTTGAACATCTTGTCACTAGAGAAAGAGTGTTGGGAGAATGATCAAATTTGCTCTCCACCATGACACTTCCTCAAAATAAGTTCCACTACTACAGATGGAAATGAACCAATTGTTACTTACCTACTTGTCACAAAAATCCCCCATAAAATGGACAAGGATAGGTAATGACATCTCATTTCCTCCACTTCATGATGTAAGGGTGTAAACCAGGCCAAATGGGAAAATGCTTAAATTTTTTTCACTCCTAAGTTAGGTCATATGAGTGGGATATTGATACTATTGGAAAGCAATCTGGAAACAACATATATCAATTGAAACATAGTATTTGATTGATTTAAAATAGATTTGGAGGATTGAATTCCCCCTAGATTAGGTCATTCGAGGGTGAAATTGTGAGAATTTGAGATATTTTCGTACTTGGAATAGATTAAAATTTATACTTTTGAGTAAGAAATTTTGTAGGATTTGAATATTACTTCATCATTAAGTTAAAATAGAGTGGTAGTTCTTAGTGTGATTGTGTGTATTATGTTGGAATTTTTTTGTATCATTATAAAAGGGGTGATAAGATAACCCCGATATTTTCCCCCTTTAGAATAGGGTGAGAAAAAAGTCGATGAACCATGAGCTGAAATAAAAGTAGATAGTGTTTTGGAGAGGAGTTAGGAACACATAGAATATAATAGGTTGTATTAGGTGAAATATAAGCATAATGGGTAAATAAGTTTATGAAGTGTGGTAGTCAATGTTTAATTTAGTAGACATTAAAGGTATGGTTCTAAGGCCATTGGAGACGCTAAAAAAGGAAAACAAAGCTTAAGATATGGAGGAAATAATGTCGGTGAATTAGTTTCCACAAGAGGAAATATAGTAACTATAGTAATTGTAGTGACGATAGGATTTACTATAAATATTAAGGTTGAAAAAGTAAATTAGAGTCTCATTTGAAAATTGAATCAATGTGATTTGAGCTCTAGATTTTACGATGCCTCGTGCATGAGAGGCGATCCTAACTCGTGTTCAAGAGTGTTGTAGAGGTGATATCAATGTAGATGGTTGATCAACTAGTAAGTATTGTGTTTTTGGAGTAGACTAGGTATTATTTTACGGGGTAATGGTCATAGGTAGAGTCATCGATTACAATGGATGACATAGTGAGATCAAGTGTTCCGCCATTATAGAATTTTATTGTAGTTGTATTGTATTTCTTATGTGGTTGTTGTTGATGGAGGGTAATCCATATCATATAGGATGCACAATATTTTTATGATTATAGACCAACATGGGACATGATATGCTTGAATTCATTACATGTTAGATCATTTTTATAAAGATTTGTATAGGTTTATCTAAGAGGATCATGGTGGAGGGATTGGTGATACTTTGTAATTTTACATGTATGAGTATATGAGAACATAGTAGTAGTGAGGACGTTGAGTGGTCCACGAGTGGATTGAGAATGCCCATATATTTTTGTGGCTATATGGATTGGACTAAGGGGTCATGGATTTGATACCATGACATATAGTTGTATTTTATATAGGATGGGGCATAATGCAGTGATTTGGAGACCATACAGGGACTATGGTGCTTGGGCAATGAGGACTGTGTTGAGATGTGATGCATTTAGTGGAGTATGTGGTTAGAGGAAAAGTTTTCAGGAGTGGCCAATCTATTTTAGTATGAATGTGTGTTGTGAAAGTTTGGGATAGCCCAAGATGTGCCTCTAGAGTCATATGTATGACATAGATATATTCATGCAACAAGGAAGCAAAGGGAAGGCTAGGTCCCAAAAAAATCCTAGTTATGCCCACCGGGTGTAGATGAGGCTGATGTGGATATAGTACCGATTCAAGTAGATCACGTGGGGTGTACCCCATCCTATACTCGTTGTGGGTGGAGCAAAAATGAATGCTATTGTTCCCTGTGGTGGTGGGTGTAATAGGAGAGCCACTAGGTACATAAGTAGTAGGAGGAGGGCCAACAGGAGGTCAGTCACTTTCCCCGAGGATGATGTAGTGGTGACTATCATTGCATGACGTAAGTAAGACATAATGTAATTTGTGTTTGATAATTTTTATAGTAATTTGATAATGAGGAGCTAATAGGAGTCACGTTTGGCAGGTCATGAGTATTGAAGCATGCCCATAGATACATTTGTAAAGAGACGAGATCATATTACCGAGGAGCATGCCCAATTTTTGATTCTATGGAGGTGGTGAAAACCACGTGTATAGTTTTTTAGTCAAAACAAGATGAGGCAAGGATGGAGGTGGATCGAGAAAGAGAGGAGGTGGGAGGATATGTCCTAACACAAAGTATTTTGAAATATACATGGATATTCAAGGCCGATTTGTAGATGCAGTGGTTGAGGAAACATCACTACAGACTCGACTAAAGGAGCAACATTTGTGAGCATAAAGGTGGAGATATAGTGGCAAGGCTTCAAGTTGAGAGATACGATAGTGTCCTCTAGTAGTAGTGAGGAGGATGTATGACATGTTTTATATTGGGCATTGTCCTGTGATTTTGTATTATGAAACTTTCAAGAGATGTATATGTATGATGAGATCATTTTTGATATGATGATGTGTACTTATGTTGTTATATGAGTTATTGATTAGTTGATTTGATTTTATATGATATTTTTTTGAAATTATGATGATATAATTGTATATATGGGAATGATGTTGTAGAGTAGAGTATATGTGTTGATAACATAGATAATATCATGATGATAGTAGAATAGATAGTAGAATTATGATAGGCATGCATGTAATATGATCATTGAATAGGGATTTTAGTAAATATAAATAGGGAAGAATAGATCATGAAAAGTGATATAAATAGTGGCATACCTTTAGAGAAGAAGCACGAAATCATACAACAAAGTAAAGAACATATAACATCTAGCTAGAAAGAAGGTGATGACTATCCACAAATGTCTCAAATGATAAGGCCTAAGTGATCATAGTTTCACTAGGAAGGTGTGAATCATATAATGGCGAGTGGTTCCCTTTCAATAACCACTTAGTTCTAGGGTGTATGATGAATGGGGAGGTGTCTCATGCGTAGTTGAAGTATGAGGATTAGGAAAAATAACCTTAAGTAGATGATGAGAGGTAGATAAAGTAATAGATACCGGTGTGTGGCATCACGAAATAGGATAATGTGATCTATCAACATGACATGTATGAAAAAATGATACCATTTCCCTCAAGCAAAAAAATTCTATAATGGAGTGCATAATAATCATTATCTCTACAACCATTTATCCTATGAAAATTGTAAAAGGGTTGGTTACGATTTCATTGTATCTCGATGAGGGGGTGATGTTAATTAGAAGGTATGCTAATTAATCTCTCATCAATCAAATTGTGCAATATATCATGAGGCATAGTAGAATGTGAAATTACAATGGCTCCCACTTAGGAGGGGGAGTGGAACATGGTGGAGGTCTACAAAAATGGGGTGAATGATCATGAGTATGTATAGTAGGAGATGGAGAACGTGAGGGTGGTGTAATAGGAGGAAGATAAGATGTAATAGAAAGAGGAGTGGTATAAGAACTAGGAACATGTGTAACCAAATGTTCATTAAGAATCTCTTGTTCTAATGTATAATCTTAAGTCAAGGAAGTGTAAAAGATTCACATGTATCATATAACATTTTTGTTTCAAAGGAAAAATCAAGCCACGACAAAATATATATTGCATTTCTATATTTTTAGGTTGATAAAGTAAATGATACATGAAATATTTGAAACTTAATATATAATTAGTAAGTTCATTCTTTCCTTGATGTAAAGAAGGTAAGCACTCAAATGTAACTTTAGGACCATTGTTAGAAATAAATTGTCTAAGAAATGCTTCTTAATACCAAGATAATGATGAAACCAATGAGACACAATATCAAAGTAAGACTATTAGGAAAAACTTTGAGAAGTAACCTATCCTTAGAATGTGAAGCAATAACTAATTTAAAATCCTTTTAAGATGCATATAAGGATTAAAATTTCCATCAAAAATTTTAAAAGTAGGAAAATTAAAACTCTTAGGAAAAGGTGAATTACAAATCTTTTAAGGAATATGATTGCCATGAAGAGAATGATTATTAATACTATCATAATAGGCCCTACTTTCAAGTGTAAGGGTACGTGATTTATTTTGTAAATCACCTACAACATGCATGAGAGAAAGAATTTCTTAGGGAGGAATGTCATAAACATTAAGGGGTTCATTAAGGGGTTGAATCTTGCAATTGTGGGTAGTCATATGTATGCTATTGGGTTGAAATTCAATCCTTAGATCAACAAGTGGAAAAATAGGAATAATAACATGAGAATAATAATGAAGAGGACAATAAGTTTGCACACCTTTATCAAAAATCTCACTAGAAGAAGGAATACAAGAAACATGCACACTATCCTTGTCATTATGTACAACATATTTGGAAATATAGAGTAGAAACACATGCATCACTAATTTTCACATATTTTAACACATTATGAGAAGGAAAATGATTATTAACATCATTATGAGGAACAAAAGATGTGGATAAGTACTTGGTTGAGAAGGAGGAAAGGTGATTAGAATATCATTATTAACAACAATAGGATCATCTCTAATTATTTGTGCATATGTAAGTGGAGAAGAAGATCTTTGTAGGGTGAGGGGTATTTAGGATAACATCTACAACACAAAAATAAGTGAGGGTATCACAATCATCATTAGAAAGACCTTATTCATATTAAAAATTAACTAAATCTTCAACACATGTATCATTTGTAGAAATATAGTTAACATCAATATTGGATTCATAAGAACTAGTAGCATCGATCGGGGATAGGAGTGAAACATCCGGATGTGGATTGATAAAATTTGTAAATAGAACATGAATTTTGGGATGATATGTGGCAGTAGTATGTGACTTATGGTAGAAGGAAACTTCCTCTTGGGCATTTGTAAAGATAGGTTGAAGACCAGTCATAGGAATAGGCTTATACTAGGTGTTATCTAAAATAAGCTCACACTTAATTTTGGTCAACTATCACCATTTTTCCCATTTAGTGCTTCAAAATATAATTTTTAAATATATTTTAAGTACTTGAGGATCCCTGAAAGCATCTTCATCAGATAGGAAATTTCTCCCTCTTTCCGAAAATATAAAGAAGTCCTTCTAACTCTTCATATTTTTCAAATTTCGAGCCTTGGGGGATTTTTGCATCTTTGCAATTCGGGCCTTGGGGATTTTTGCATCTTTTCAATTTTGGGCCTTGGGGGATTTTTGCATCTTTGCAATTTTGGGCCATGGGGATTTTTGCATCTTTGCAATTTCAGGCCTTGGGAGATTTTTACATCTTTGCGATTTTGGGCCTTGGGGATTTTTGCATCTTTGAAATTTTGGGCCTTGGGATATTTTTTGCAATTTCAAAATTTGCAATTTTTCAAATCATGCAATTTGCAATTTCAGGCCCTAGGGGATTTTTTACAAATTTGCATTTTTGCCATCTCTTGTGCAGATTAATGCAAATTTTCAAATGGGCATAACTTTTGATCCAGTGCTCGAAATTTGACAAACTTTATATCATTGGAAAGGTATCAATATCCTCTACGCCATGGAAATATGAAATATTATTTTGGTGAGGTTAGGTGGGTAAAAAATAAGAAAACGTACTCAGCTCTAAAAGTGTAGTTCCAGGCATCCCAACCACTAGAATTAATGAAGTATGGCACCCATGCCCCTTTTTAGAAATTTAATGCATCTTATTTGTGGGTGGGAGAAGAATTTTGAGTTTCCCTTCTCTCTCTCTCTCTCTCTCTCTCTCTCTCCCACATTCTTCTATATATTGTAAACACTTCTCATTTTGAAGGGAGATATTCTAGGAGCTTGGGAAACTCTGTCAAATTGTTTTCTCAACTTCATTTAACCAAGACCTTCATATAAAATTTGCAAGTGTATCTATGCCTCTATTTTACAAATATAGTGGATTGTGCATTATTTGAAGCAATAAATCTGTATTGTGGTTTCCTCTTTAACCCTTTCTCATTTTTCTTGTAATTTCATGCCTCTCCATTATTGTTGTTCTATTATGTGCATGTTCTCTAACACTTGCAGGTTCATATTGTTGTGTTTATTAGAGATTTGGTAATGGGTGCATGTTTGGGACTGTGTTAAATCTTGCCTAGCCTCTCTCAACTATATTTCATTCTATTTTCCTCCCTCAACAGAATGTTTCACACCCCTCTTTTGGTGCTATCACCTCTTTAGTGTAGGATTTGTTCATTTTCATGCTCTCTCCCTCTCCTTGGTCCCTTGGAAATTATAGGTTAGGAGTAGATAACATTTTTCCCTTCATTAGGAGTAGTTTTGCATTAGATTAGGAAGAGGAACCAACCTTCTCTGGGGGTCCATCTCAATTTTGAAAGTTCCACAACTTGAGAGATTGTCCAATGTTACCCAATTAAACTGGTAGCTCATGCACACATACATGAAAAATTATAGGGTGTTATAATTTGGTGATAACACTATCGGGAAGGAGGTTTGGGATTATGGGTGTGCAACACTTTTCATAAGCTACGAGGAACTCAAAAGCGAGGGATTATAAGATAAGCTAGGGTTTGATCAAAAAATAGGTTCACCAAATGATTTTAAAGAATTACATATTAATTAGAGGATTATGATCAATTAATATAAAAAATATCAATCAAGAGACAAGAAAGTGTAAGCAATAGTCATATAGGAGTGAATTAGCTTGTATTCAAAGATTTGGGATGATTCTACACTAGAAACCGAGTCCAGATCCGGACCGAGTGAGCTTTGTCTCTAATCTGTAATCTAAAACTCATTCAAATAAAATCTACCAAAGAAGGACAGGACCACTTAGGCATTAGTGTCTTGGAAAATTCCATGCTTTTAAGTTTTCAAGGGTCTGAACTTTTCTTCTTCATTTCATTAATTATTAGATCCACTTTCTTTGTAGGGTTTTCATGTCATACCTAAAACTACAAACTAAACCCTAGCTTACACAAGGATCAAGAAAGCATTAGATGAAAAAAATAATGCATTTGCTTGAGTCGGGCTGACCTTGGAGGTCACCCTAATGTCATTTTCATCAAGCATTGTACCACATTATAGACTCTACATAGTTCTAGTGTATGTGTGTGTGTGTGTGTGTGATTGAATCATGTCCCTTGAATCTAGGTTTCCCTTGTACTAATTGTACCAAGTTAGTGGGATACAATTAATTTTCCACCAAGATGAATGCATGAGATGGGATTCATAAATAACCCCTCTTATGTAGTGAATAATACAATCCTTGAATGCGATATTTTCCCAAATAGTTGATAGGAATTAATATCCCAAATCAGCCCTAATAATAGTGAGTATGTTGTGTATTTATGACTTCCTTATTTGAATTTCTACATTTAAAGACATAAAAGGCCAACACATATTATGAAATAAGGACTAGATATGATCCAAAGTAAACTATCAAATAAAAATTCAGAAAAAGAAAGAGACTAGATAAAAGAACCTAGAAGGGACACTAGTACCCGAGTGCTAGTTTCCTAGGTGCGTGGTATTATCCCAAATATAAGAAACAAAAAAAGCCCAAGAATGGGGACACGGATCCCCATGACTTGACAAAAATATGTAAATCCAAGAAGTATAAGACAATGTCACAATCAAAACCAATCAAAAGAAATAGAAGGACTAGGAAAAGGTGTCACCAGTGTCTAATATTTATACTTAGAAATCATGTATACAATAACATACTAGAGGCATGATGTAATAATAATAAGTGCATAATTTTGTGTTTGCATTTCCCCCTTTATGATATTTGGGTGAAATTCAATAGTATACAAACAATAAACTGTGGAGGGTGAAGGAGTTATAGCCAAGGCATGTCCATAGTAAGAATCACAACTTGGAAAACCATAGATCATTGTTTTGATCCATGTGGAGTGAGTATAATATCACAAAAGAATTCATTGGATATAAACATGCTATGGAGATATATGAGACTTTGAAACCTAGAGATTGATGGAGGGATCGGTAGTGATCAATTCCTAAACCGGTGTGAAAAATCTATGGATCTGGGCATCCTATCACTAGAGAAAGAGTGTTGGGAGAGTGATCATATTTTGTCTAAACCATGACACTTCCTCAAAATAGGTTCTACCACTGCAAATGGAAATGAACCAATTGTTACTTTGCAATCTAGTCATAGGAACCCCCGTAAAATGGACGGGATAGAAAATGATGTCTTATTTCCCCCACTTCATGATGTAAGGGTGAAAACCATGTCAAATGGGAAAGCTTTTGACTTTTATTGGAATCCAAGTTAGGTCGTTTGGGAGGGATATTGATATTATTGGAATAAAATTTGAAAGCAACCTATATAAATTGAAACATAGTATTTGATCAAATTTGAACTATATTTGGAGAATTGAATTGCCCCTAAATTAGGTCATGCGAGGGTGAAATTGTGAGAATTTGAGATAGTTTTTACTTGGAATAGATTAAACTTTGTAACTTTGAGCAAGAAATTTTGTAGGATTTGAATATTACTTCGTGATAAATTGAAAATAGAGTGGCAAAGTGTGTAGTGTGATTGTGTGTATTGTGGTGGAAATATTATTGAATCATTCTAGAGAGGTAATAGGATAACTCCAAATATTTCACCCCTTTCGGAGAAGGGTGAGAAGTGAGCTAGTGAAACATGAGCCAAAAGACAAGTATATAGAGTACTTTGGAGAGGAGTTAGGAACATATATAATAAAATAAGTAGTATTGGGTGAAATATAAGATCAAGAAAACAAAGTAAGGTGAAAACCAATACAAGCCTATGAAGCTCCATGATTTAATAGGTGGGGAAGAGGGGTAGGAAGTCCCATTTAACCAAAATTATCAAGTAACCAAATTAGTATATATATCTTTTAAGTGTCCACAATCCACCCAAAAATCCTTATCCCTTCATGGACCTTATCTCTCCTTTCCTCCTCCTTTTAAAGGTTTTTCAAACCTTGGAGGTTTCCTTAGCAAGGATGGGAGATGGTTTCCAAACCATATGGAAAACCATCTCCCACTTCAACCAAATGAAGGGAGTTTAGTAGGAATCCCAACAAGGCTTGCCCATCAATCCTTGTGGGAGTAAGAGGGATTATTTCCTCTTCCCCAACACTCTAAAATCCACTCCCCAAAGGGGGTGGATGGAGTAAAACAATAAGAAAGTAAAAACGAGTAAAATAATCCGACATATCATTCCAAAACCTAAAAAATAAGCAAGATGGAAACATGATTTCATTTTAAATAATAATTAAATTAGAAGATGTGATGCTAGCCTCACTAGTAATATATTCCAACACCAAATTGTAATTCCACACTCCAAAATATATTTTTCTCCAAAATTTCCGAACAAGCTCTAATTAAAAATGAACAAAGAGTCCCCAAATTCTCCAAAATGGAGGGTTAAATAAGAAAATTGTCTTGAAAAAACAAACCAATGAGAAGGTGATATGTTTCACTTATCCCTTCCCAAATCCAAGTCACCCAAAAGTCTCTTTCAAGAATAAGATAAGGATAATAAATGAAAATGAATTCTTAAAAATCACAAATCATGCATCCCCAAATCCCAAGCCTCACACAAAATCAAAACATAAATGTTGATGGAGATAAGAGAGGGGTCAAAATGAGGGAAAAATATTCTTGAGCTTTGGGAGGATCCAACCTACCCATAGGTAAGGTGTATGGGGCTCATTCTAAGGAAAAATTAGCCCCCAAATTTCCAAACACACTGTCGAATTCCCACGTTTTCCCAAATTTGAGATTTGGGAAAAGTGGCTCATTAAGATGGGGTGGTAGGCCCACCTAGTCCATGATTAGGTGGCCCAAAACCATATTAATCAAGGATAAACTAAATTAACCCTTCCCTAATCAAGTGGAAAACAATTAACCCATAAAAGTGACTCAAACAAGCAATTAAGGATAGATAAATGAAATTAGTCATAAGTGGGAAAAAATTATCTAAAATAACCAAAATAATATAATACACATGCTAAGATGATGAATTCCGTATTTCCATCCTTAGTCAAAAACATAATAAATAAGGAAAAGCAAACAAGGGAAATAGATTTGGCCCAAATGACCTATTGTGCAACTTGGAGGTGCAAAACCTGAGTCCCATGTTCTCCTATAATGAAACCTATAACTTGCAAACTCAATTTATGTAACATACCTTCTTGGTGCTAAAAATCAAATAAAACAATATTACACATGTCAAAATGATCCAATCAAGCATATGCTAAACCATCCAAATTAATTACGCAACATCCATCCATCAATGAGATAAATAACCATTATGACAACTATCCATAATATATACAAAATATAATCCATGTAAGTATCATATCAACAATATCCATAACATCATATCTAAACCAAGCAATAATGATAAAAGCAATAAATTGGGATCATATGCCTCATACATAATTTTTCCAAAATAATTTAGTGTATAAACACTAATATACGAAAAAATCATAATAATGTCCAAAACAATAAATGTAATAGTATTGTATCCAATGTCTCCATACAAATAATAGAACGCGTCAACACAAAATAAAGAAGAAAATTTGGTGCGCACTAAAAAATGGTTCAAATAAAATTGTATGCTAGTTGATCGGTGGTTGTAAGAGTCATACGTTGCTTTGAATTTCTCCCCAAAAGAACTAAAGCTGATGGAATGTTTGCAATTAATGATCTCAATATGTGAGACCTCTTACACACCACATAAAACATGGAAAATTTCCCCATAACTATATATCTATAGCTTCTCATGATGGATATCATTATTCCAAAAATTAATTTATCAAAATCATCGATAGGAATATATTACCATGGATACCAAAATAAGTTCCCTTACTCAAAATGTAACGCTCTGATTTTGTATGTTATCTTGGTGAATGTTTTACATGCTGTTATAACTGCTGGAATGAAGGCAAACATGTTAAGATAAACTCTGATCTTAAAAGAATGTGTTGCTAACTTGGATTCTTGCATGCTGTGATTTATTGTATAGGACAGCAATTATTGTACTTGCGTGTTTGCTAATGTGACGACAAATTGTCGTATACTTGCTATACTCTCGTTACTGATTGACAGCACACCTTGAATCAATTTCATTGATCCAAGTATGCTGAGGGCTTCTGGTGATTTCTGTATCGATTTACTCTTGAACCGAACCCGAGGTTGTTATGAACGTGCAGCGCCTGATTACAGGTATGAGCAGCTGGCACGTAAATGCCAACGACAGGGGTTCGATTCTTGAGCCCTGTACTGTCGAACTTGGAACCTCGTGAGGCAAGAAATGCCTGGACACGGGTGGCCTTGATACGTGATCCAGAGGACGGAACGTCCTGCTCTGCATTAACGTGAATGTCTATAGGAAGGTTAGGAGTTGATTAGTGTTAGTGGTTAGTATGAATTAAAAACCTAAACTAATCCTAAGTCCTAACATGCATCCTACACTACTATCCTAAGTGGATTTTTTTTAAATTAAAAAAAAAAAAAAGGAAAATAAACCTAAGACCTAATAACCTAAGGCTAAACTAAGACCTAGGTTGAACACTATATGCAACCTAAACTAATCCTAATCTAAAAGGGCGCGCAGACCCTTGGAAGGAGAGGATAAGGATGAAGGAAGGGCATTCATTAGCATTTATTGGTAAGTCCATACGTGGACAGCGCCAGTTTTGGTGGGGCAGGTAGGAAATAGAGGCATCTATTTGGAGATAGAGCCAAATTCAGTTTTGCATGGGAAATTTGAAATTTAGAGTTCGCCAACTCAAGTGGCGGTGGCGTGGGAAGCTAGGAAAAGGCAGAGCCTTGAATGCATTGATTGTTCTTGGTCCTCGCGACCAGTTCACCTTGGAAAGTGTATGAGGGAATTTTATTTTCATTTGGTCGATTCGAGCCTTTGCAAAGTTGCTCTGCATTTGGTTTTTCTGGTCTGGTTCAGTCGAACCAGCTCTTGGAATTTGACATTGTTCTTGGAAATTTTTAAGGCTGTTGCTAAGCCTGAAGAAGAAAGGAGTGCTAGAAGTTTGTGCTGTCACCGTGGAAGGAAATAACGCGGAAAACGAAGCTTTCTTCGAGTTCTGGAAAAGAGATTACAGGCATGTTAAGCCCTTCTCTTTAAAAATTCTTGCTTTGTTTAAGTGTCTCATTAAAACAACCCTGCTCTTGGGTTTTGATTCTGTGACTGTTGTCAAGTCGATTCGAATTGGATTTCGTCGATTCTTGCTTCTTTTTTTGGGAAATGATATGAAGAATTGTTTCTGGTTGCTCGGTCTTGATTTGTGTTTGCACGAATCGAGTTGGAAATGAATTACTGTATCGGTTGTGACAGTATGGTGGTTTGAAATAAGTATTCTCTTTCTCTGATCGTGTTGTTTGAAATTGGAACAGACTGTGTAATCGTTTCCTTATAATGTAATCATTTCTTTGCTGTTGTGTTGGGAACTGTCCTTGTATGTAAAAAAAAGGGAAGTGGAAATACAGCCGTGTATATTGCTATGATTTGGGTTTCGTTGAATCTTGCTGTCATTTTGGAAATAATAAGAAACATTGTCTTTGGCTGCTGAGTTTAACTGTCCTTGTATTTCTCGAATGAAATACCTTCCTGTTGTACTGGTTCGTTTGACAGTAACGGGAAATTCGTCCTGTGTATCTTGAGACTATACACGTAATATGAGTTGTTTTCACTATTGAAACAATCGTTCATTTGCTAACGAACTGGAAGAAAGGAAATAATAGTTGTTGAAGTAGTTCTTATTGAAATTTTCTTTAAGGAAATAGATCCTTTCCCTTGTACTGTTTTGGATTTTGATGGAAGTGGCATTCGGGTTTTCTATGAGTAATTGAACTCGATTTGAATGAAGTAATAGCAATATTTCCTTTGTTGTGCCTGTTCTTGTATAGGAAATGAACGAATACGTACTGGGTATTCGTGAAAGTAGGAAAAAGTTAACTGTTTTTCCTTCTGAAGTTATTAATGAATTGTGTTTCTCCTTGCTGTGAGGATAGGATGGTTTTATTGTGTTTTATTGATGTTGTTCGGTCTTCCTGTTCGGATTGTAGACACGATTACAAATTGGCTTTGTATTCTGTGCAATAAATGATCATACTTTCTTCTTGCTGTGATGAAAGGTTGATTCCATTGCGTCTTGTAGTTGTGGTTTGACCTTCTGATTTGAACTGTCTTGTGAATGCGAACTTGACGTGGATTTCTGTATAAATAAATGGAAAATATGGGAATTAGCTTGTTTTCTGAGTCTGTCCTGACTGTACCAAGCTTACGCAATTAACACCCTATGCGGGTTTGCCTTTATAGAGGTATTGACAAATGAATATTATATTTTGAGTTCTGTACCTCATTAAGAAAATGGAGATTGCTATTTTGGAGTTAACGGTTGATCGAGATAGAACTCAAATTGGATATTCATTGTTTGTGGTATATTGGATTGAAACTGTACAGGCTATGTGAGTTTTCTTTTCAATGAGAACGATTGTTCTGTTATCTTTATAAGTTGAGCTGTCATGCTAAGATGAACACGATTTGGGTGTTTGATTTCATTTTGAACAAAATGATTGTTTCTTAATGAAATTATAGGGAAATGAATTCTTCTCTTTTTGCTATTTTTGACTCTGAAAATAACATTGGAGCTTTACTGTGCATAAGAATTTGGTTTTGTTGTAGGTAACAGCAATGTGTAATTTGTTATTATGAACTGTATGCATCTTGATCTTGCTTGTTCCATGATGAATGCGATGTCTTACTAACCTGTTTCGATATTCGTATGAACCGGAATTAAAGGAAGTATTGGTAAGGGCGATAAGTTCTTCCTTGTTTTCGTTTAAAACGGATTATAAATGAAATTATTCTTGTTGCCGGAAAGTGAATTCCGAATGGATTTTGTAAGTTTCACTCTGAACTGTTATCTTGATTTGTCTTTCGTTTGGATTCCATTGTTAGGACAAGTCATGTGGAAAGAAATAGAGATATGGATGAAAGACTTGGAAAAATAATCTTTTCTTCTTTCATTCAATTGGAAAGCTGTAATTCGTGAATAATGAATTTTGTAGTGCTTAGATAGGAGCAACTATATGCATTGTTGTTCACTTTCTTGTCTGTACTTGATTGCTTGGAATCTAATATGATACATAAACTGAAAGGAAAGTAATGAGTTTACATTTCAGTTAGTTTCATCCTTTGCATTTATTATTAATGAAAGGCGTGGAAAGGATAACAGTATGTTATATCTGCAGTAAGCTGCTTGTATTCTTAACTTTACAAATATTGTGAATTGATACTTGTAACGATTATGTGGAAACGGGACAGCAGTTCCTTGGCTGATTGTGATGATATTTTGATAGCTCAGTTGTTATGCTGATCTTTCTTTTGTACCTATTTCGTGATTGATGTTTAACTGTCGTTTCATAAAAGTAGGGTTCTTTTATTGAGACAGTTAGTTGAAGCACCTTATTTTAAGGATAAGTGCTTAATATGCTCAGTTCATTGAACTGACCCGTGCAAATCATTTTGCAGATGAAATTTGATTTGAATGAAGACATGGCTGTTTTCTGATGCTTCTTGATTAGCTGAAAGATGAATTGTAATTGTTGCTTTTATTCCTCTTCGAGGAATTGTGAAAAGAAGAAAATATATTCTTCTATCTATGAGTTGTATTATATCGAATATATTTTAATAATTATATCAGTTTGATATTGTTGAATAAATTGGAAATATAATGTTATTTCTTAATTTGGATTTGTTTCATTGTCCTTGGATGGATGTTAAATGGAAACTGATCTCTATTCTTACCTAAATGCAACTTTTAAGTTGAAAAATGCAATTAGTTCATACTTGGGTAAAGATGAATTTTTAATTGACATTAAAAAGGATTAGGAAGAATATGATTCCATAATCGAAAGGTATTCAGGATTAGCTTAGGAGCTAAGGAATATCAATTAACTTTGGAATAATCAAACTTCGCTTTCGAACTCCATTAATGATCTCGTATGCTGAATTCAGAATAAAGGATATAGGATAAGTATATCCATAACTAATGGACCTTAACTATATAACGTTAAGGAGAACAAATGAATACATTTCTCGGAATTTAGACCTCGTATGAATGACGTCTAATAAGCTAGAATTCTGAATTTAGTTGCAGTTGGGAAAATCTTGGCTAAGTTTAATAGGTTAAACTTATCACGTCCGTCGGTACGGACTGCTTAATCCAATGATTAAGAAGAGAACCAAGTAGGGAAATGCAGCCCTTCGACACGAAGGAGAAGATGCATAGCAAGATAATGGATGGATTTAGTCCCTCTTAGCCCTATACAACTGTAACGGAAACGAGGATCAAGGGATCAGCGTGGATGCTGAAAGTTGATTTTAATTATTAAATCGTATCCAAATCACTTGAGCAGGATGTGTATTCTCGATGGGAGAATTCTGTAGGACATTGGCATACGCCAGCTACAGCAAGGTGTCTCCATGAAGACGGGGTCTTCATGATGACACAATGTTGCAGCTGACATATTGCAATGCCCTCCCGAATTAAAACATCAAGAATACATAGGCTGAATGTGTAGCTCTTAGCAGGGGATAGGGTATGATCAGGTATACGGAGTGACTCTGGAATACTAAAGATAACTAGACACACGGAGTCGTGGGGAAATGACACCGTATGTCTACGTATCTTTAGTTACCAAGAGTGCCTTCCTATACCCGTTCATATTACTAGTTGGAATTGGAAGTTTAAAACTGACCTTAAACAAAGAGGACTGGTAGGAACCAGGAAAGACCATTCTAGATAACAGGTGAAGTGAGGTGAAGGACGTATTCCGTTGATGTGTATCACATTCAGGAATATGATCATGCAAAGCATGTGAAAATATTTGGCCAAAGTATCACAATTGCTGGTTGCGTTGTCCTTATCACTTAATTTAAGATGCAGGATGTCAGATGAATATCAGTAACAGATATTCAGATAGGCTTCTTAAATGGATCACTTCGATAACCGGGAACGGTTATGAGAACAGGTATATATAATATACTATGCATAAACGAACATGAAGGATCGGTTGTTGCCGAGTCATGAAATGAAGGATCGTTGAAACTCCGAGCCATGAAAATGGAAGATCGGCAGTTCCTCGAGTCATTTACAGCAGCATATAGAATCTGTTATAAGATTGAATGGCATTGAATGTGTGTTCCATATTGTAAATATGCGAACAGGGAACATTCGTTTTAAAAGAAATTGTGTGATCCAAACTGTGTTGTTTGGGCAGAGAACAATTATTAAAACTTGAACGTGTGTTTGAATTTTATAATTCATAACAGAGAACGTTATAAAAAAAAAAAAATTCCCTTGTTCTGGTATCTTAAAATGGGGATGTTACACAAAATCACAAATGTAAAATATGTAAATTTCCATGTACTAGCTAAGAACACTTCAATAATGGTAATGGGATGAAAAATCCACCATATGATTGAAAAATCTTCTATGAATACAAATAAAGTGTGGAAGAGGCTAGAAATATTGAGATCAATAGATCTAAGATTGGAAACCATTTTCATAGTGTCCCTTGGTTCATGTTTCTTGCATCCAACACTTATGCTTACCATGTATAGTTGGTGATTTCCAACAAAAAGGCTCCATTTTGAAAGTATCTCATTTGGTGATAACCTTAGGGGAGTAATATTAAGTATGTCCAAGATAAACCAAACATTATCATAATGAAATATCTTACCTAAGAATAGACCCTTGGTTGTCTCTATGTATTGAGTGCTTTGAGCTACTTGGTTTTTCGTGAAAATGATTCCTCCCTTATTTTTTATGTAATCATATTTGAGATTCCATTCAGTATACCTCAAAGTATTGCTTCTTTCTCTTCATCCTTGAATTTCAGCTCCATAGTGAGTTCTTCAAGAGTAGAACTTGTCTTAAAGGAGTGTACTAGGAAACGATCCTTCAAACATTAGTTAGAATACACCACATACCTTATATAATTCCTCATGGAATTATTTTCTATCCAATTACAAGATATGGAGAATTCAATAGTGATATTAATTCTTATATCCATTTTGACCTTCAAAATATCACAAGGATCCCATATGCAAAAACAATCTTGAACTTGAATCAAAGAGTCCACATGCCTTGTACTACAAGTTGTGTCCTTCACCCTTTCTCCATTATTAGAGTGCTTACCATGATGACAATAAATTTGAAATAGTATAGTATGAAACAAAAAATGTAAAAAAAGACTTTTATTTTCATACCTTGGGTCGTAATCAAAATTATTACCCCTTTTTTTTTCTAATTTAGAAGTAGGAGATTTTGAGAGGTTTTCCTTGACACAACCATTCTTGTAATTTAGAATTTCAGAATTAGGAGCATAAAATGAAGAACTCTCCTTACTTGCATGCTCATCACTATAGCTACTCTAAAAATCAATCTCATATGGTAATGAATCAAACATTGTAATTCTTGGAGTATTGATAGGTGATTTTAGGGATAAATAACCTTAACTTTGGATACTTGGCATTTGACATGTAATGCTTCTTCCCTTACATTGTAAATATAAACATTTTGTTTATCAAAAGTCATACCTTTTTCTATTGAAGATCCTTCACTTTCCACTTGCATGGTGGATTCCTTTATGGGCTGCTCACTAACTCATTTCAGATCTGAATTTTCTCGCTTCTTGATTTCTTCATGCCCCACCATTATAATAGGAAAAAAATCCCTTAATTTTCAATAGGTGTTGTTTTTCTTGAGCGGATATCAACTTAGCTTCCTTAGCTCTTCTTATCGATTCATCACACCTTTTTTGGGTCCCCATTACATCCTTTGTGCTTGTCTGCAATGTGGTTAGTTTCTTTCCAACCACATTCTCTGGTTCTTTTTCTTTATTTAAGATGAATTATTTTGATTTTAGCTCTTTAGAAAATTATTGAGGCCTAGATTTTGACACAACATTATTCTTTATTTATATCTCCATCCATGCCTTTATATCCTTATGATATTATTGCAAAGCTTGCAACATTTCTAACATGAATTCTTGTCTTGTGCTTATGACTCATAGGCTGACAAGACCATAACTCTAATACCACTATAATGTACATAAATGGGCATTTTTAAATAATTTTGGATTCACTTTAGAAACCCTAGGAAGGATTAATAATTTTTTTTTTTGTAAAACCATTGTGGAAAATACAAATTTGTTGAATATAGTAATAGACATAAAATAAATGCTAAAAATGAATTTAAACCCTGAAATCTAGATTTTTATTTATTAGTTTTAACTTAGAAAAGAGGGGGCCATCTATTTAGAATTGGAATTTTGGCGTGCGCGCACACACATATATGTATGTATGTATGTATGTACGCATATGTGTGTGTGTGTATATATATATATGTATGTATGTATGTATGTATATATGTATGTATGTATACACACACACACACACACACACACACACATATATAGATACATATATATATATATACATACATACATATATACATACATACATAAGTTGTAGTAGCTAGGGCATCACTTCTAGGTTGAGGTCACCATTGGGGGTAGATTTATAGGGATGATGTCATCTAAAACAAGTTTACATCATCATTTCTAGTTTTTGGGGCAAGCAATTGGTCTATTTCATCCATACGGGGTATTATTTGCTAAATAATTTTGGTGTATATGGTCAACTATACTTTTCCTACTTGTGAATGACCTAATTTTTCTAGTTTTTGATTTCTAGCGAATGATGGCCTATATTTTTGCTAGTTTTTAAAGAGAGAGTCGTATGAGTGCCCCCATTCAGGGAGAGTGTAAATGAGAGTAAATTGTGCCAACTAACTAGTATCCAGACTCTCAAGTGCCAACCAACATCAACATGTACTTAATATAGAGGGGGATCAGTACTTGATCCCCCTCTATATTAAGTACATGATCCCCCTCTATATTAAGTACATGTTGATGTTGGTTGGCACTCGAGAGTCTGGATACTATTTAGTTGGCACAATTTACTCTCATTTACACTCTCTTGAATGGGGGGCACTTGTACGACTCTCTTTAAAAACTAGCAAAAATATAGGCCATCATTCGCTAGAAATCAAAAACTAGAAAAATTAGGTCATTACAAGTAGGAAAAGTATAGTTGACCATATACACCAAAATTATTTAGCAAATAATACCCCGGATGGATTAAATAGACCAATTTCTTGCCCCAAAAACTAGAAATGATGATGTAAACTTTTTCAAATAACATCATCCCTATAAATCTACCCCTAATGGTGACGTCAACCCTGGAAGTGATGCCCTAGCTACTAAAACTATATCCGAACTTGCAAGTCGATAATATAATGCCCAAATTGTACCCATTGATAGATGCCCTAGAAAATATGATATTTTCTTGACTAATTTATATGAAGATATAAAATTTTAAATGCTTCCCTAATTATTCTATCACTCTGAAAGTTGATGTTGCTTTAGATCTGAAGCCCAATGTTACCCTAGCTGAAATGTGATAAAAATAGATTTGAAGCCCAAATACGATTCCTAGATAGAATCACCACAAAGAACCAGAGGTTTTTCATCCCCAATATCTTTTCCTCTAGAGGTTTTTCATCCTTTAATTCTCCAAAAGATGATTTTCATTCTCAATGGTTGAAAGTTGAATCGAGAATGCTCAAACTTGCAAAATCTAGATAAGTGAAAAAATGATTGATAAAATATTTTTACCAAATGAGCATAATGCCCCTTTTATAATTTCCCTTTCACCTTTTTGAGAAAGACACCCATAAAGAAAGTTCACCTACTTTTATTTTAGTTTTGAGTTACTTTATCAATATATTTTAATAATAAAACAACAATTTTATTTTTTATGATATAACATTTGCTTTTTGGCCACTTAAGTTAAAATATTAATTTATATCCCTTATTAAAATATTTCAAAAAGGGAACATGACATCTTCTTAGTCAGTGATATACTAGAGATTGATGAAGAGGGATGCATCATCTTGAATCATGAAGGAATCATATAGATATAAACTAAGATGTTAAGGAAAAATTTCATTATCGAGTATCTGATCAATTGGACCTTGAAGATGCAACATGGGAAGATGAAGAACTTAGGTAACAACATCCATACATTACCAACATTGGGGATAATGTTTCTTTGAAGGGGAGGGGCATGTTACTCCTTTAATCCTCGGTCATATATCGGGATATGGATGGCTGTCTTATGGCTAACATAATATGTTATAATGTCATATCACATCCATTTATGATTTCATATATGTAGACAAAAATATTCACTTATTGCTATTATATTAAACCTTTAGTATGTCATTATATGCATGATTCCTAAGAAAGCAAACTAGACATTGATAACACTGGTTTTATTTACGTTGAATTTTTTAATCTTTCCATGCTTTCTTCCTCTATTTTTCTGGAATTATCCCTTCACTTTTAGACATTAAACAATGTGTTACTCAAATCAATATTTTTGATTTATCCTTAGATATTTCTAGACATAAGAACCCGAGTAAGGGACAATATTGACCTATACTATTGTCCCATATGGCCTCTTCTATCCAATCACGTGGTTCTTATATTTAAAAAATGACCCATCACTTATTTATCTTTTATAAATTTGTATTGATTACTTTGGGTCAACTTATAGTATTGTTAATTTCAAAATTCAAGAAAAGGAATCTTATATACACAATGTACCAACTATTATAAGGGGAATTTGGGCTATTATTATCCATCTACTAATTGGATAACTTAAGGACTTCATTTGGGCTGCATTATTCACTACATATGAAGGTAAAATTATGAATTGCATAACACACATTATCTTGGAGGTAAAGTAGTTGTAGCCCACTATCTTGGTGGAAATTTCACAAGGGCAGCCTATCTTCAAGGGACACAATTTATATCAAACACAATAGAACTACCTTGAGTCCAAAATGTAGTGTAGAACTTGATGACAATTACATGGGGGTGACCACCAAGGTTAGTATGACTTAAGCACTTGCAAATTTTATTTAGTTTAATGTGCACTTAAGTCTTATGTAGGTAGCTAGGGTTTGTTTTGCAGGTACATGCATGCTAGGAGAAACCTACAACAAATTGGATGGAACAAAAAGTGAAGTGAAGGAAATATTATCAGTCACTGAAAAGAATAGATTTAAACACCTCGACAGACACTAATACTCAATTTAGACACTAGTGCCCAAGAGATCCTGTCTCCTTTTGGGTGATTGTCTAACATAAATTTTGGATCATTATTTTCTAAACGAAGCACATATAGTTTAGATTGATCTTGTTCCACTAATTGTCCAGCCAAAATCTAATCTAGCTAATCGGATATCGGTTATGTCACTCTTATCCTCTTATTGGTTGTACATGCTTATCATTGTATGTTGATGTATTGTATGATTCTGATTTAGTCTAGTCATATGATAAAGATTTAATTTATGTTAAATAAATATTATTAGTAGGTCAAAATTGGTGCTTCGCATAACATAGTAGGGCATAAATATGAAGATTTGATGGCGTGCCTTGAAAATGCCATAGATTTTGATTCGGGAACCAAAATAACTCTATTTTTTAATGAAAATATCTCAACAATACATAGGCCATATTAAATGCACTAGCCATTTACAACATGTTTAACAATTTTCAAAGGTTGAAATCATCCATCTAAGACCTAAAAAATTGAGTTTGAAGTTTTTTTAGTTTTTTTTTAATTTTAAAAATACCTTATCTTCATAACCATGAGTAAACTTGAGTTGAAACCCAAATAATAAATTAATTAAGGTGCTTCGATAATGTATACAATTTTATAGGATCTCGGCAACTAAAATTTGAAACTTACTAAAAATAGTAAGTTTTGCTAAAAATAATAAGTATAATCAATTTTGGATTAGAAATCAAGCTTAACTAGGATTTTATTGCAATTAAAATAAGAGGACCTCTTATATAATTAAAAAGGAAGGAAATAATTAGAATTAAAGGATTTTTATCGGGAAAATTTTCTTTTCCTATTACATTTTTGTTGTTGTTTGTTCGTCCTCATCAAAAGATGAAGCATTTCAACAACAAAACCCAAAGATTACCAAGATTGAGGGAAATGTACCTTTTAAGTGGAGGGAATGCTACACCCTTAATCCTAGGTCATACATTAGGATATAAATGGTCGGTTTACAACTAACATAATATCTTTTCATTTCATTTCACATTCATATGGTTAGTAGGTTTCCCTTAGTGTTTTTATATAATTATAAGGTATATATAGGAGTTAGTAGCTAGTACTTGTTCATCATATCAAGCAATTGAGTCTTATCGTATGGTTTTGAAGTTTCCGCAAATTGGATATCTCATTCTACTTGCATGTTGTGATTATTTCTCTATATTTTGGTGTTATATTGTTGTTGATATTCAGATCTATCTAAGTAATTTAATTACGGAACAAATTACACATAGATATATATGCAATACAAAACCTACAAATCATAGTATAACCTACAACACAAATAGATGGAGGTATAAATGATAACATTCAAACATTAACATCAAAACATGATTTCATGATTGGATAACACTAACACCAAAATATGAATCCTATTCCAGTTATATACTTTTATTCATAAAGACTAAAAAATAGTATGTACACACAAAGTTGTAGCAAACTCTCTTCAGAGTTGAGAGAGAAAAGAGAGATAACCCCACAATGGAAAATGCCACCCCTATTTATACTTTTAGCCCATAACTACTTCATAACCACCTCTTAGTAACTAAGTGACATTTTTACAATTCACTTTTCACTTAAATCATAACTTAAAAGTGGCTTTATGAAATGTTTTTCCCAATGGATAAATAGAAATAGTCCTTGAGAAACTTACATGAAATTACAAAAAGTAATTCATCGATGGAAAAATAGAAAAATTCACTTGAATAGAGGGAGATAAAAATAAATTTCATTCTTGGAGGTTTCTTACTTGATCCACTTAAGAAGTTTTACCAAGTAACATTTGTAACCTAAATCCCAACATAGTATCAAATACAATCTTCTCCTTGGAGATGAGAATGTTGCATAAAAAATCCATCCACGAGTTTATAGCATCAAAAATCATCAACACGAATGAGGAATAATTTGTGTTTTAATTGAAATTGGAAATCCTTCCATTTGATACAATCCACTATGGTGGATTTTTTTATAGGAATATGCTTTCCATTGATCATTATTGTCTTTATGTTGTTGAAGTTCATATGATAAAAATTTCCATCACCAATACGAAAATAAATGACCAAAACTAAAATAAAATCATCTTGAATACACTTTAAAATTATGGTTCCAAGGTGAAGAGGCTATGGAAAATTCTTGAGTGAGATTCAACAAGTAGAACTCGATTTATGAGAAAACAAGATCTCACAATTAAGGAAAAATAACACATGAGAGATGGTTCTCATGAAAAATATATATCATGTTTCAGGTTTTTAAATATAAAAAATATTAATATTTTCTTCAATATATTTCCAACACTTCAAACTTCGCTCAAATTGGAGTCTAGACGTGAAAGTTATGGTCAAAATAAAATTGGTTCCATAGTCCCATCTCAGGAGAAATTCTCCACCTTTAAGTCATGAGATCATTTTTTCAAAGAGTAAGGTACATCCTTAATACCCAAATTTCTCTTTTTCTTCACTTTGGGTACTTAAAATTCATTATTAATTCTTCTTTTAACTTGAGTTTAGTTTTGGTGGCAATTAGGAACTTCATAAAGTACCTAAGTGAAATTTTAAGGGAAAAATGGAACAACTTAAGTACCTAAGCAACATTTTGAGCCTCATTAAGACACAAAAATGAAGTGATACCCCTTGTGAATCTTGTGTGGATCAAAATTAACATTCCAATGGAAAATTATAACTTCTAATGCAAAGTGATTTTGGAGTGCATAATGGAACTAAAATTCTCTCATGAAGATGATGTTGAAACTCATGCAAATGAAAAGAGTTTCATGGGAGGAGGAAACTTGGAAACAAGACAAAAGTGTAAGAGTTACTTCTATAAAAATTTCTTTCCTATTTAACATTGATTTTTTTAAAAACATATATTTTTAGTTCTTTCGTTTTGAGCCCTATTATGGTGTATCCTAGGAACTAACTAAAGTGGTACAATTGAAGGTTGAAAAGAAGAAAAAAATTAAAAATGGAAGTGTGGGAGAGAAGAATAAACATTGAAACAATTAGGGAAAGAAAACCATTGAATTTATAAGAAGTAAAACAAGTTATCAAACATTGAACAACATGTCCATAGTGTCTGCAGTTTAAGTGGGGTTAATGAGGACATTTGGGGTCCTAAAGAGAAAAGGGATATTGCAATTGCCCAAGCAGATATGCAAGACTCCTCTCAGGCCACTGCCATTGCCTTCTTCATGTCGCTGCAGGCTATCAAGACCAAGATTGACTGAGCCATCAAGTAACGAGTTGTTGTGATGTTGTTTTTTGGCTGCGATGTGGCTGTCATCTGGCGGTTCTGGAGCTGTTTTTGGTGGAGCTTTATATGCTGTTTCTCTTTTGGTTTCTTTTTTATCTTTCCTTCTTTCTTTTGGATCTTTGTATGTTTAGATCCTTTTTTCACTTATATTGTAATATTTGGTCATTGAGCCCTTCTTGGTTATTTTTTTGCCCTTCTCTGGGCTGTATCTCTCATATTCACTATCTAGCTTTTGAGCCCTTTTGTATACAGGTATAGTCACTTCAAAACTATTTTCCCTTAATAATAAAAAAAAAAACAAGTTATCTAATAAAAAATTGAAAAATGAGATAGAAAATTTGACATGACAAGAACCAAAAATATTTCAAAGACCTACTATTTATTTCTCTCCTTTACATTCCAACTATTTTTGTAGCTTACATTATACTATTTAACCAAATATTTTATGTGGCACCCATTTTATATATTAATTTTCTTAATCAAGGACCTATAGGGATTTCCTTTAGTTCACAACACCACCTCCATGCCACCATGTTCCCAGGAATAGTTACTCATTTCTATATCGTAGATCATTACCAAAAACCACTATCGGATCATATTATGTTTGAAGCTACCCTCATGTCATAATAATTCTATAGTTTTCATTGAACTCACCCTTTTAATTGAGGCATGATTTGAAATGAATTAAGTGGGACATTAATGTAATCCATGCAATAGAAGACTTTTGGGTCACCACTTGATCTAAATAATTATTTTTCCTCTTCAAATATACTTGATCAATGTTAGAAACCCATATTAATTCTCAAGATAATATATTTACATTACTTCATGATCCAAATTATTTGCATCATGGAATGATCGTTGACTCTTAATTTACGACACCATTAACTTATTTCTCGGGCATCTTCCTCCACTTTCTATAAAGAGTAGAGTTTGTTATATTATGGAAATTCTACTTCTTACATTTCAAATCAATTGAACTCCAATATTATATGTATGGTTTTAACCTCTATTTTAATTAATTTAATGCATCTAGGGAATTGTTTTTAATTCTAATATAGTTGTCTATACTTGATTAATAAATTTTTTTATGGCTTATACCTACCCGTCTCCTTTCTCTTGTATTTTAGATATTTTTACATTGTTCTTACTACTATTAAGATGTGTTTTTGTGTGTGTGGAATATATTTATATTTATTTTACATACTATGTTATCCAAAAAATAAAAATAAATATTTATCCCTATTTCACTCTTAGGGCATTGCAAACCTTTTCTCATATTTCCACTCTCCGCAATTTTAGATTAGGATTGTGCTATCCTAATTTTTCCCCAAAAAATTGACCAAACCCAACCCTGCACAGGAAGAAATCTAAAGGTCGGTTCCTTTATATGAGCCCACATTTCAAATCCAATAGTCATGTTGCAAGCAAGACTCTACAATAGAGGATCAAGGTCTGCGAAGGATCAAACAATGACAAAGGAGCCCAGAGCTTGAAAGGAAAGAAAACGGGGAAAGGCTTAAAGTCTTTGGGCTTCACAAATGATTCAGAGCTGGCCCAAATTGGCTAAGTATAGAGAGATGGAGGAGGCTGCCAAGTGTCTCAATGACACAAATTCAGGGGTGAAGCCAAGGGTGATTCCCCAAATGAGTGCGAAGCTTCCACGTGTCCCAAATATAAAAAGGAGACAGTCGGTAGTTGAAAAGTCTCGGTGCATCGACGCCCCACGTGTCTCATTGGCACAACACCAAGGTTGGGTCCAAAGATCGGGTTCCCAAATGAGCGCGGGCTCACCACGTGGTCAGAATCAAAAGAGGGGACAAAGCTAGTCGTATAATTGGCTAAGTATAGAAAGGCTAGTGGAAAGAACCACATGTCATCTCGACACAATTTCAAAAGTAAGAGCCCAAGGTGGAGACTCAAACTAGCGCCAGCCTTCCACATGGTCAGGGTCCAACAGAAGTCAAATGGTAGTGGGCCCAAATCGGTTATGTATAAGAGTGTTGGCGAAGGTGCCAAGTGTATCAATGATGCACTTTCAAGGGTTAGAGCCAAAGGCAGAGACTCAAGCAAGTGCCAAGCCTCCACATGTCCCAAGTCTGATAAAAAGGGGACAGAGCTAGCCCTTAAATCAACTAAGTATGAATAACCAACAGAAGTCTCCACGTGTCTCATCAATGAAAATTCTAAGACGCGACCCAAAGTGGAGACTCAAATGAGCGTAAGGCTTCCACGTGTCTAGGGTTCGATAAAGGAATCATCCAGAATTGGCTAAGTATCGCAAACTCACGGAAGGTGCCACATGTAAGCTTAGTGCATCTCAAAGGAAAATCTAAAAGTGGGTCTCCCAAACTAGAATTGGTAGTCCATGTGTCCTTGGTCTGAAAAGGGACAGATTCGATAGTTGAAAAGTCAAGATGGGGCAGATTTAGTAGAAGGTGCCACATGCCTCAATGACGCAAATTCAAAAAGGGGCGGCCTAAGGGCTAGTCTCAAGTGAGCGCAAAGCTTCCACGTGTCCAAAAATTAGAAAGGGGACAAAGTTGACCATTTAAATTGACTAAGTATAGAAGGGTTAGCGAAAGGTGCCACGTGTCAGCCCGACGTAATTCCAAAAGTTAAAACTCAAGGAGAAAAATAAAATGTGTGTTAAGCCTACACGTGTCTCGGAGTCGAGGGCAAATGGCCCTGCCAAACAAAAGGGACTTAGCCAAAATAGAAAGGAACAAAGCAAAGCTGTGGAGGTTTCCACGTGTCTCTTAGGCGCAAATTAAAAAAATCAAAAAGTGGTCCCCAAACGCATGCCAGCTCTACACGTGGCCATGTTTCAAGTCAAGGCGGGTCATCAGAGGTAGTTTGAAATTTTGGCCCGAGAAGGCGTAAAGTGTAAAAATAAGCCGCACCTACCGATGCCCAGAGGAGCCATGTGTTAGGCCTAAATTACATGTGGGTTGGCGGGCACGGGAGGAATTTTCACCCAAATGGAAAATGCGGACCGTCGGTCCGAAGATGGTTTTTTGGAAAAAGTGAATTGTGAGGCTATAGGGCGTTTTTGTATTTTTGTGTGCAAAAGGCACAAAGTCAAATTCAGGCCCGCAGACCCATTCTGCTAAGCTTTTTTTTGCCATTTTTGTATAGATCCAACTCAAACATTCAGATGGACATATATTTCGATCCAATGCTCGAAATTCAACAAATTTGGCACCATTAGAAAGGGTATTAACCTCATCTACTCCATGGAAACATGAGATTTTAATTTTGACAAGGTTAGATGGGTGAGAATTAAGAAAATTTCTTCATGTCATTAATATGCAATCTGATTACTTCAACAACCAGATCAGATTCGATTTGATCCGTCATTCTTCCTTCTTCGACATGTCGAGTAGACATAAAATGGAAGAATCACAGATAGTGAGTGGATTTGTAGGGGCATTGATGGCTAGTAGCTGAGCTCCAAATTAGGTTTCCCACCTCTTTTCTTCTCCTCTCTTCATTGCATCTATAAAGGTAAGAGCTTGGATCATTGTAAAGGGTTGGACATTTTTGTTTTACACCCTCCCTTCTTCCCTTGTTTGCAAGTGAATTTTGGAGCTTTCCAAACCTCCCATTCAAGTTGTAATATAAAGTTTTTCCTCTTGGCTACTGTAATGTATTGTATCAATTCTGGAGCAATAGTATATGTCTGTGGATGATTCTCAACCCTCTCATGTGTTCATTGTTGTTTTCTGATCTCTCATTGCAGTTTGGTTATCTGTGCATGGTGGTTGTATTGCATTTCTATGGTTTGTGTTAAATTAAAAAATTAGTGTTTAAAATTCCTTTGGTGCATCACCTTTTTAGATTTGGTTTATTTTATCACATCTTCTTAACCCTGTCTCCTTGGCAAGATACAATAGGTTTTAGAGTATATCCTTTGTCATTTATTTGTATGCACCTGAATAGAGAAATAGGAACTGGCCTTCATCTAGAGAGATCTCTTGATTTTCAAAGTCCCACACTTTGAGAGATGCTCCATGTTATGCAATCACACTGAGAGTCTCAACCCGTCAAGCTTCGAGAAATTTAGGGGTCTTTGTTATTTTGCACTAACATTTTTACACGCTGGTGGGACCAAGAGGTCTCCATTTTTTTACTACAGCAAGATTGATGTGCACTTGTTGTAAGGTCTCATATTTTAATAAGCTCTAAAATTACACATCTGGTGACTCCAAAAGAGGTAGAGTCCACTAGTTTTAGTAGCCTAGGCTTGACAAATTCATGAGAAGGATTCATACCGAGATCAAGAACTAGAGAAGAAGGATTGTTCGTCTATTTACACTTGTCCCTAGACAGAGGGAGAAGGGGGAGAAGAGCTCAAAGGTCTCCATCTCCACCAAGTAGAACCTTATCGACACCTCCCCCTATTAAGACTTTCATCCAATCAACAAGGGTTCTTAGGCCAATCATAATGGTACATCCACCTCCCAACCCCTATGTCAACTTCACTGGCAACAACCCACTTGCTCTCAATGCACAAAATTTAGTACCGAGTTGCTGACATTAAAGAGCATTCCATATTTTACTAGAGAAAACTATACTACTCCTACTGACCATATTCAATACATTGCAAATGTCTACATAATTTATGAAATCAATGAGATGGACATTGCCGTCAAATTGTTAGCCTCTTTATTCAAGGGGAAAAAATCACAATGGTTCAAGAGTCTAACAATAGGCTCTATTTAGAACTGGGACCATCTATGCAGAGCTCTTCACAACCAATTTGGAGAGAAGGGAGATAATCTATCCTTGTTGGAACATTTGACAACCATCAAGAGGGATCCTAATGAGCATTTGACTAATTTCAACTTCAGATTCCAGCGGATGTGGGATAGGATTCCGGTGGCCATAAGACTAACTAGATGAAGGTGATTTTCTATACTTCCTTAGAGCTTTAAATTTTGATATTTCCTTAATGATTCAATCCATGGGAGGTGTAGCCTTACCTTTAGCCTATAAAATTTCCATTAGAGCTGAATTTTTTTAATTCAGACTAGTAAACTCACACCTAGGACACCTATGCCTCTATATCTAGAACTAGGAGTTCCAAGCACTATTCAAACACCCACATTAGCCCCCATACATGCTCCAAGGAATCAAAGTTCAATTGAAGCTTCCACCTCATCTTCTAGCACTTCAAAATAACTAAAAGAGGTTATGAAACAACTGCCAAACCTATGGAATGAGCTAGCGACTATCAAAAGGTAACAGGCTCATAATTCTAGGTTGTATCAACCCCAAACTCAATATCAAGCCAGACCCCCATATCAACAAAGTAGACCACCAGCTCAGGATATAAATCAAAATCAAAACCAAGGACAACCTCAAGTTTCTAGGCCTTTCTAACCATATGATCCAAACACAGCTTCAAAATTGAGGGCCTTGGTTCTAACACAAAACAACATGGCTCAGGAATATGATTGGTGTTTCCCATGCGATTAGCCCCATAACTAGTCAATATGTTTCAATGGTGTGTTTAACCAAGCCTTGATGGTACAGACAATGGTGTATCCCAAGAGCCCGGTCAAGGGGAAAATGAGCAAAGATAAGAAACCTAGAAAAAGGAACCTCTAAGTGAGACCATGCTTGTCAATTGGTAGGTGGAAGATTTTTGTGGTATGAACCAAGCCCTTTCTCAAAGTGTAGTTGCCAATACACGGTCCAAGAAAAGGAATATTGGAGAGGGAAAATCATCAAACTTAGGTAATCCACAACCCTCTATTACTCCATAAGGTATTGGAAATCAAGGTACTACTCCCAAAGTGCGAGCCATTGCACCCAAGCCACCTTCCATACCCGCTCAGGTACCAGTTGTAATGGCCCATGTGCAAGAGAAGAATGTACCAGGAAAGGGGCAGTAAAAAGATAGCTCCTCCCCATTTAACATCATTGAACAGATGAAGAAAATAAATGTGAATATCTCAATGTGGGATTCATTGGCTATCCCAAGACAGAGATACCTATTGCAGGCTACCATGGCCAATTGGTCAACCTCAAATCAGCCCCCTAACCAAAGAAGAGAAAGTGATTACCAATATGGCTCAGCCCGAAGGAAACCATGGAGGAAAACAAGGTAAGAGTACAAAGATCCCTCTGTTCTATGTTTTATTGATCATTGGAGACAAGCTAGTGCATAATTGCATGATTGATTCAGGGGCAAGTATCTTAGTTATCAAGCAGATAAGTGATCAGTTGGATCTTCAATACAAAGTCATCTCTAATGGCGTAGTGAAATTGAATGGGATAAAGGTAAAAATGTTGGAGTCATCAAATATTTGAGCCTCACACTGCACGCATGCCCCAATGTAACCATATTACAAAATGTATCAGTCATAGACTTGCCACCACATTTTGCATTGTGTTTGTCGAGGACTTCACCGCTAATATTGGAGGATATTTTCTCGATGATTGGTTACACATGATTTTTAGAACAAGATATGGGGATAAGGTTATGATAAAATCGAGCCCATTGCAGATTTCCATATTGAGTCTCATGTACCCAACCCAATCAATGTGAATTGTTTAGCCTTTGATTAAGAAGACCTCCCAAGAACTTATGAGGAAGATACCAAGGTTGGTTGTATTCCAGACTTGACTCTTGATGAGTGGGTGAACAAGAGGCATGCTTTTGACCCTTACAAGGAAATGGAGGAATATGAGCTAGGATTTTATTGTTTTCATGAGGAGATTCATCCTCTTCCTAACATCACTAAGCTAGGCCACAAAGATGATAATGAGGTATGGTAGTTATGCTTTGACAACTCAATAAGTCTAATGCCAGAGCAACATTTCAGAGAGCTATGGACATGGCATTCAAAGGCTTAATCAAAAATATAGTTCTGATATATCTAGATGATATCATCATCTTCTCAAAGAATGTTGCAGACCATCTCTTCCACCCGGGGGCGGGTATTTGAGAGGTGTAGAAGGTTTGAGTGTCATTAAATCCAAAGAAGTGTTTATTATTGGCACACGAGGGCAAGTTGTTGAGCCACATTGTCTCAAGAGAAGGGTTAACAATTGATCCTGAAAGGGTTGAAGCCATTTGAACACTTCCATTGCCACAACACAAGAAGTCTCTCCAAATCTTCTTGGGGAGAATAAACTTTGTCCGCAGGTTTGAGCCTGATTTTACCACTCTTTTAAAGTCTTTAACGATGATGTTGAAGAAGAGTCTTGCATTTAAATGGATAGTAGAAGGAAAAGAGAGTTTTGAGGCCATCAAGCTCACAATATCACAGGCCCCAACCCTTGTTAACCTAGACTTTTCAAAGGACTTCATGTTGTATGCTTTTGGAGGGTCAAACACAATCTCAACTATCTTGGTTCAGCCTAACAAATAAGGTTCAGAACAACCCATAGCCTTCTTTAGCGAGCTTGGAGGATTACAAGGTAAAGTATTATTTCATTGAAAATCATGTCCTTGCTGTCATTAGGAGTTTGAAGAAGTTCAAACACTTGGTCTCGAACAATAAGATTCAACTACTAGTGTCTCATGCTGGTGTCAAATATTTTCTCCTAAACAAGGACTTGAATGAGAAGAGAGAAGGTTGGATCACTCGTGTAATGGAGTATGATATTGAAATAAAAGTGACCAAGCTGGTTCGTGGCAAGGGTTTGTGTGAGAAACTCACTTCCAAGCAACAAGTTAAGTCAGCAGATGAAGAAGAGGTTGTCCTATTACTACAGAATGATCAAGAGCAACCAACTAATGATGCACCTATTCCATGTTGGACTCAAGCCTTGGTGCATTATCTCCAAACAAGTTTGTGCCCTCTAGAATGGAACAAAGCAAAGAGGAGATACTTCAAACTACAAGCCATCCCATATGTGCTTATTAGTGGTATCTTGTTCAAGAAGGATATCAATAGTGTTCTATTGAGGTGCATTGGGACATGAAAAATTGAGAGGGTGTTGCATGACTTCCATGATGGAGAAGGAGGCCACTTTGCTCCTCGGTAACAACTCTCAAAATCATGAAAGCTGGTTATTATTGGCCTATGGTGTTTAGTGATTACTACTCATGGATCAAGAAGTGCAAGAAGTGTGCATTATTCATAGGGAAGGAAAATTTAGCAGCCCTTCCCCTTCGTCCAATTTTAGTGGATCAGCCATTCATGCAATGGGGACTAGAATTCATTGGAGTAATTAACCCAAATTCAATCCAGGGCCACAAGTGGATACTTACAAAGCAACTGACTATTTCACCAAGTGGACTGAAGTAGTGGCACTTAAGGAGGAAAATGAATCCAACATATTGGATTTCTATGAAGGGATAACCACTAGGTTAGGATTCCTTGCCACTCTCATATCGAGACAATGCATTGGCATTCCGGGTACAAGGATCACTGAATGGGTTTTCAAGAATGGTGTATACCTTAGCACTTCCTCAAACTATTACCCTCAAGGTAATGGCCAAGCAGAGTCCACAAACAAGAACCTATTAAGGATTATCAGAAGGACTCTGGATGAAAATTAGATAACTTGGCACACAAAGCTCAAATCAGCTCTATGGGCTGACAGGATCACATCCAAAAGGTCTATAGGAAGCTCTCCATACAAGCTTGTATATGGAAAAGAGGTAGTATTTCCCATATCATTGGAGTTGCCTGCTTTGGAGCTCATGAAATAGTTGGAACTAGATGAGTTTGAACCTATTGCAATCAGGTATGCTAGAGCTAATGGAAGTAGGAGAGGCAAGAGAACATGTAATGCAAATCATGGAGAAAGATCAAGCATTGATCAAGAAGAGATTTGATAAGAAAGCAAGAACAAGGACCTTTCAAGAGGGGGACTTAGTTCTAAAGTGGGATGCAGATCGGGAAAAACTAGGAAAACATTCCAAGTTTGATGCCATTTGGAGTGGCCCCTACATGGTCACAAGATGTACAAGTAGCAATGCCTTCTAACTGGCTAAGTTGGATGGTGAAGAATTATAGATTAGTCAATGGGATCTACCTCAAACACTACTACTAAAAGGAAAAATTCCTCGCCCTTGTAAATATTAGCCTAGGTTTTTAATTTCTCCAAGTGCGTATGCACATTGTCTTGTTGTAGCATAGGTTTTATTTCCCTAAGTGCTCTGGCACAAGTTTTTTTGCTCCAGGTTTGCATCATTATATAGTTTGATGCACCTCTAGGTGAATGCGCTAGGCCCTTCAGCATTTACAACAGGGAGACCCATGGTCACCATGATAGTTGCTAATTTTAAAATAGAACAAATATAAAGCAACTAAAATTGGGTTTCGAGGGGTCCATTTCCAGAACAACAGGGCAGGTTCAAGGTCACCAAGTGTAAACATCGGATTCAAGCTTCAAAGAATAGGACCAATATTAGGCCACCACCCATGACTCGTGCCCAATGGATATAGCAGGCAGCTGATCTCTTCATTTAGCGAGAAAGATGTCCCCGTGAGTCACCAAATTATTATCTCAATTTTCCCCTGGTAAAATTGACCAAACCCAACCCTGCACAGGAAGAAATCTAAAGGTCGGTTCCATTGTACAAGCCCGCATTTCGAATCCAACGGTCATGTTGCGAAAAAAAGATTCTATAATGGAGGAGCAAGATCTGCGAAAGATCAAACAATGACAAAGGAACCCAGAGATCGATAGGAAAGAAAATGGGGAAAGGCTCAAAGTCTTTAGGCTTCACAAATGATTTAGAGAGTGCCCAAATTGTCTAAGTATAGAGAGACGGCGGAGGGTTTCAAGTGTCTCAATGTTACGGCTTCAAGGGTCCAAGCCAAGGGTGGTTCCCAAATGAGCGCGAAGCTTCCAGGTGTCCCAAGTCCAAAAAGGAGATAGTCGGTAGTTGAAAAGTCTCACGAAGCAAAATACACCATGTGTCTAATCGACGCAACACCAAGGTTGGGTCCAAAGATCAGGCTCCCAAATGAGCACAGGTTCACCTCGTGGTTAGAATTGAAAGAGAGGATAGAGCTGGTCGTAGAATCGGCTAAGTATAGAAATGCCAGTAGAAAGAACCACGTGTCAGCTCGGTGTAATTTCAAAAGTAAGAGCCCAAGGAAGAGACTCAAACTAGTGCCAACCCTCCACGTTGTCAGAGTCCAATAGAATTCAACTAGTAGTGGGCCCAAATCGGTTAAGTATAAGAGTTTTGGTGAAAGGCACCAAGTGTCTTAATGACGCACCTTCAAGGGTCAGAGCCAAAGGTGGAAACTCAAGTAAGTGCCAAGCATCCATGTGTCCCAAGTATGATAAAAAAGGGACAGAGTCAGCCCTCAAATCAATTAAGTATGAAGAACCGAAAAAATTCTCCACTTGTCTCATCAGAGCAAATTCAAAGGCACAACCCAAAGTGGAGACTCAAATGAGCGCGAGGCTTCCACATGTCTAGGGTTTAAGAAAGGCATCAACCTAAATCAACTAAGTATCACAGACTTGCGGAAGGAGCCACATGTCAGCTCGGTGCATCTTCAAAGGTAAATCTAAAAGTGGGTCTCCTAAACTAGCGCTAGCCTTCCACGTGTCCTAGGTCCGAAAAGGGACAAAGTCGACAGTTGAAAAGTCAAGATGGGGTAGAGTCAGTGGAAGGTGCCACATGCCTCAATGGTGAAAATTCAAGAGGGGTGGCCCAAGGGCCAATCTCAAGTGAGCATGGAGCTTCCACGTGTCCAAAAGTTAGAAAGGGGACAGAGCCGGCTATTTAAATTGACTAAGTATAGAAGGGTTAATGAAGGCACCACGTGTCATCCCGATGCAACTCCAAAGGTTAAAACTCAAGGGGAAAAATCAAATGTGCGTTGAGCCTACACATGTCTTGGGTCAGGCATATGGCCCTGCCAAACAAAAGGGACTTAGCCAAAACACAAAGGAACAGAGCAAAGCTGCAGATGCCTCCACGTGTCTTTTCACCGCAACTTCAAAAACAAAATCCAAAAGTGATCCCCAAACGTGTGCCAGATCTACATGTGGCCATGTTTTAAGTCAAGGTGGGTCACCTAAGGTAGTTTTAACTTTTGGCCCGAGAAGGCGTAAAGTGTAAAAATAAGCCACACCTCCACCGACTCCCAGAGGAGCTACGTATCAGGCCTAAATTACATGTGGGCCAACGGGCATGGGGAGGACTTTTTTCCCAAATGGAAAATGTGGACCGCCGGGCCCAAAGATGGTTTTTTGGAAAAAGTGAATTGTGGGCCTACGAGGTATTTTTTCATTTTTGTTTTTTGTTTTTGTGTAAAAGGCACAAAGTGAATTTTGGGCCCGCGGATCCGTTCTACTTAAGCTGGTTTTTTCCATTGATTGTACGGATCCAACTCAAACATTAAGATGGACATATCTTTCAATCAAAGTTGCTTTAAATTCAGAAAATTTTGCACCATTAGAAAGGTCTCGACCTCGTCTATGCCATGAAAACATGAGATTTTAATGTCGACGAGGTTAGGTGGGTGAGAATTAGGAAAATGTATTCATGCCATTAATATGTAATTTGATTGCTTCAACAACCGATAAGATTTGATTTGATCCGCCATTCTTCCTTCTTGAAACGCCGAGTAGACATAGAGTGGTGGAATCGATAGATTGTGGGTGGATTTGCAGGGGCATTGATGGTTGGTAGCTGAGCTCCAAATCAGGTTTCCCACCTCTTTTCTTCTCCTCTCTTTGCTGCATCTATAAAGGTAAGAGCTTGGCTCATTGTAAAGGGTTGGACATTTTTGTTTTGCACCCTCCCTTCTTCCCCCTTGTTTGCAAGTGAATTTTGGAGCTTTCTAAACCTCCCATTCAAGTTGTAATACACAGTTTTGCCTCTTGGCTACTCATGTAATGTACTTGTATCAATTCGGAGCAATAATATATGTATGTGGATGATTATCAACCCTCTCATGTGTTCATTGTTATTTTCTGATATCTCATTATAGTTTGGTTATCTGTGCATGGTGGTTGTATTGCATTTCTATGGTTTGTGTTAAATTGTAAAATGGGTGTTTAACATTCCTTTAGTACATCACCTTTTTAGCTTAGGTTTATTTTCTCACATCTTCTTAACCCTATGTCCTTGGAAAGATAGAGTAGGTTTTAGAGTAGATCCTCTGCAATTTATTTGTGTGCACCTGAATAGAGGAATAGGAACCGACCTTCATCCAGAGAGCTCTCTCGATTTTCAAAGTCCCAAAATTTGAGAGATGCTCCATGTTATGCAATTACACTTGAGAGTCTCAACCCGTCAAGTTGCAGACATTCGGGGGTGTTGTGATTTTGAACTAACAAATAGTTAATGGCAGTAGTAGGAGTATAAGTAGATGAGAACCATCTCTTTATAGAGGTTTTATTTAATTCACAATTCCTAAAATTGATAATCAATCGATGTTGTTTTTATAATGAATCAATCTTCACATGTAGACACTTTCACCTCCAATAACTCTATCACTTAGGCTCATAACCACTCTCAATATATGGTTGGCCTAGTTATTTATTGAGGGCACAATAATAGAGATAGTGGAAAATTAAAATAATTTAAATGAATCCATGGACCTAATGTTAAGTTTCCGAGTGACATTATTTTCTGATTGAGAGAAGTAAATTAAAAACCAGCTATATGATGATAATATTAAGTTGGTTCTTGTGCCAAAATTTGATGTTTTGATGTAGGTTTTAATAGGTTTCAACAAGATGTATCCAAAGCTACCATTGATAATAACCAAGTAATAACTAAATTCACCACACATGCATGAATTTAGATATAGATAATAAAATCATCACAGTGTATCTTCATATTCCTACCAAATTCCATGTAACTCTTCCATCCAATACAATGGTTTTTAAGAGACTTGGTTGTAAATGTGTAAAGAAAAATTTAGACTCCCTCACATGTGCCCAAGTAGCATAGGAGAAAAAAGAATTTTTAACCTTAAGTTCCCATAATTTATTATAGAGTATATGCTACTCGTAGTCACAAAATCATGCACTTTAGAAATTTATTTATCCAGGTCTCATACTACTATTTAGAAGGTTCTCAAAGAAAGTAATTACTAATTAACCCATATCCTTTTTTGCCTTATTATTTATTTTATTTCATATTTTGTGACCTATGGCACCTACTTACCCATTCATTTACGAAGATCTCACATCATTTTAACCCTAAGAGGGGCAATGTGGCGCCTTGGTCCCACCCGGGGGTGTCTTGTTTTATTTTCCACTTTCCTATCATTTCTTAAGTCTTTTCTAGCCATTTTCATTCTTATCTTTTATATGGTTAGCCTTTTCGGGGTTAATTACAAAATTAGACCAAGAGAACCATGTAAATATAAAGTTATGAGACCATAATGAGGGACCTAACATCAATATATACTATCACTCCATCTAGAGTTGCATCCATCTATTGCATTGGCATCTACATAGCTCCATAATCAAGGCACAAGCTAGGACATCTACATCACACTTCATAGGGGGAGGGGATTCTATTATTTTCCATGCACACATAATATTACATTTTCTACATTTAGCTATTGCTTGTTATTTCACAAAGTGTGACTGACACAAGAGTACCTAGGGAATGACATGCGCACACACACACCAAAACTACATATGGGTCTGAAATGTAGTACAACACAGAGTTTAGTAAGCCCATTGTTGTGGCAGCCAAGGTTCATTTTAAGAGACCTATGGGAAATTGAAGGAGGAATATTTTTGTTGAATATCCACAAAACCACTTTCACAAAAATGGTGAATCTTCTAGTGTTTGTGTGTAAATTTTTTTGCCTGAAAGAAGATTTCATTTTCAAGTCGTGCGATAGAAAGACTACAGATGCACAACATGAGATTTGTAATCATACGACACAGAGGTTTCTATCATGGGACAACAAACCTCTTGTCGTTGAGAGTAAGGTTGTTGTCGTATGGCAATAAACTTGTTGTCGTGATAACAACCTTGTTGTCACTTGTCGGTGAGGTTCTTTGTCAATGCAACCTTGTTGGCGTCACGACTACAAATATTCTTTCGTGCATCTACGGGCTCCACTCTTCTATCATGCATAAACAACATAGGAATTCATGCATCAAAAACCTCATGCCATGCATCAAAAACTTCCTTCTATGCATAAAACACCTCTTGTTATGCGTCAACAACCTACCTGCAAGTTCACAATACTTGATATATCAAGTATTAAGTAGTATACTACCCGGTGTCTAGGTTTTTATAGGAGATGTTTTCAAATGTAGCGGCCGACCCCTAAAAAATATGTATTATAAATTTAAGGTGAACAAGTCAACGACTGCTTTATGAAAAAATTGCCTTTTCAAATTTTCCTAAAATGGAATATTCACCAAATTATGAATATTCGCCACTAAAAAAATCCTGGTGGGAGTTGAGGTCAGTTCAAACCATTAACTATGAATATTTTATATTTTAGGGTTTTGATATTTCTCTTTATTCTCTTATAGGATATTTATTCATCTTAGAATATTTAGAACATTTGGCGTAGTTTAGAAAAAATAATGTGATAGGCCGCGAAGGTTACAGATTATCTTACGACCTTGCAAAAACCAAATTTGGAGCTTTTCCACGACTAGGGTGCCCCAAATTCATTCCGAGATCACCTATGGGCACCCAGTCTAGTCTCAGTGCCCGGTTCACTCGAATCCTCTAGATCCGGTCTTTCTAGGGCTTCGCATGTTTTTCATGTTCCCAAAATTTCCAATCGGACACGAGACACTTTCACGGCAGTCTCCGATTATTAACTAAGTTCCTTCCTTACTTCCTTATTTCATTATTTTACTTCAATTATTTAATTTTTAGACTCTTTCAAGTACATTTACCTCTTTGCGTTATATGTCCTCCTAGATTAGATTAACTAGTTCTTAGCTAACTATAGATTTATTTAATTTCAATTAATCATTTTGGTGAACTGACTCTTATAATGGATAACAACCATCCTTCTGAATCTCCAGTAATTTTACAATTTTATAGCTTTTGTCATGCCTTTGTCAAATACCCCTACTGGCCCTTCTGGCTATAACCCTTGCCCTTCATTTATCTAGCTTCCATATGATGATGTAGATCATACAACTTTAAATGACGTTATTGTAGCTTACATGTATACCATCAATCCTAATCTCTTAGCACACATTCTAGAAGAAGTACAAGCTCCTTCATCTAACCATATAGTACAAGATCCTTCCTCTAACCATATAGTACAAAATCATTCCTCTAACCATATAGTAAAAACTCCTTCCTCTAACCATACAGTACAAGTTTCTTCACCTGACCACTTAGTGCAAGATCCTTCCATTACTGATTCACCCGATATTGGTCCTTTGCATTCTCCCACTCATATTTTTGACACCCCACATGACTCTGATGCTAATACCTACACAGTTGATATAGTTTCTACAATTCCATTACCACTTTCTCATTTCATGAACATTGTGCTACCTTATGCAGGATATATTACAGAATGTCCCTTGGCTTTGCATACCCTTCCATCATCACACTTATTACCATTTGAGGGTACCATTTTTATGATAGATGCAGTTCCTTCCATGTCGCCTGTCACTACTACTATTATTATTCCATATCAGGGGCCTATCCACTCCACGGACATCACTTTTTCATCTACATCTTCATCTCCATCACCACCAGTACACCCACCATTCACTTGTACCCTCTTCATGAATGGCTCTTACTGGGACCATATACCACTTGATACTTCCTACAAAGCTACTATATGTTCACATGATGGTATTTTTTATCTTGGTTTCACCTTCAAAGACCTCCATTCTCCTTTATATGACTCACATTTATATCATGGATATGTTATTCTCACTGCTGCATATGGAATGGATTGTGAGTTTTTCATCTTGTTGTTCACCTTTTACGAGTTATCATACTTCTTCCTCACTTAACCTCGATCAATATTAGTTATATTATATTAGAGTCACACTTCATCCTAGTCATATTGATATAGCTTTTCCCATGCCATTTGGTACTATGCACATTTTCAATAGTTCCTTTCTTTGTTACTCACCCAATTTTACTATTTGGTATTCTCAAGGGTGCCCATTTCCTCCCTTTACTGATGAACAATACGCCATGACAATGTATTTCTTACGGGTTTAGGGTTATTTGAATAACCAACAAGATACCATTGCTTACCAAGTTTCTCATGTTGTTTAGTATGATTTTGACAATGATAATGTTGATCTTATAGAAGATTTTGCTAGTCCATTACTACCTCCTATAGATGGCCATATGCCACCACATGAATTAAGTGTTATGCTTCATTACTTCTTTTCCGACCCTGATATTGAAAACCCTCCACCTAAAAAACCCCTCTTTGATTCAATTCAATCCTTACATGATAAATTTGCAGCCATGGAATCAACCATTACATCCCTTACATCTGAAATTCAACAACTTAAGGATGCTTCTCAACCACATACATCCTCTATGAAATCTATGGAATAAACCATTACATCCCTTAGATCTAAAATTCAATAGCTTAAGGATGATTCTCAATCGCATGATTGTGTTCTTCCTACATCTTATTTGTAGTCTATGTCCACTACATGTCATATAACTAAACCTCAAGTCATACCATTCACTGAAACTCTCATATTTGAACATAATACTACACCACATGATATCCTTTTCGAGACCCTTCATCATCACTTGGTCACACCACCTCCTACTCATCACTATTATTCTCATCGATTAGAAAATGTCTGAGATCGTCCATATTGCCATTATCACCGAATACATGGGCATTATGATAACAATTTTCATGTGTTGTCATGAATGATCAAACACTTTGAATTTTTGGCCTTATTTCATTTACCACACCACATTCTCCTACATCTCCAACCAGTATTCCTCAAGCACCTCCTAAGAAATGACCTCTTGCAATTAGTTCACCATCTCCTTCTATCCAGCCATCCATAATGGTGCCATGACAATCATTTACCAATGTCAGTTCACCATTTTATGTTAATACATCGTCCATCATATCACCAACACATTATATACCACCAAAATCCGCTTCACATATCTATCCCTCTCACATGTATAGGTCTCATTCCCCGCTACATCTATCTACTATTCCTTTGATATTAGAACACGATCATAAACTTTCACTTCCCACACCGGATGAAGGAAATTCATTGTTCAACCTCATTGGATAGTCATTAATTCACACGTTCTGGGGGAATGACACCCTATCTTCCCCCAACTCCTTCTCTACTTTTCCATAGTCATACTTATTCTCCTTTGCATTCTTATACATTCATTCTCACCATTTATTCTAGCTTCATTACCCGATGACACACTCTTGTGCTTCGGTTCACACTCGAATATTGAGGGATTACCATTACACCGTACACTATAGGCACTACATATTTACATTTTATCACACACATCACACATCATTCACCATCCATTCTACACTTATCCTACATTCTACATTATACTACATTCTCATCACGCACATGTTGGTCATCCTATGCCATTAGGCTATTTCACACTACACATTTATACATCACCTATATTCTACATACTATGCTAGCCTACATTATATATGAGCCTAGCTTTACATTTCATCCATACATCCTACATTATCACACATTACATTGTCTTTTACACATTACATATTACACATCCTACACATTTACCATCGCATTCAACATACCACACATTTACATACCATATTCATCACTTGGTCATTTATACTACATTGTCTTCTCTACGCTGCACTCACCACCCGATGATGCACTTTAGTTCATTGGTCCATACTTGACTGCCAAGGGTTTACAAATCAAATGGACCTTACACTCACCATGCGACATTTCATCATGCGATATTTCATCATATGACATTCCTAGGCTAGTGACATATGCTTTAAGCTAAATTGTCACTCACTCTTTCTATCTAGCAGGTACACTTTAGGATAGATCACCACCTTCATTATATCATCTTAGTGGTATACACCTTAGGTTACATCACCACTCCTTATATTTCATCATATAGTGATATATGCTTAGGGCTAAATCATCACTCGTTCTTTCATTTTAGTGATATACGCTTGGTGCTTAATCATCACTCGTTCCTTTCATCATATAGTGATATACGCTTAGGCTAAATCATCAATCCTCCATTCATCCGGTCATGATACATGTTTAAGCTATAGAGTTCCACACACATTTCCTTTATATGTTGCATATCATCAACATTATAAATACACATTCATCACAACGTGCTAGACACAAAAAACACTACTCGGCCATTTCCCGATGACACACTCTCATTTATGGTTCATTCTTGATGGTTGAAGAGGAAAAAAATGAACCTCATTGTATACACTTCCATCCACTTGGGGGAACGTGTATCCTATCATTCCATCTTGCATTCCATTCCATCCATCCACAACATATTGCATTATCTTGGGGGCATTTATTCTTGTTTGCTAGTGTTTTACATGTTCACTTTATTACACATGTTATATTGATTTATTATATGTCATTATCTATACCATCCACACATGTGCATTCATGCCTTTGTTTAGTGTGATTTTAGAGATACAGGACTCCTACACATGGCATGGATGTTCACCTTCTACCCTTACTATATTGGTCATTGGGGGCATCCACATTTATCTCATCCAGGTGTTATTATTTCATTTTTGTACTTAACATATTACATTACTTGATCATACATGATTTTGACATATTGGTTATTTCTCTAACATGCTAATGGGTGTTCCATGTGCAACACTTGTTTTGTAGGATTATATGTTTCCATGACTACTTGTTTGTTACACTATCTACTTTTGTTTGCTCTTGTTTTCTATTATTTTGCGGGAATTACCCTTTGTTTGGTGTGCACACTTGTCTATTGTTTTGCAGCCATGATGGCCTTGCATGTATTGCAACATTGTGAGTGATGTCCCATGTTTTTAACCCACTTTGTGTGGCTTACTTGTCTTTTTGACGTGTTTACATTACATTTGTTGGTAGCTTTAACATTTTTGTGTAGATTATTTACATATTGTTTCTATATACATACATATTACACTTGTCTTTGGTTAGCCTTCTTGTTTGTGAGTGCCTTGGTTTTATTAATCACTTTTCATAATTACAACATATACATGCGGTTGGACGTGTTTTGGGGCCTCATGTCTCCTATCAACAATGTTGCATGCACCCCAAAGAGGGGGCATCATTTGGGGGTTTGTAGTAACACAACGTATTTACACCGGTTCGAGTTTAGTTAAGTTATATTCAATGAGTGGGTTAGAATGTTCTAAAACCCCATACATAACAAATTTTATAGGACATGGTGTCCTTGGCATTTATAGGAAATTTAGAGCTAGGAGGACACAAATATTTCCTCCATACACTTCTTGCCAGTGGCATTAGATTGCCTACAAAACTAGGATAATACAAAGATCTCTACACACATTTCAACAAAAGTGGTTAGAGCTTGGAGGACATAAAGCATTTCCTCCCTACACTTCTTCAGCCAAGGTGGCATGAGATCACCCAAAAACTCACAATACAGGATATCCATCTACACTCTTTCTTGACATGGATATGGTGCACATGTTCCATTTACACTTTCTTATTTTGTGTACTTTAAATTTGCATAATTTACATAAACATGCTTATTTCACATGGAATTTTTACATACATACATATTTGAACACTTGATCATTTTATCCTTGCAGGTCCGGTCGTATGAGAAACAAGTAGTCAAATTCAGGGCAAAAAAACAACAATATTCCATGACATCACATGCTTTACTAACCATACAGGCACACTACACATTGCAGAAGCTATACACACATGTTTCACCCTAGGTTCACTCTCATCACTTTTTCTTTGTGTATTTTTCATCTATAGTTTCCACGCTCCTCCAATTTTTTTCCATTCCATGATTTTGTCAAGTCCTTAGGCACACTTTTTCTACACTCTTTATCGAAATCTGATACACATCTCTATCTACTTTCTGTTACTGATATTTTTGCTCACCAACATAAAGTGGGGGAAAAATTTAGTCACAAAATCATGCACTTTAGACATTTATTTATCCTATCTCATACTACTATTTAGAAGGTTCTAAAGGAAAAAAAGTACTAATTAACCCCGTCCTTTTTGGCCATCTTATTTATTTTATTTCATATTTTGCGACCTATGACACCTACTTACCCAGTCATTTCGAAGATCTCGTATCATTTTAACCCTAACTAGGGCACCCAAATTTAATAATGGGGTGCCCATGGGCAACATGGTCCTACATGGGGGCACATTGGTCTATTTTCCACTTTCTCACCATTTTTGGGTCTTTTCTAGCCGTTTTCATTCTTATGTTTTATGTGGTCGGCCTTTTCGGGGTTAATTACGAAATTAGACCAAGAGAAACCTATAAATATAAAGTTATGAGACCATAATGAGGGACCTAACATCACTATATACTATCACTCCATCTATAATTACATCAATCTATTGCATTGGTATCCATATAGCTCCATCATCAAGGCACAAGCTAGGACATTTGCATCAAAATTCATAGGGGGAGGGGATTCTACTATATTCCATGCACACATAATATTACATTTTCTATATTTATCTATTGCTCGCTATTTCACAAAGTGCAACTAGCACAAGAGCACCTAGGGAACTGTCATCACCAATCCGACACTATGATAATTCTTCACTGGGAACTCCTTGTGCTATGATTATTTACTAATGCACAGCTTTTAGTTTGGTGGATGTAATCTGAAACACAACAACAAACATAACACAAGAATACCATAGACTATGATAAGAATGAATGATGATAAATTTGAAATATAAGTGTAAATTATAATATCAACATGAAATTGTTATAATCTCACCCATGAGGTACTTCAAGTGTTACTAATTTCACTTGCCTTCCAACCATAACTATGGGAGAAACTTCACAATTACACCTCTTAATGGCTTCTTTAACACACCTTATTCATACAATATTTCTCACTACTTCCTTCTATGCTAAATGAGGGGGGTGGCCTCTCTATTTATAAAACTTCCGGGCTTATCCATCTTATCTCTAAGATGGATAAGAAATCTACTCTGACGAATCATATTCCATACCTTAACTCTTATCTGTACATGTAAGCTTATCTTTTAAGATAAGATAAATCTTATCATTTCACATGGGTTCCACATTTTTAGACTTTTTACAAATAAAATACACAAAATATTTATGACCTCACTCCTTTTCCTTATTACCAATATAATATTTCTAATTCCTAATCATGTAGACCCTACTTCTCTACTTACCCTAACATTGACATTTTAACATTACCGGACCACTTATGACAAATATTTACTTTTTACCACAACATTTCTATTGTACTTTTGACTATTACCATAATATACATTATTGGTGGCATCGTCGTATCAGCAAATGCTGCCGTTATCTTCTATCGACGCTACTACTAATTATACTTAACAACATCCTATTCCTAATACATACATTAATGAAATAGAAATTACGAAGGAAAATTTTAGCATCGACATCTTTCCCATTCCTAGCTTCTACTCCGTCCTCGGAGTAGACTATTCTAGTGCTTGAAAAATCTTTAACTTGTCGTGGTTGACCCATTTCGTAATGGGAGTGCCATCCAATTCCTCCAGTCGGTATGTACCATTTTCATGCACATCTGCTATTTTGTAGGGACCCATCTATTTTGGAAGAAATTTTCTCTGTCTTCTTTTTTTGTATCTGGAATCATATACTAGAACCAAGTCATTCACATGAAATGGAGACCAACGGATCTTTTGATCAAAGTATTCCTTCTGCTTCATTTTCTTCTTATAGCTTATATCCTTCATTATTTCCCTCATTTCCTCTAGCAAATGAAGATGTACCAACCTTTCTTTTACTAAATCACTTTCATCCATCCTTTCATTTTTCATAACTCTCATAGTGGGAATATCAAACTTAATAGGAAGAACTGGATCAATGCCATAAGCCAACTGAAATGGGGAGTATCCTGTTGCTGACTTTGATGTTGACCTATATGCCCACAATGCTACATGAATCCTTTTATCCCACTTATGTACCTGCAAGGTTGCATCTTTTGCTAGAATTTGACACAACACAAAATTTGTTCATTCCACCTATCCATTTGTGCTTGGCTTGTATGTTGTTTCCTTCCGTGCTTGATAAAAAACTTATTGACTAGGGCTTCTACCACCTCATTAATGAAGTGGCTTCCTTGATCTGTTACAATTTCTAATGGACAACCAAATCTGGTGACAATGCATTCATATATGAACCTTGCCACTTCATCCATGGAAGTTGTTTTCAATGGCCTAGCTTCAACCCACTTGGTTAAATAATTTGTGGCAACTACAATATACTTATTTTGGCATGGGGTAGTTGGAAGTGGACCTACAATTTCTATTCCCACTTTTCAAAGGGACCAAGTGGAATAATAGGGCATAATGGAGCTGATGAAGTCTTATGGTTACCATGTGTTTGAAAAATATCACATGTCTTACAATAATTATAACAATCTCTAAAAAGAGTGGGCCATTGATAACCTGTATCCAAGATCCTTCTTGCTGTAAGTTGTTCAGAGAAGTTCCCTCCACATGTACCATTGTGGAATTCTTCTATCAGCTCCTTCCCTTGATCACGTCCAATTGCCCTCTTGTACTGTCCATTGAGTCCTATTTGAAATAATACTCCATGCAGAATAGAATATGGACGAATGGCTTGAGTAATATTCCTCTTAGTCTTTGCATTGGCACCATCAAGAAACTTGAATTCATTCAGATAATTCCAAATATCTATGTATTCACTAGGGATTGTGTCAAGGGATAACAATGCTACATCTGGGAAATCATCATCATCACAAGATGAACCTAAACCATCATAGGCTCGAGAGAGTGCATCTACATTGACATACTTCTTTCCTAGCCTATCTATAATATTAAATTCAAATTCTTGTAGCAAAATTATCCATCTTGTTATCCTCCCTGATGGGTTAGGCTTATTTACAATATATTTTAGAGCCTGATGATCTCACATACAACTCTAAATTTCTACCCTAGCAAGTAATTTCTAAACTTCTTTACAGAAAAAATGATAGCTAGAGCCTCTTTTTCGATTCAAGTATAATTTACCTCAGCATTGCTCATTTGTCTCGCTCCCAAAGTAAACTGGATGATCATTCCCATTTTCATCCTTTTTGGCTCGAGTAATTCCTAGTGCTGCATCCGAGGCATCGTATACAAAATGAATGGCTTGCTCCAATCTAGATTCTTTAAAAAAAGGTGAAGACACAGTGGCTTCCTTCGATTGTTCAAAAGCATCATGCGCCTTATTTCCTGGTTCATAAGTAACATCCTTCTTCAAGAACTAGGTTAGTGGCTGTGCAATCTTTGAGAAATTCTTGATGAACCTTCTATAGTAACCCACATGGCCTAAAAATGATCTCAACTTACTTCTATTCATAGGAAATGATAACTCTTTGATTTTTGAAACTTTATCAGGATTAGTACCAATACCATCTCTGGATACAACATGCCCTAACAAAACGCCTTTAGAACATCCAAAGACACAATTTTTAGGGTTTAGTGAGGCTTGTGCTTCATCTAACCTTTGAAATGTTGTCTCCATCTAGTGCAGGTGGTCCATCTTACTCCCATAGATGCAAAAATCATCTAGAAATACTCTGATGAAGTTCCCAATGTAGGGTTCAAACACCCTATTCATCAAACGCTGGAACGTTGCCGAGCATTACACAACCCAAAAGGCATAACTCTATAAGAAAACATTCCCAAGGAGTGGTGAATGTGGTCTTCAGCTGATCTTTCTCCACTATACGAACTTGGTTGTATCCGCTATATCCATCAGCAAAACTATAGCACTCCTGGCCAGCTACTTCGTCCAAGATCTGATATGAGAATGGAAGAGGGTAATGATCCTTCTTTGTTGCCTTATTGAGCTTCCTATAATCAACACAAATGTGTAGCTTCCCATTCTTTTTTATTGAGATCATAATGGGAGAAACCCATTCTGAATTCTCCATAGCAAATATGAATCCTGCATCAAGAAACTTATCTATTTCTTCTTTTACAGTCTTGGAAAAATTAGGATTCATTCTATATGGCATTTGCTTTATGGGCTTAACACCATCTACCAGCTCAATAGAATGTTCTACCCAACTTACTTGATGGAGTTTCTTGTAATCAAAAGTGAATAGGTGTATGTACCTTCAAAAGAGCTGGAGGTAAGATTCCTTCTCACTCTCCATCACATCATCACCAATCTTTATTTGTTGGAGACGATCATTAATTTCTTCTTTAGATAATTTTATGGGTTCATGAGTCGGTGTGACTGGAAGGATATCCATGACCGAAACATCAACCTCACTTTCTTCATCTTTTATGTCCACTTCACTGGTACTAGAGTAATAAGAGGATGTCCAATCATCAATTTCATCACTTGAATCCATAGGTTATGTCTTATGATGCCAGGGATCACGTTTATCTTCACCCTCTCTCTACCATGTCCAAGTGTCATGAAGCCTTCATTCAGTAGTTTCTTGCATGAACTCTCCTTAGCCATGGTCTTCCCAACAACATTGGGTACGCAACAATACCATTTTTCATCACCTGAAAGTCTACCACACATACAACACCCATAACAGATATTGCCACATTTGAAACAACACCTTTTGGTTTAGTTTTTCCCTTATTTAATGACCTTAACATAAGTGTTGAGGGGCGATCAATTTTTAAACCCAACATATTCATTACAAGACTTGGTCATTACATTAATCGCAGCATCTCATTCAACTAAGACATCATGAATTGAAATACCATTACATAATACTGAGCTTATGGAGTGTAGGGATCCGCCTCTGCCTCCAAAACAGGACCTCAACCTCCTTCCTTTGTCGAGCATTGAGTCCACTTCGCAGCTCCCACCTCTTCTCAGAAGACATAGCCAAGAGTTGACCATATGTAATATTTGTAGGACTTTTGGACAGATCTTCTAAGATGGAGTATGGTCCTTGTCTCCGTGAAATAAAAAATCTTACACACCCAACTTTCTTCTCCTATGTTTGTTACTAATTTCTTTTTCATCTTCTTAGGATCATTTCCATCTTGGTTATCTTTTTCTTTCTTTCTTTTTGTTACAAACACATCTAATTCATTATTTATGCTCTATCTACTACATCAAAAGAATTCACAGGTGCTTTTAATTTATCATTATCTCTTGTACCAGATGTAGAAGCTCTATCTAGAAAATTATACTTATAATGACCCTTTTTATAACAACCATAACATACAACTTCAGAAATATTTCTTTTTGGACCTCTATCTCCTCCCTGAGAACTAAATTCTTTTCCTTGAAGAAGATTAATAGTTAATTGGCCCATCTTCCTGAGCAGATCTTCATACTCAGTAGATGTACTAGGAGAAATATTTGTGCTCACCGAGAGTGGTTGTGGATTTTGGACCAAAGGTGTTGGTGTAGGCTCTACTTTAGCAACAATTTCTTTGGGCTCCTCTTCCATGCTTTCTTCTTGCCTTCTTGTAATCTCATTTGCTTGTTCAATGGTAGCTGGGTGGTCATACTTCACTCATTGTTTGATCTCTGGCTTCATCCCAAGAATGAAGTGCTTACAGAGGAGATTATCCATGCCATTCATCAACCCATCCACTAATCCTTCCTTCCGGATCTGGGCATCGAGCTTCCTCCTTAGCTCTAGAACACAAGCATGATAATCCCTTATTTTCTCCTTCTCTCATTGGGATAGATTTGTGATATCAATCATGAGATCTACATATTTCTTTTGTTCACCAAATTCTTCAATAAAACTTTCAGTTAATAAATCCCATGAGTTTTTCACATTATCACCTAGTGTTTCAAATCACCTAAGGGCCGAACCATCCAAAAAGGTAGGAAAAATTTAGTTAATTGTTCCCTTTTTATAAGGCCATTACAAATACAAGATTATTTAAACTCTTGAATGAAAGAGGAAGCATATTCATTAGATTGGGCTGAAAAAATAGGAATCTTCCCCATTTTCAAAAGTAACCACAATGAAATACCAACCCACAAGTACAATCAACAAGACTTATGTGCAAAAATAATTGGAATCACTATAATAGAAAATAGAAATGACCACGGTAAACTATGGTAAAACTTGACTTTACTACGGTAAAACTGAATTTTGTGGTAAACACTATTCACGAAAAAAAAGTGTAAATACTATTTGTGATAAATACTATTCACGGTAAAAAGTGACTTTACCATGGTAACTATTATGCATAGTAAAAAGAAGGTTACCCTCCAAATGTTTTTTGACTAAGTAGGAATATCTCTCCAGAAAATCCACCAATGAGGAATGGTCCCGACAACGGATCCAAAATGTCATCACTTATCCAAAGACTATGATAATCCTTCACCTGGGAACTCCTCGTGCTATGATTATTTACTAATGCAATACTTTTAGTTTGGTGGATGTAATATGGAAACACAAAAACAAACATAACACAAGAATACCATAGACTATGATAAAAGAATGAAGATAAATCTGAAATATAAGTGTAAATTATAATATCAACATGAAATTGTTACAATCTCACCCATGAGGTACTTCAAGTGTTACTGACTTCACTTGCCTTCCAACCATAACTATGGGAGAAACTTTACAATTACACCTCTTAATGGCTTCTTTAACACACCTTCAAAATGATGGCTTCCTTTACACACTTATTCATACAATATTTCTCACTACTTCCTTCTATGCTAAATGAGGGGGGTGGCCTCTCTATTTATAGAACTTCCGGGCTTATCCATCTTATCTTTAAGATAGGATAATAAATCTACTCGAAGAATCATATTCCATACCTTAATTCTTATATGTACATGTAAGCTTATCTTTTAGGATAAGATAAACCTTATCATTTCACATGGGTTCCTCATTTTTAGACTTTTTACAAATAAAATACACAAAATATTTATGACCTCACTCCTTTTCCTTATTACCAATATAATATTTCTAATTCCTAATCATGTAGACCCTACATCTCTACTTACCCTAACTTTGACATTTTAACATTACTAGACCACTTACGACAAATATTTACTTTTTACCACAACATTCCTATTATACTTTTGACTATTACTTTGTAATATACATTATTGGCGACCTCATACTGCAGTAGCCGTTATTTTCTATCGACACTACTATTAATTATATTTAACAACATCCTATTCCTAATACATACATTAATGAAATAGAAATTACGGAGGAAAATTTTAGTGTCGATATAATGACATGCAAACACACACCAAAACTACATCCGAGTATGAAATGTAGTGCAACGCTCAATTTAGTAAGCCCATTGTAGTGGCGGTTGAAGTCGGTCCGACCCATTGATTACGCATCCTTTTTTATGGGTTTGATACTTCTCTTTGTTCTCTTGCAGGTCATTTATTCATCTTGGAATATTTAGAGCATTTGGCATAGTTTAGAAAAATTAGTGTGATAACTGGTGAAGGTTATAGATTATCTTGTGACCCTATAAAAACTAGTTTTGGAGATTTTTCAATTTTGAAGTTATGGGCTGGAAATTTGGAGATATTTTCCTTTGGGAAAATTTTCCCAAGAAAAGCCCGAGCCAATAAGATGAGGCCACGTGTCCTCGGAAGGGTGGAGGGTGGAGGTAAACTTGGAATTTTTACCAAGTGTTTGGCAAGGTTTCAGAAGGAATTTTTCACCCCGAAGGCCCGTCGATGAATTGGATGCTGCCACGTGTCCAGGTGGGGAGAAATTGGGAAAATTTCCCTAAGGGTTGATGAAAAAATTTTTCCAGAAAGGTCAGGCCCACATCCAATCAAATTGTGCCACGTGTCCTCGAATGGCCAAAGGAGAGTGGAGGTGGAGGAAAATTTTCCAAGTTGAGAGGTCAAAGGAGAAAATTCCGAAAAGGCCCGGTGAATCAAATCATGCCACGTGTCCCAGAGGGACCACGGAGGAAGATTAAAAATTTGGCGAAGTGTTTTTCACCCAAGTGTAAAAAGGAAAGGAGAAATTTGGCCCTCCCAAGGCCCCAGCCAATGGAGATGAGGCCACGTGTCCCGTGGGGCGTCGGGGTTTCAGAGCATGGGGGAGAAATTGGGAATTTTTCCCAAAGGTACCCAAGGAAAAATTTCAAAAGAAAAACCCAGCCCCCCAAGGCCCGCCAACGAATGGAAAGCCGCCACGTGTCCCAAGACGAGTGTGGGGAAAATTGGGAGATTTTCCCAAAGCAAAATCAAAGGAAAATTTCAAAGGAAAAGCCACCCCCAAAAAACGCGAGCAATGGGATCATGCCGTGTCCATGTGGCGGCAAAAAAATGCAAGGCAAGCCCGCAGGGAAAATGGAAAGGAAAGCCCATGTCAATAATGGGGTTTTTGCCACATGTCCGTGTCAAAAAGAAAATATGGTCAAAAGTGATGGAAAAGATAGAGAAAAAAATCCCATGGCAAATCACATCGTGCCACGTGTCCTCGGGTCATCCAGCCGGCGGAGAATTTTTGGAAAATTTTCCAAAGGCCAAAATGATGGAAAATGAAGCAGAAGAGCCCGCGACCAATAGAATCATGCCATGTGGCACCTGGATTGGTGGGGCATGGAGATTTTTGGGAAAATTTTCCCAAATGCAAAAAGTGGGAAAATTTCAAATTTTGGCCCGCCAACCCATTTTGGCCCTATTTTGCCCTAAATTTTCAAATGACCATAACTTTCGATCCAGAGCTCTGGTTTTTCACGTTCTTTATATCAACGGAAAGATGGTGAAATTATCTACATGATTCTTGGGCTCAATTTTGTATTTTGATGGAGTTTGGAGAGAGAAAATTGAAAAACCTCTGGCACGTGGAAATCAACAGAAATGATGTTTCAACCACCATTTTTAATGAAGAATGGCTCGCATTCTCTCCCAGATGGTGAAAAATGTCAGGAATGGACCTTTAAGGATGCCCATGCTGTTTTATTGCATTTTGGTTGGTGGTTGAAGCTCCTCTCATGTTTTCCCATGTTTCTCTCTCCTGGGCTCATTTTTTGCATTGTAAAAGCTAGAATGGGCTCATTTTTTAAAAAAAGGAGACACTCTTTTAGCTCTGCAACTTCCCTTTTTCTTCCTTTTTGGAAAAATTTGTGGAAATTTTTACCTTTCCATGCAAATACAACACCTCTTTTTCCTCTTGGTCATTGTAATGCACTGTGTTGGACCTGGAATGATAATATATGCTCTGTGATTAAAAGTTTTCTCAATCCTTTCATATGTTTATCATTGTTTTCCTAACCTCTCATTACATTTTGGCAATTTGTGCATGTTTTGTGTTGTATTTCCTCCTGGACTATGTATGTTTTTTTAGTAGTACAGGTGTCTACTACTCCTTTGGTGCATCACCTTATTAGCATTAGTCTCATTTTTCTTGCATTCTCTATCTCTGTCCCCTTGGAATTTAGAGTAGGAATTGTGAATTTAAGCCTCTGCAAATTTCATGCATATACCTGATAAGAGGAGTTGAGGAACCAGCCTCTAATCTAGAGATTCTTTTCCATTTTTACAAGTCCCACACTTGGGGAAAAGATTCAATGTTGTGCAATCACACTGGATGCTAAAATGTCAAACTAGAAATCTGATCAACATCCAGAGGGTGCTGCTGATTTGCACTAATAGTTTTGGCATGCACCGTGGGACCTTAGAGGTCTTCATCTTCATTGCAAACAAAAATAGATGTGCATTTTTGCAAATTTCTTGCTTAAAAGAGCCCTGAATTGCACATCTGGCGACTCCAAGGAAGAAGAATCAGCTGGTTTTAGCAGTGCAAGACCTGAAAACTCATGAGAAGAATCACCACAAGGTCAAGAGTTGGAGAAGAAGAGGTGTTGTTTGAGTATCTACAATTATCTCCAAGAAGAAGGCAAAGAGGGAGGAGAATTCAAAGGTCTCCATCTCCACCAAATAGAACTCTATCAACTCCTCCACCTGGTAGACCTTTCATCCAATCAACGAGGGTTCTAAGGCCAATCAGAATGGCACAACACAACCCATATGTCAATTTCACGGATAGCAGCCCACTTGCTCTCAATGCACAAAATCCAATCCCTAGTTGCAAGCATCAAGAACATTCCATACTTTACTGGAGAGAATCAGACCACTCCTGGTGATCATGTCAAGGATATTGCTAATATTTGTGCAATCCATGAGATTAATGAGATGCAAGTTGTTGTCAAACTGTTGGCATCTTCATTCAAAGGGAAGGCTTTGCAATGGTTCAGAGTCTTGCCTCAGGTTCTATCCAAAATTGGAACCAGCTATGTATAGCCCTCCATGAGTAGTTTGGAGAAAAGGGAGATAACTTGTCCCTTTTGGAACAATTGACAACCATCAAGAGAGCTCCCAATGAGCAGCTGGCTGACTTCAACTTCAGGTTTCAAAGGACTTGGGAGAGAATTCCAATGGCAAGTAAGGCCAACAATAGAAGGTGCTTTTCTATATTACCTTAAAGCTTTAAATTTTGATATTTCTATGTTAATTCAATCCATGGGAGGCACAACTATCCCTGTTGCTTATAGCATTGCCATTAGAGCTGAAAATTGTTTGATTCAAGCTGGCAAGCTAGCTCCTAGGCCTCCAATGCCATTGTATCCAAGTTTAGAGAGTCCAAGCACTAGTCAAGTGCCTATTTTAGCTCCTATTCCCACTCCTAGAAATCAGAATTCAAGTGAAGCTTCTACTTCATCTTCTAGTGCCTCAAATGAACTTCAAGAAGTCATGAAGCAATTGCAAAATTTAGGTAATGAGCTGGTTACACTCAAGAGGCAGCAAGCCCAAGGTTTTAGACCTTCTTTCCAGCCTCAAGCTCAGCCTAACAGGTAGCCATACCAGCCTCAAAGACCACCCAATCTAGCTGCAAATCAAAATCAAGCAAGACCTCCTGCCAATAGACCATTTCAGCCCTATAATCCCAATGCTACATCTACCTCTAAAGCAATAGTGCCAGTGCAAAACAACATAGCTCAAGAGTATGATTGGTGTTTCCCATGCAATGAACCTCACAACAGTCTATGTGCTTCAATGGTGCCTTAAATCAAGCATTAATGGTGACAACAACTGGTGTGGAGGGTGAAGGGAGTCAAGGAAATAACCAACAACAAGAAACATCCCAAGCAACAATCAGCTCCAAATGATACCACACTTGTAAACTGGCAGAAGAAGATTTTTTTGTGGCATGAATCAAACAATCTCCCAAAGTGTTGCAGCCAACACAAGGTCAAAAAGGAGAAATTTGGGTGAAGAACAACCATTGGCTCCAAGTAATCCACAACCTTCTACCACTCCACAAATTATTGGCAAACAAAATGTAGTTCCAAACACGCAAGGACTGCCTAAAACAGCTCCTAGGCCAACTCAAAGATGCCAGTTGTTGCTGCCCATGTGCAAGGAATGAATGTGTAGGCCAAGGGACAATAGAGAGATGCTTCATCTCCATTCAACATCATTGATCAGATGAAGAAGACAAATGTAAACATATCAATGTGGGAATCACTATCCATCCTAGGCCAAAGAGATTTGCTACAAGCTGCCATGAAGGACTGGTCAACTTCAAATCAGCAGGTCCAAATGCAAGAGAAGGTACTCACAAATGCTGCCCAGCCTGAGGGGAATCATGGAGGACAACAAGGTAAAATGTTGAAGCCCCCTCCATTCTATGTTTCATTGATCATTGGAAACCAATTAGTACACAATTGCATGATTGATTCCGGGGCAAGTAGTTCAGTAATGCCCAAGCAAATAGCTGATCAGTTGGGGCTTCAATATGAAGTCATATCCAAAGGGGTAGTGCAATTGGATGGGACAAAGTAATAATAACAATAGGAGTGATTAAAAACTTGAGTCTTACTTTGCATGCATGCCCCAACGTTGTTGTTTTGCAAGATGTCTCAGTAATAGATCTTCCACCACTCTTTGCCCTATGTTTGTCAAGGGATTTCATAGCTAAGATTGGAGGTTACTTATCTACTGATTGGTCACACATGTTGTTTAGAACAAGATATGGAACTAAAGCCACAATCAGATCTGAGCCTATTGCAAACTTTCACATTGAGCCTCACACTCCAAGCCAAATCAATACCAATTGTTCAACATTTGATCAAGAGGATTATCCAAGCACTGATGAAGCTGACACCAAGGTTGGAAGCATCCCAGATTTGACTCTTGATGAATGGGCAAGCAAGGTGCATGCTTTTGATCCTTATCAAGAAATAGAAGAATCTGAGCTAGGAGTCTATTGCATGCATGAAGAAAATCAGCCTATTCCTAGCATCACCAACCAGACCACAAGGATGACAATGAGGTATGGCAGTTGTTTTTTGATGGATCAAGAAGTAGACAAGGTGCAGGAGGGGGAGCTATGCTTGTTTCACCTCAAGGAGTTAAGTATTATTCAGCTTTTAGATTTCAGTTTGCATGTTCTAATAACACTGCTGAATATGAAGCTTTGATACAAGGATTACATTGGTCAATCAAAAGAAGGATAAAGAACTTGCAAGTCTTTGGTGATAGTGAGTTGATTGTCAACCAAGTTAAGGGGCAGCATGCTGCCAAGAATGATCTGCTCAAGTGCTACAAAAATAGGGTGTGGGACCTCATTGAAGATTTTGAGGGCTTTGGCATCAAATCCATTCCTAGAAAAGAGAACCAAGCTGCTGACAGGCTTGCAGCAGTTGGAGCAGCCTTTGATGTTGTTGAAAGCATCCAAAAAGACAAGGTACAACCAAACATCCATGTGATTGTAAGGCCTTGGTGCCAGACAACAATGAGTTGGCAAGTGTTTGAAAGTGATCAACAAATCATCCATTTCTTGCAAGAAGAGGCTGAGTTCTCAGCTAAAAATCAAGAAAAGTTGGAACAACAGTATGGTGACCAAGTGGTACAGCTGAGAACCAACAAACTACCAAAGGGACTTATTACTTTGGAGTCCATTTTCAATCCTAATGATCAGTTTAGGAAGGAGAAAGCAAACATCCAAGTCAAGGGAGAAGATCAAAGTGTCCATCTTGGTGGAAGAAGGCAAATCACTCCAAGTTGGTAAAGTGACAACTGAGCAAGAAAGGTATGAGTTCATACAACTTTGTCAAGAATTCCCGATGTGTTTGCTTGGAGCTATGAAGATTTGAAAGGTTTCAATCCCGAGTTAGCTCAACACACCATTGAATTGGATCCAAGTACTAAACCCATCAGAAAAACAAAGGCTAGTCAATCCACACATGGAGCCTCTCATGAGAAAAGAATTGAATAAGTTGATAGAGTCAAGTATCATATTCCCTATCAAGCATTCTAGTTGGGTGGCCAACTTGGTTCCAGTTAGAAAGAAGAGTGGAGAAATCAGATTGTGTGTTGACTTCAGAGATTTGAATAGAGCATCTCTCAAGGATCATTACCCACTTCCTTCTATGGAGAAAATTTTGCAAGTTGTTGTTGGCTCTGAGAGGTTTTCATTACTTGATGGCTATTCAGGGTACAATCAGATTATGGTGAAAGAAGAGGATCAGTTCAAGATAGCCTTTACAACCAAATGGGGAACTTATGCATACAGGAAAATGCCATTTGGGCTGTCCAACGCTGGAGCTACTTTCCAAAGGGCAATGGACATGGTGTTCAAGGATTTGATTAACAACATGGTGCTGATATATCTTGATGATATCACTATTTTTTCAAAAATGCAGCAGACCATCTCTTTCATTTGAGACAAGTGTTCCAAAGGTGTAGAAGATTTGGGGTATCCTTGAATCCTAAAAAGTGTATTTTTCTAGCCCATGAAGGAAAGCTCCTTGGCCACATTGTCTCCAAAGAAGGATTAGCAATTGATCCAGAAAGAGTTGAAGCCATAAGAGCACTACCATTGCCAAGCCACAAGAAGGCCCTTCAAAGTTTCTTGGGGAGGATAAATTTTGTTCGGAGGTTTGTCCCAAATTTTGCAGCCCTAGTCAAGCCTATCACCAAGATGTTAAAGAAAAGCATAGCTTTCAAATGGACAAAGCAGAAGGAAAAGAAAGTTTTGGAGCAATCAAAGAAGCCATCTCACAAGCCCCAACTCTCATTAACCCAGATTTCTCCAAGGATTTCATCCTCTATGCATTTGGAGGTGATGATACTATTTCTACAATTTTGGTACAAGCAGAACAAAGACAATGATGAGCAGCCAATTGCTTTCTTCAGCCAAAGCCTGGAGGACTATGAGGTGAGGTATTATTTCATTGAGAAGCATGTTCTTGCAGTAATCAAGAGCTTGAAGAAATTCAAGCATCTAGTTTCAAACAACAAGGTTCAATTGTTGGTTTCTCATGTGGGAGTTAAAGACTTCCTCCTCAACAAAGACTTGAATGAAAAAGAGAGCAAAGTTGGATTACTCATGTCATGGAGTATGACATTGAGATCAAAGTCACCAAGTTGGTCAAGAGGAAAAGGATTGTGTGAGCAGCTGGTCTTGAATAAACACAAGGAAGCATGCAATGAGAAGGAGGTTGTTTTGGCGTTGCAAGACAACCATGAGCAAGGAAGCACTCAAGAAGAAAATGATGGTGTCCTCACTCCTTGCTGGACCCAAGACATAATGCACTTCCTAAACATAGGTCTATGCCCTCCAGAGATGAACAAGACCAAAAGAAGACACTTCAGATTGCAAGCTGTCCCATATGCCCTTGTTGATGGTGTTTTGTTCAAAAGGGATGTGAATGGAGTGTTGTTGAGATGCATTGGTACAAATCAGATTCACAGGTGTTGGAAGAGTTCCATGGTGGATCAGGCTGGTGGTCATTTTGCACCGAGAGTGATAGCTCTAAAGATCATGAGGGCTGGCTATTATTGGCCCAAGATTTTAGTGATTGTTATGCATGGATCAAGAGGTGCAAGAATTGTGCATTCTTCACGGGTAAGGAGAGACTAGCTGCCCTTCCATTGCATCCAATTTTAGTTGACCAGCCATTCATGCAATGGGGTTTGGACTTCATTGGAGTCATTAATCCAAATTCAAGCCAAGGACACAAATGGATTCTAACAACAACAGATTACTTCACCAAGTGGACTGAAGCAAGTAGCACTCAAGGAAGCAAATGAATCTAGCATCCTAGACTTCTATGAGGGAATAACAACCAGATTTGGCATACCTGCTACAATAATATCAGATAATGCATTGGCATTCATTGGGTCCAAGGTAACTGAATGGGCTGTCAAGAATGGGATCTACCTAAGCACTTCATCAAATTATTACCCTCAGGGTAATGGCCAAGCTGAATCTACAAACAAGAACTTGTTAAGGATCATTAGGAGGACTCTTGATGAAAATCAGAGGTCTTGGCATACTAAGTTGAAATCAGCCTTATGGGCTGATAGGATAACTCCCAAGAGATCTAGGTAACTCTCCATTCAAGCTTGTTTATGGAAGAGAGGCAATTTTTCCCATGTCACTTGAGTTGCCAACATTGGAACTCATGAAACAGTTGGAGTTGTTGGAGTTTGGACCCATGGAGGTTAGATATGCAGAATTGATGGAGCTCCAAGAAATCAGAAATCAGGCATCCCAAGCAATGGAGAAGGATCAAGCTTTGATCAAGAAGACCTTTGATAGAAAGGCCAAGGATAGATCTTTCCAAGTTGGAGATCTAGTGTTAAAATGGGATGCAGACAGAGAAAACCGGGAGGCATTCAAAATTTGATGCCATTTGGAGTGGCCCATACATGGTCACAAAGTGTAAGGACAACAATGCCTTCCAATTGTCTACATTGGATGGTGAAGAGTTGCAGATTCCAGTCAATGGAATCCATCTGAAGCATTACTACTGAAAGAAATTCTCCACCTTGTACATATTAGCTTAGGTTTTCATTCCTCCAAGTGCTTATGCACATTGTTTTGTTGTAGTTTAGCTTTGCTTTCCCTAAGTGCTTTGGCACAAGCTTGTTGTTCCAGAAATGTGTTTTGTAGGCCTTACTCCAATCAGATGGTGTTCTACCCTCCATCTTCCTCCTTGCAGTGTTCTAATCAGTTGGGGTACCAAACAGAGAATTTAATGACTCCATGCCCAATGGATTGCTTTTCAGGAAACTGGTAACTTCATCCAGCAGGTAGATGACCCCTCTGAGTCACCAAAATTGTTATCCAAAATGAGCCCCTTGCTCATTTTGTGGCTAACTCCCTTCATTCTTCCTCTCTTGTGCCTCAGTCATATATTTTTTTCTTTTAGGCACTCAAAACCTTCTGGAAATGGCACCATTGGATAGAGATTTTTCTCAGCTTTCAGAAAGGTAAATTTTTCCTCCTAACTCCATGTATTTTTGAAGTTATGGCTCGTGGAGTTTTTGTGGGAAATTTTCCCAAGAAAAGCCCGAGCCAATAAGATGAGGCCACGTGTCCTCGGAAGGGGAGGGCGGAGGTAAACTTGGAATTTTTACCAAGTGTTTGGCAAGGTTTTAGAAGGAATTTTTCACCCCGAAGGCCCCGCCGATGAATTGGATGCCACGTGTCCAAGGGGAGATTGGAAAATTTTTCCTAAGGTTGCACACAAACAAAATTTTTTCCAGGAAAGGCCCGCACATCCAATCACATTATGCCACGTGTCCTTAGGCCAAAGAAGTGGCGGAGGGTGGAGGAAAGATTGGAAATTTTCAAAAGTTTTTACTAAGTAAGGAAAGGGAAAATTGGCCAAGAAAAGGCGCCAGGCCAATCAAATCAAAACGTGTCCCCCAATGGCAACATGACCACGGGGAAGACTTAAAAAATTTTTTTTCCCAAAGTGTAAAAAATCAAAGGGAAAAAGCCCGCCCAAGGCCCAGCCAATAGATAAGGAAGCCACGTGTCCCGTGGGGAGGGTCAAGTCGGAGCGGGGGAAATTGGGAAATTTTTTTTCCCAAAGGTTAAAGCAAAAGAAAAAAGTTTTTTCGCCCCAAGGCCCACAATGAATGGAAACCCGCCACGTGTCCTTCAAGACCGATGTGGAGTGTGGGGGGGAAAGTTGGGAATTTTTCCCAAAGCAAAATCAAAGGAAAAATTGAAAGGAAAAGTCCGCCCCAAAACGCGAGCCAATGGGATCGTGCCACGTGTCCAGTGGTGGAAAAAAAATGCAAGCAAGCCCACAGGAAAAATGGAAAGGAAAAGCCCATGTCCAATGGGGTTTTTCCATGTGTCCAAGTCAGAAAAGATGGTCAAAAGTGATGGAAAAGACAGAGAAAAAAATCCCGCAAAAATCACATCGTGCCACGTGTCCTCGGGTCATCCAGCCGGTGGAGAATTTTTGGAAAATTTTCCAAAGGCCAAAATGATGGAAAATGAAGCAGAAGAGCCCGCGACCAATAGAATCATGCCACGTGGCACTAGGATGGTGGGGTGTGGAGATTTTTGGGAAAATTTTCCCAAATGCAAAAAGTGGGAAAATTTCAAATTTTTGGCCCGCCAACCCGTTTTGGCCCTATTTTGCCCTAAATTTTCAAATGACCATAACTTTCGATCCAGAGCTCGGTTTTTCACGTTCTTTATATCAATGGAAAGATGGTGAAATTATCTACATGATTCTAGGCTCAATTTTGTATTTTGATGGAGTTTGGAGAGAGAAAATTGAAAACACCTCTGGCACGTGGAAATCAACAGAAATGACGTTTCAACCACCATTTTTAATGAAGAATGGCTCGCATTCTCTCCCAGCATGGTGAAAAATGTTAGGGAATGGACCTTTAAGGATGCCCATGTTGTTTTATTGCATTTTGGTTGGTGGTTGAAGCTCCTCTCATGTTTTCCCATGTTTCTCTCTCCTAGGCTCATTTTTTTGCATTGTAAAAGCCAGAATGGGCTCATTTTTTTAAAAAAAGGAGACACTCTTTTAGCTCTACAACTTCCTTTTTCTTCCTTTTTTGGAAAAAAATTTGTGGAAATTTTTACCTTTCCATGCAAATACAACATCTCTTTTGCCTCTTGGTCATTGTAATGCACTGTGTTGGACCTGGAATGATAATATATGCTCTGTGATTAAAAGTTTTCTCAATCCTTTCATATGTTTATCATTGTTTTCCTAACCTCTCATTACATTTTGGAAATTTGTGCATGTTTTTTGTGTTTGTATTTCCTCCTGAGATTATGTATGTTTTGTAAGCAGGTGGTGTCTACTACTCCTTTGGTGCATCACCTTATTAGCATTAGTCTCATTTTTTTGCATTCTCTATCTCTTGTCCCCTTGGAATTTAGAGTAGGAATTAGAATTTAAGCCTCTACAAAATTTCATGCATATACCTGATAAGAGGAGTTGAGGAACCAACCTCTAATTTCTTGGAGATTCTTTTCCATTTTTTACAAGAGTTGTAACAAGAATATTGAATATACTCGGTACCTTAGAGCCATGTTACTAAAGATAGCGGGACTTAGTCCTTGTTCATCATTGTATAGGATTTTAGGTGTAACGATTATTTCAGCGATGCCAAGATTAGAACACAATTATGGTAGGTCAAATTTTTGTAGTTATGGTAGTAATGGTAGGGTGGTGAGATAGTTTTGTTTTATGGAAAAAGGGGGAACAAATGATAGTTAATTATTTAAAAAAATGTATAGGTAATTACCAGAAACATAATTTATTTGGAAACGTAGTGAAATGAAAACTAAGTAACAAAAATTCTAAGAAAGAACCCAAGTGCATTGGAACATCACCCATCCTAAGTTGAGCACTCACCAAAGTGCGCAAAGGTATCGACCCCTCCTTAGAGTTGCTTGTGCAGGATGTGAACATGATGAAGATATAATGTATTAATATCCATAAACATCATAAATATTCCAAAGAGCATATTCTAGATCTAGATCTAACAGAATAATGAATTAAGCGATAAACATAATGAATTCAACCATGCAAGAGTCAATTACATTCATTTTTAACACCATTATTCACCCAATACACTCCATTATATTAAAACACGGTAAATACATAATCTTATTACAATAAGTAGTATCATAAGTTTATGCACACATCAGATCTGGAAGCATAAACCCACAATAGCTCAAATATATTGTATATTTAACTACACAACTTAATTCAAATTTATAATTGTAGGGACTTTCCTTTACCATTTACACACTAAAAAATAAGCCGCATGCTGTAAATATTCATGAAACTTTGCAATGGCATGCACACATTTAAAAGCGCTAATAATAAATCTCTTACGATTAACTAGAAGTAGTAATCCTATTAACTTGAACTTATGCATGGTGCTTGGTAGAAATTATTCCCAAAATAACATTTACGTGTTGCGTAAGTCTCCATCCTACTTTGTGCTCTATACGCTATCTCTAAAAATAGTTTGTAACCATGAAAATGGATAAGTCCCGAATTAATATGTCTTTCATGCGTGTTTCCTTCCCTATCCTTTCATGCTTTCAAATATACTTTATTACTTCATGCGAATCTTCTATGTGCCCTCTCCTCGTTGTCATATTCTTTATTCTCAACATTATCCAACACTAAGCTGCATTTCCATCTCAAGTAATGGGGTTCCTCATGATGTTCCCAAAGAATAAATATTAAGAATGAAAGAATGCAAATAATTACTTTACAAAGAATGGACTTCTATTCAGAAGCACCCTCTGTTTCAACTTCTTGCAGGATCAACTCTGGATATTCTTCCTTAATCTTAGCCTCCAAGGCTTGCCAATCATCCAATGCATTTCTGGTCTTCTCTGGAATACGTGCAATGATGGAATCCAACTCATCTTGGGTCATCTCTCCCTTTTCATTCTGCAATACTATGACAAAGACATTAGCCATAGAAGACGTATGTCCCTCCATAAGATCCATCTTTTGTGCTATGAGATTTCTAAGCTCATCTAACCTCTCCTTATGCGAGATGTTGTGCTATTACAAGGATTTCCACTTTTTCTTCACTAATGCCAATCTCTACACAACTTAAAGTATCATCCTTCATTTCCTTCAAGAATTCATTATCTTCCAATATAGTTCTAATCGATCAATGTATCTGGAGTGTGCATATGTTCAAAGCTTGATTTACTTTCTTCAGCTCATCTTGTAAATTTTAGAGCAATGCCTCATATGATGAAGTATTTCTAATCATGGAGGACCTTGCTCTCTCCACTTTCTATTTAGGGTCCTGTCGACACTAAAATTTTCCTCCGTAATTTCTATTTCATTAATGTATGTATTAGGAATAAGATGTTGTTAAGTATAATTAGTAGTAGCGTCCGATAGAAGATAACGGTGCTGCCAGTATGACACCGCCAATAATGTATAGTATGGTAATAGTCAAAAGTACAATAGGAATGTTGTGGTAAAAAGTAAATATTTGTCGTAAGTGGTTCGGTAATGTTAAAATGTCAAAGTTGGGGTAAGTAGAGAAGTAGGGTCTACATGATTAGGAATTATAAATATTATATTGGTAATAAGGACAAGGAGTGAGGTCATAAATATTTTGTGCATTTTATTTGTAAAAAGTCTAAAAATGTGGAACCAATGTGAAATGATAAGGTTTATCTTATCTTAAAAGATAAGATTACATGTACAGTAAGAGTTAAGGTATGGAATATGATTCGTCAGAGTGGATTTCTTATCCTATCTTAAAGATAAGATGGATAAGCCTGGAATTTTTATAAATAAAAAGGGCACCCCCTCATTTAGCATAGAAGGAAGTAGTGAGAAATATTTTATGAGTGTGTAAAGGAAGCCATCATTTTGAAGATGTGTTAAAGAAACCATTAAGAGGTGTAATTGTGAAGTTTCTCCCATAGTTATTGTTGGAAGGCAAGTGAAGTCGTAACACTTGAAGTACCTCATGGGTGAGATTGTAACAATTTCATGTTGATATTATAATTTACACTGATATTTCAAATTTATCATCATTCCTTCTTAGCATAGTCTATGGTATTTTTGTGTTATGTTTGTTGTTGTGTTTCCAGATTACATCCACCAAACTAAAGGTGTGCATTAGTAAATAATCATAGCATGAGGAGTTCTCGGTGAAGAATTATCATAGTGTCGGATTGGTGTTGACATTTTGGTTCCATTGCCGAGACCATTCCTCGTTGGTGGATTTTCTGGAGAGATATTCCCACTTAGTTAAAAAACATTTGGAGGGTAACCTTGTTTTTACTATGCATAGTAGTTACCATGGTAAAGTCACTTTTGCCATGAATAGTATTTACCATAGTAAAGTCACTTTTTATCGTGAATAGTATTTACCGCAGTAACTTCACTTTTTACTATGAATAGTGTTTACCACAGTAAAGTCAGTTTTTACCGTAGTAAGTCAAGTTTTACCATAGTTTACCATGGTCATTTCTATTTTCTATTATAGTGATTCCAATTATTTGTGCACATAAGTCTTGTTGATTGTACTTGTGGGTTGGTATTTCACTATGGTTACTTTTAGAAATGGGGAAGATTCCTATTTTTTCAACCCAATCTAATGAAGATGCTTCCTCTTTCATTCAAGAGTTTAAATGATCTTGTATTTGTAATGGCCTTATAAGAAGGGAACAATGGACTAAATTTTTTCCTACCTTTTTGGATGGTTCAACCCTTAGGTGGTTTGAAACACTAGGTGATAATGTGAAAAACTCATGGGATTTATTAACTGAAAGTTTTCTTGAAGAATTTGGTGAACAACTGAAATATGCAGATCTCATGATCGATATCACAAAGATATCCCAAGGAGAGAAGGAGAAGATAAGGGATTATCATGCTCGTGTTTTAGAGCTAAGGAGGAAGCTCGATGCCCGGATCGGAAGGAAGGATTAGTGGATGGTTTGATGAATGGCGTTGATAATCTCTCTGTAAGCACTTCATTATTGGGATGAAGCCAGAGATCAGACAACGAGTGAAGTATGACCGCCTAGCTACCATTGAACAAGAAAAGGAGATTGCAAGAAAGCATGGAAGAGGAGCCCAAAGAAATTGTTGCTAAAGTAGAGCCTACACCAGCACCTTTGGTCAGAATCCACAACCACTCTCGGTGAGCACAAATATTTCTCCTAGTACATCTACTGAGTATGAAGATCTGCTCAAGAAGATGGGTCAATTAACTATTAATATTCTTCAAGGAAAGGAATTTAGTTCTCAGGGAGGAGATAGAGGTCCAAAAAGAAATATTTCTGAAGTTGTATGTTATGGTTGTTATAAAAAAGTCATTATAAGTATAATTGTCAGATAGAGCTTCTACATCTAGTACAAGAGATAATGATAAAGGGAAAGCACCTGTGAATTCTTTTGATGTAGTAGATAAGAGCATAAATAATGAAGTAGATGTGTTTTTAAAAAAAGAAAGAAAAAAAAGATAATCAAGATGGAAATGATCCTAAGAAGATGAAAGGAGAAACTAGAAAGAAACATAGGAAAAAAATGTTGGGTGTGCAGGATTTTCTGATTTCACAGGGGTAAGGACTATACTCCATCTTAGAAGATCTATCCAAAAGGCCTGCAAATATTACATATGGTCAACTCTTGGCTATGTCTTCTGAGAAGAGGCGGGAGTTGTGAAGTGGACTCAATGCTTGACGAAGGAAGGAGGTTGAGGTCCCTGTTTTGGAGGTAGAGGCGGATCCCTACGCTCCACAAGATGAGGTATTATGTAATGGTATTTCAATTCATGATGTCTTAGTTGATGGAGGTGTTGTAGTTAATGTAATGACCGAGTCTGTAATGAATATGTTGGGTTTAAAAATTGATCGCCCCTCAACACTTATGTTAAGGTCATTAAATAAGGGAAAAACTAAACTAGAAGGTGTAGTTTCAAATGTGGCAATATTTGTTATGGGTGTTGTATGTGTGGTAGACTTTCAGGTGATGAAAAATGGTACTGTTGCATACCCAATGTTGTTGGGAAGACCATGGCTAAGGAGAGTTCATGCAAGAAACTACTGGAATGAAGGCTTCATGACACTTGGATGTGGTAGAGAGAGGGTGAAGATAAACATGATCCCTCGGCATCATAAGACAAAACCTATGGATTTAAGTGATGAAACTGATGATTGGACATCCTCTTATTACTCGAGTACCAGTGAAGTGGACACTAAAGATGAAGAAAGTGAGGTTAATGTTTCGGTCATGGATATCCTTCCCGGTCACACCGACTCATGAACCCATAAAATTATCTCGAAGAAGAAATTAATGATCGTCTCTAAAAAATAAATATTGGTGATCTTTGTGATGGAGAGTGAGAAGGAATGCTACCTCCATCTCTTTCAAAGGTACATACACCTATTCACTTTTGATTACAAGGAACTCCATCAAGTAAGTTGGGTAGAACATTCTATTGAAGCTGGTAGATGGTACTAAGCCCATAAAGCAAATGCCATATAGAATGAATCCTAAGTTTTCCAAGATCGTAAAAGAAGAAATAGATAAGTTGCTTGATGTAGATATTTGCTTTATGGAGAATTCATAATGGGTTTCTCCCATTGTGATTTCAATAAAAATAATGGGAAACTACGCATTTGTGTTGATTATAGGAATCTCAATAAGACAACAAAGAAGGATCATTACCCTCTTCCATTCTTAAATAAAATCTTGGATGAAGTAGCTGGCTAGGAGTGCTATAGTTTTGCTAATGGATATAGCGGATACAACCAAGTTCGTATAATCAGAGAAAGATCAGCTAAAGACCACATTCACCACTACTTAGAGAATGTTTACTTATAGAGTTATGCCTTTTGGGTTGTGTAATGCTCTGGCAATATTCCAATGCTTGATGAATAGGGTGTTCGAACTCTACATTGGGAACTTTATCAGAGTATTTCTGGATGATTTTTACATCTATGGGAGAAAGATGGACCACCTGCACCAAATGGAGACAACATTTCAAAGGTTAGATGAATCACAAGCCTCACTAAACCCTACAAAGTGTGTCTTTGGATGTTCTAAAGGAATTTTATTAGGGCATGTTGTATTCGGAGATGGTATGGGTGCGATCCGATAAAGTTTCAAAATCAAAGAGTTACCATTTCCTATGAATAAAAGTAAGTTGAGATCATTTTTAGGCCATGTGGGTTACTATAGAAGGTTCATAAAGAATTTCTCAAAGATTGATGTTACTTATGAACCAGGAAATAAGGCGCATGAAGCTTTTAAACAACTGAAGGAAGCCCTGGTGTCTTCACATGTTTTAAAGAATCTAGATTGGAGCAAGCCATTCATTGTGTACATTGATGCCTCAGATGCAGCACTAGGAAGTACTTTGAGCCAAAAGGATGAAAATGGGAATGAACATCCAGTTTACTTTGGGAGCAGACAAATGAGTAGTGCTGAGGTAAATTATACTGTAACTGAAAAAGAGGCTCTAGCTATCATTTTTTTTGTAAAGAAGTTTAGAAATTACTTGCTAGGGAAAAAATTTATAGTTGTAACAGATCATCAGGCTCTAAAATATATTGTAAATAAGCCTAGCCCATCGGGGGAGGATATCAAGATTTTTATATTATAGATAGGCTAGGAAAGAAGCATGTCAATGCAGATGCACTCTCTTAAGCCTATTATGGTTTAGGTTCATCTTGTGATGACGATGATTTCGCAAATGCAGCATTGTTATCGCTTTACACAATCCCTAGTGAATACATAGATATTTAGAATTATTTGAATGAATTCAAGTTTCCTGATGGTGCTAATGCAAAGACTAAGAGAAAGATTACTCAAGCCAATCATCCATATTCTATTATGCATGGAGTATTATTTCGAATAGGACCTGATGGACAATACAAGAGGGCAGTTAGACGTGATCAAGGGAAGGAGCTGATAGAAGAACTCCACAATGGTACATGTGGAGGGCACTTCTCTGGACAACTTACAACAAGAAGGATCTTGGATGCAGGTTATCACTGGCCCACTCTTTTTAGAGATTGTTATAATTATTGTAAGACATGTGATATTTGTCAAACACATGGTAACCGTAAGACTTCATCAGCTCCATTATGTCCTATTCTTCCACTTGGTCCCTTTGAAAAGTGGGGAATAGACATTGTAGGTCCACTTCCAACTACCCCACGCCAAAATAAGTATATTGTAGTTGCCACAGATTATTTAACCAAGTGGGTTGAAGCTAGGCCATTGAAAAAAACTTCTATGGATGAAGTGGCAAGGTTCATATATGAATGCATTGTCACCAAATTTGGTTTCCCATTAGAAATTGTAACAGATCAAGGAAGCCACTTCATTAATGAGGTGGTAGAATCCCTAGTCAACAAATTTTCTATTAAGCACAGGAAGGCAACAACATACAAGCCAAGCACAAATGGACAGGTGGAACGAAATTTTTTTGTGTTGTGTCAAATTCTAGCAAAAGATGCAGCCTTGCAGGTACATAAGTGGGATAAAAGGATTCATGCAACATTGTGGGCATATAGGGCAAAATTAAAGTCAACAACATGATACTCCCCATTTTAGTTGGCTTATGGCATTAATCTAGTTCTTACTATTGAGTTTGATATTCCCACCTTTGTGAGAGTTATGAAAATGAAAGGATGGATGAAAGTGATTCAAGGTAAAAGAAAGGTTGGTACATCTTCATTTGCTAGAGGAAATGAGGCAAATAGTGAAGGATACAAGCTATAAGAAGAAAATGAAGCAGACAGAATACTTTGATCAAAATATCCATTGGTCTCCATTTCATGTGAATGACTTAGTTCTAGTATATGATTCTAGATACAAAAAAATAAGACAGAAACTTTCTTCCAAAATGGATGGGGCCCTACAAAATAGCATCTGTGCATGAAAATGGTACATACCGAATGGAAGAATTGGATGGCACTCCCATTACGAAATGGGTCAACCACGACAAGTTGAAGATTTTCCAAGCACCAGAATAGTCTACTCCGAGGACGAGAGTAGAAGCTAGGAAGGGGGAAGATGTCGACACTAAAATTCTCCTCCATAATTTCTGTTTCATTAATGTATGTATTAGGAATAGGATGTTGTTAAGTATAATTAGTAGTAGCGTCCGATAGAAGATAATGGCACTGCCAGTACAACACCGCCAATAATGTATAGTACGGTAATAGTCAAAAGTACAATAGGAATGTTGTGGTAAAAAGTAAATATTTGTTGTAAGTGGTCCGGTAATGTTAAAATGTCAAAGTTGGGGTAAGTAGAGAAGTAGGGTTTACATGATTAGGAATTATAAATATTATATTGGTAATAAGGACAAGGAGTGAGGTGATAAATATTTTGTGTATTTTATTTGTAAAAAGTCTAAAAATGTGGAACCCATGTGAAATGATAAGGTTTATCTTATCTTAAAAGATAAGCTTACATGTACAAATAAGAGTTAAGGTATGGAATATGATTCGTCAGAGTGGATTTCTTATCCTATCTTAGAGATAAGATGGATAAAGCCTGGAAGTTCTATAAATAAAGAGGCCACCCCCTCATTTAGCATAGAAGGAAGTAGTGAGAAATATTGTATGAGTAAGTGTGTAAAGGAATCCATCATTTTGAAGGTGTGTTAAAGAAGCCATTAAGAGGTGTAATTGTGAAGTTTCTCCCATAGTTATTATTGGAAGGCAAGTGAAGTCAGTAACACTTGAAGTACCTCATGGGTGAGATTGTAACAATTTCATGTTGATATTATAATTTACACTGATATTTCAGATTTATCATCATTCCTTCTTATCATAGTCTATGGTATTCTTGTGTTATGTTTGTTGTTGTGTTTCAGTTACATCCACCAAACTAAAAGGTGTGCATTAGTAAATAATCATAGCACGAGGAATTCCCGGTGAAGAATTATCGATTGTCGGATTGGTGTTGTACAGTCCTTTAATGTCTTTGGCATGCGAATCGGTCCATCCTCAAGCACCAAATCAACTAATGTACGCACATAATGCATAGCTGAAGGAAAATTTTCAGGTACCTTAGACTCTAAGTGTGGTCTTGCTTTCAGGACATAATCACCAATTTCTTCTACCATGCTTGATGAAGGATTCATTATTTTTCTATTCTAAGTCTTTCTCCCCTTTTAGACGTGATATTTCTAATGCTTTTGCCTTGTTATCTTCTCGTAGCGCTGTAATAGTGGCAACCTTATCTATGTTCCTCCGTGAAACCTCTATAGATACCTTAACCAAGGCATTGCTCACCTACTCATTAGACATGATAATGGGATTTATAGTCATGTGCCTGCTTTGTAGTGCCTTATTCATTCTTTGGGACACACATGACTCCTCACATACATCAAAATTGGGCTCGTCCATGTGAGTAGGTACCCATATCAAAATCAGGCTTGTCGGGGTGTAGTTTTATGGTGAACAATCATAAATTCATCACATAGTATCATGATCATTTCATTCAGAAAGTGTGTACCCCTATCACTTTTCAAGATCAACAGCATCCATAACTTGTAATAACATTTTCCCATAAGAACTTGGTTGTTGTAGCTGCTATACAATCCTTGGTAGGTGTTGCTTGTGCCCACCTTGTAAGATAATCTATGCAAGTGATGATGTAGCATTATCCAGTTCTACATGCAGATGATGAAATAGGACCTATAAAGTATATAGCCAATTTCTCAAATGTCTCAGTACTAGGAATATGTCTTAAAGGCATTTCATCTCTTTTCCTAGGTTTACCAACATGTTGAAAGTGATCACATGCCTTACAATATGCTTTACAATCCTTGTAGAGGGTCTCCCACCATAATCCAATGAGTATAATCTTGCATGTAGTGGCATCACCTGCATAATGCCCACCTGAAATACCACCATGAGCCTCTTCCATGATCTCTGAGCACTCATGCTCTAGTACACACTAGCAAAATACTTCATCTTGCACTAACTTTCATAGGTCACCACTAATCAACATAGAAGGTGCCACACAAATTTCAAGTTGTTTCTTATCTAAGGATTTCATTCCTTTTAACGCCATATCTATATGTAAAAGATATCAATATTATCTAATTCCAAAGGCATGCATTGTAACCTGTACAACTATGCATCTGACATGTATCTTCAATTGTCTACGCATCCTCCTTTGCATATATTCTTGATAAGTGGTCTGGGCTAGAAATACTTTTCCCTAGTTTTACCACAAATGTGAAATCAAATTCTTGGAATAAGAACACCCATCGACATATGTGCCCCTGTAAAACATGCTTTTTACCAATTATTTCAATGCCATGTGATTGGTGTAAAATACGAATGGTGTTGCTAGAAAGTATTGTCTAAATTTATGCATTGCATAGATCATTGACAAGGCTTCGCGCTCAATAGTTGTATAATTCTTCTCTATAGGAGTCAACTTTTTACTAGCAAAATAGATAGGATGATCTATAATACCTTCTCCAGGATGAGCTAACACCACACTAATGGCCATGCCAGAGGTGTCCACATGTACATGAAATGGTTAGTCCCATGAGGGAAAATGCATAATAGGCATTGTAGTAAGTCTCTCCTTTAATGTCTCGAATGCGTGTTGTTGTGGTTCTCCCCAATAAAATGTCCCTTTTCCTTTTAGTAACTCTTCTAAGGGTGTAGAAACCTTAGCATATCCTTTGATAAATTTTCTATAATATCCAAGTGTGACCCAAGAGTCTGCAAGCACCTCACTGACTCATTTGGTAGGCCCTTACAGGCCTACAATAAATACAACCTTAGCTGGATCTACTAATAAACCTTCCTTACAGATGATTTGTCCTAACAGAGTGTCAAAAGGTGTAGAAAACACACATTTCTTGATGTTCAAAGAGATGTTTAATTACCTACATATTTCAAACATTAAGCACAAATTGTCATAATGATCCTTAATGAGTCCATACACCATCCAATCATCCAAGTAAACTCGCAAGAAAATGTAAATAAAATCCTGGAATGCTTGAACAACTATTCATGAAAATACAACAGTGCATTTTTCAGACCAAAGGGCATCATAGTATATGCAAAACTTCCCCATTCAGTGGTGAAAGTTGTTTTTCTTGATCCTCCTATGCAATTTGGACTTGATGATACCCAAAGAATCCATATGTAAAAGAATGGATTTCACGCCCTGCATCACCTTCTAATATATTCTCTGTGAAAGGCGTAGGAAAGGGATCAATCACACATGCAACATTCAGCTCTCTGTAATCCACACAAATCCTAATCTGACCATCTTTCTTTATACTAATAACCATGGGGCTAACCTACTATGATTCTTCTAGGGGATTGATGATACCTGACTTCAACATCTTATCAATTTCTTCTTTAACTTTTTGCGCAAAGTTAGGGTTCATCCCGTAGGGTCTCTTCCTCATCGGGCACGTACCTTCCTTAAGCTTGATCTTCATATCTCCTAATGATTCATGTAATCCTTTTAATTCATGGTATCCCCTAGGAAATAATTCTTGAAAATCATGGAGCAAATCCACTATCTTTGCCACTTCAGATTCAGACCAATAATCCCTAATTATTGCCTCTTTAGATTCAACATCAGTACCAATATTCACTTTCTTTGTCCTCATAGGTTCATGATATGCACGCGCATGGTTATCTCTATCCAAGACCTCACACATACCTGCTGAATGATCTATATCCAAATTTTCTACTTCTTCATCATCCACTATGTAGAACATCTTTCTTTTTTCCTTCTCAAAGCAAGTGCACTTAAGTAGTGTGGCATCTGTCTTTGCTTCTTCATCAAAGCGTGCTCTGAGTCAATCTCGTCAAATAATTCCTGAATGAGTTCTTCCTCCTTTGCATTGTCTCCCATAGTTAAATGCTTTATAACCCTTAATGCCTCTTCTACTAGAGGTTTAGTAGAGAAGTAGTCAAAATTATGGACCATACCTATAATCAAATCCTACCAATTTCTAGTTTCTCTATGTAGCTCCGCATATACATACCAAGCATGTGTGCAACCTTGTAAAGTGGAATAAAGTTTGTGTACCCATAGAGAAGGCAATAAAGCTTCTTGTCCCTTTGTCTAGAGCCTCTCACATTGCTGAAAATGGTGGTGAACAAGTTGATTACCATAATACGTGCAGATTTGAGTAGGTGCATTGCTCCTGGAAAAACTAGTTGTAAGAGAAATCTTGAACTCATTCCATTCTACAAGATTATCTTGTGAACCACCCACTAGTGCACTTTGTTGTCCCGCGCAAGGTATATACCAACATATTTCTTCTTTCCAATTAGTTTATCAATTGTTCCTCCATAGTGCACGGGTATACCATAGAGTCTCCTTCTCCAAAGTGTAACGAGGTACAAAGTTTTCACCTATCCTCTTTATGCAATGAGGTTTAATTTTCCATGCAAATGCGCTCCTTTTTTGTGCCCAACCATCTCATAAGTACCATGAGACCAATAGTCACAAGCCATACTTGTATTATAACTAATAGAATATGCATCTTCCCCATGAAGGATTCCTTTCTTAGAGGGATCAAGTAGTTATGGGTCCCGAATTAGACGTACATAAATCCTATTCAGATCTTCCTCACTCAAAGGCTCAACATAGGGAAAAAAATTCCATCTATTTAAGGGACAATAAATCTTTCCTCCTTGTTCTCAAAACTGATATATCCCTTGTTGAATTGAAGATCAACATTATTTTTATGTAACAAGGAAGCCCAAGAAGAGCTGAAAGCTGTCTTCTTCGCAAGTGCTAAGACCTCAAAATCCCCAGTGAACTTGGCCCCTTGTATAGTAATGGATGCATCTTTTAAAACTCGATAGGAGTGGCCTTAGTTTGATTAGCCATAAATAGTACATTAAAATATTTCTGAAATGAAGGTCTCCCCATCTATACCCATACATCTAAAGTAAGCAAAATGTTTTCCCCATCGTGTTAATCAGTATATTACTCGAGAACCATCCATCGATAACAACATTCAGAGTGATCTCCTTGTCATAATCTAAGCTATGGGGGGAAGATTTGCATTCAAGATCTGATGCCCATTCTTAGTATTCACACGCGGAGTGTTTCCCTTTAGCCAACTCCCTAGTAATGGAATAATATTCTCTTGGCGTAGAGTTCGCATACCTCCTTTAACACATCATTATCTTACTTGGACTATCTTTGTTGCCTTCTTCTATTCCATATTTGGTTATTTCTCCTTTAAACACTATATTTATCCTTAAAGGTCTTTGAATACTTCCATGGTCTCCTAATAAACCTCCATCTGGGTACAAAAGATCTAGATAACTTGCATGAAAAACATCCTCCTTATTGATGGTAGGCTTCTTCTATAAAGCCTCTCTAGCGCGTGTAGCTTCAATGCGTGTAGTGATCTTCACGAGCAATACCTCGAGTTTCGGTGCTAACTTTGGTATCCACTGATTTTCCACAACACGTTGTATCCTAACCATCCTTGTGCCTTTGTTCTCCTATATATGCTACTTTCTAAGATGCTCATATAGATCTGGGAATTCCTCATAGCTATGATTCTTCCCACAAAAATAACATGTAATATTCTGAGGACATTCGTGCCTATAGTGGTTAGGTGATCTACACATAAAGCATGTTTCACGAGGGAATTCACTTCATCCACCACCACGGCCTTGACCTACGAATCTACCATGGTATCCTCAACCTTTTCCACATCCTCCTTCATAGCATCCCTCATTCCGATCATAGTGCACTTGATTGCGATTCTGATCATGGTTCTCACCTTTACCCTTAGAGTTATTTTATACTCATGTGTCACACACCAATATCTATAACATCATGGATCTGACTAATCAACCTACAATATTCTATATTGTGAGCCATGGACTAGAAAATCTTATAATAGCATGATACATTCTTCCTTATCGTGCGTTGTAATAATGGGTAGTGGCTAACGTCATGGTTTAGGTGACATATCTCATAGTCTAGCAATAATGAACGTACTATTCTACAGGGAAAACTATCTTTGGTGTGCCCTTCCACTTCACAGTCTGTACATAAAATCCCACTACACGTCTCATGTGCCAAATTCATCGATAGTTTCTCTAACTAATTTTCCATGACCGTAATCTGTGCTTCCAAGAATGGGCTGACTCTAGTGTCTATACTCCCAAATGCCTCAACAAGAAAATATACTTCAAGTGCTTCACGCCGATCAGTATATGTCTTATGTGAGAGCACCCTTCTAAAAGGTGTGATTAGACCACAAATGAACTATTGTGAATGTTGGCTTGCGTGAATATCATAAGAAAGCTTACATAAAAGTGTTTTGAAATGGGCATCATACTATCGGACACTCTCAGTAGTTCCTTGTTTAATATCTTTGAGTGCACTTATACTCTTCTGCTCAAATTCATTGATATAGAACTCTTTAAGGAATGCATCTTTGAATATTACATAATGTACACTGTTTTGATCAAGGTCAAACTTCTTGTACTAATGTGTTCGCGTCCTTGCAAGTATAGTTACAAATTGACTTGCCTTGCACTCAAAATATGTGATTCCTTTTGCATGCCATGGTATCTCACACATGTGCACATGTTCAACAACATATTATATGCCCATATACTCGGAAGATGAAAAGACATATCCATGTAAATATTCTAGGGTTCAGTACATGGACCTACCCACCCGATCTAGAACCTCCTATGTTTCCTCTACCTATAGAACCATAAGATCCACCAAAACTAGAGCCCCTACACCCCTCGATCCTACACCTGTAGTTGGAGTGGACTATAATATGTAATTCCATGTGTCCCAACCATAGTATCTTGTCATGAACTCTTACAATCTCTCGTGGTGGTACTACTCCCTAAGTGAGCCCCAAATTTTGTGTGCTCGATTTTTGTGTAGATGATGTTCCTTTAAAAGGTACCTCCAAACAACAAAAAGACATTTCCTACCATAAATGTACTTTCTATGTGACTTACTCCGCTTCCCTACTACCCAAATTAGCTTATTTGACTGTTGGCAAGAAAATTTGTTGGGGAAAAATTGGTGATTATCTTATCAATACTGGGAGTCTAAGTCCCTCTACTTAACCAAGGCAACTATTGTATGTGCATGTGCAAGTAAAAATGAGTTTTCTCTGGTGGCCTTACAATCGGGTATCCAATAGGGACACTCACATGACCCTACGGAAAAATATTACAAATATATGCAAGGGAAATTTTTTTTTAGGAGAGTGGGAAAGGGAGTGAGAAAATTAGAAAAGATAAACTAATGCTGCAAGTAGAAAATCGAGACTTACATACACCGGACCCGAAACTTCATTACATGCACTTGAATTTAGAAGAAAATAAATCTGCATAACAGCAACAAGACCAAATAGAGTTTGATGAACACAAAGTATGACTAAACCCATCAGTTAAAAAATCCAAAATTCCTTCTTCCTTTATTGAAGCCCAAATAGAAATTATACATATCATAGGAATGGAAGACATTTCGAGTAGGGAAAAATGGAAGAAATTTGCTATCTCTTTGCTCTCTTCACAAGGATATCTCTCTCATGAATTCACAAAAAATAGCTCCAATATCTAAGAAGTTTAAGAATATTTTAGAAGTTGTCTAAGAAGAAGCCCAAATGAGGAGCTAGTTAAAATTTATAGAAGAGGATGCAACTCTTCATCTTCCCAATGACTTTTCAAATACTTTAATTTGACTTTAGATTATTCATATTCCACTTGAATATTTAAGTCCCTTTTATAAAATCAAGGCAACTTAAATTTTACATTATGTTTATAAATTCACTTAAAGTAATATAAAAAGTGCAAACCTTAACGCAAAAATATAACATTGATGAGAGAGAGAGAGAGTTGAGTGAGAAGAGAAGAATAATTATGTGGAATAATGAACTACCGTGGTGGACTTGGTTGCATTCTCTAACTACTTTCCACTTTGTGTTCCTGAGAAGACTTATGTCTTTCCAATCTTCTTGTTGAAACGAGCCACTGCAAGTTCTACTTTTTTGGCATGAGGGATGTGAATGCAAATCAAGGTTTTGGTCCATCCATCAATCACACTATTGATGTCCTTGCACTTCCCGAACCATGATGAGTGCTTTTCTATGATAAGTGCAATGGAGGCTTAGATCTTTGAGAGGAAGTTGAGAGTATCCTTAGTGAAGGACAATGGGTTTCCCACCTCTTTCTTGACATATTCTTGAAAGGGATGATCAAATCATTAGTAGTTGTGTGTTCACTCATTGTAAGTACTCCAAGTTTCTAAAATTTCTAATTTATACTATCCTGCACTTGTATGTTTGTTCTTCTTTCTCCTCTAGCTCTGTGAAGGCCTGATTGATTTCCTCAAACCTGATTTCCAAGGCCCTCTCCCATACATGTGTCAAGTCTTTTGTAGGAGTTTCAAAAACCTTCTTTTTGATCAACTCCTAACGATGGGTGTTTCTCATCTCATTCACTACTGGTCCCAGAGGTTCCTAGTACTCTCTTTCTTTCTCCACATCCTCTTTGAGTGCTCACTTCATGGATGTTGTGCACATGTACGCAAAGAGATTGAATTCCTCTTGGAGTGTTGGCTTCATTTTTTGGAGATTGAGTTGATCCATTCATTATTTTTCGCCCCGCATCATGAGATCATGCGTTCTTGATGCATTTTGGATCAAAGCTATTGATGGGCACTAATCTCTCAATAGGAAGTATTGTAGTGCTTGGTTCCACCAAGTGTTTCACATAAGATGAAAGAGTTCGTACTTGTTCCTCTAGTACCTCAATCTTCTCTTTATATTCTTTATTCCTTACCACCATGTGAGAAGAAGATTGTTGATATATGTGTAAATCTCCCTCATGAGTAGCTGGTCCCAATTGGATCATGCTCATCTCGTAGTCGTCTATTGTCATCTCATCCACTAGATTGATTACCTTTGGCTGAGATACTTCGATGTACTGATTACATGTCTCCCCACTTAGAATCGTGAGGTTGTATGTGTGATCTTTCTTGACCTTTTTTCTTTATCCAATGAGACAATCACTGATAGATTAGGGGCTGCTACTTGTTGCACAATGTGAGTGTCAAGGATGACCATTTCCCACATCCATGGAAACATTTCATTAGATTTAGGCTCAATGATGGGTGCACCAACCATTCTTTGTTCTGGAGGAGGAGGCAAGTCCTGAATGAGAGGGGCATTGGTGTCAACAAGAGGTGAGACCTCTGTGGTAGCTCGAAGACTGAATCATGAACCATGTACTCCTCATTCACCTATGCTTCTACTCTTTGTTGGGTTTTTGTTTGCATTGCCGAGATCTATTTTTCCTCCTGCAGCGATGCCAATGAGCCTTCTTCTACCCTGAATTTATTGGGTGTCTTCTCATGGGAAGAATTTTCCAATTCCATGGCCTTCCTTTTTGAACTCACTCTAGAGTGTTTAGAGTGGAAGTCACCTCCACTAATTTTTAAGATGAATGATGTGAAGCATTCTTCTGGCTTGGAGAAATTCCTTGTGACTAGATGACCATAGTCCTCTTCTTCTTCTTGAAACCAGCTCCTTATTATCCTCACCATTTTATCATCCGCTCAAATATATCTCCTGATTCACAAACATGCCGGTTGATTTGGGGCATTAGGGACATCTTGACTACTACATACCCAGGATCATACATTTCTATCCCATCATCATACAAGATGTCTTCATACCAAGAGAACTTAAATTTCTTCATATCGCTGATTATCATCCTCATGTGGTCCTTTTCACGTACTTCAAACTCATCAATATAGTTAGCTAAGTATTCCTTGAATTTTTGCTCATGTTATGATTCTGGGACATAGAATGAGTCAGCATCTTCTCATATGTCAAAGTAGGGCTGGAGACATAGGAATGCAAACTCAGATGTGTGAAAGTGGCCTCCAGGTGAGATGCGTTATTTGAGATTTTGTACGTGAATACCCATAGAGATATAGGTAATGAAATGAACTTCTTTCTCCTACTTATGATATTTTTATTCACTTGAGTTATCTACCTGCAGAGCTCGAACAATACAATCTGGTCACTAAGGTACTTAGGTAGTCTCAAGTAGAGCTTGGTCAAATCCAATGACTCGGATGTAGAAGGTTGAGAATTGTATGAAGTACGAGCTGTAATCCTTGATCAGGGATGCCACTTGTGGTGACATCCTAGCTTCAATATCCACTTCTAAGCTTTGGACCACATACATAGTGAATGCATCATTCACATGAGTGAAATGCCGATTGCTCTCCTCTAACACCAATTGTGGATGTTTCTCGAATGCAATAAGGAACCTTAGCAGTAATGTTCTACGTGAGAGCCAATCCTTTGAATGATCTCGAGCTTGTAAGGAGATAAAAAGGTAAGAATTCATGTGGAACTTCCTTGTCATGGGCACTTGGAGTAGTTATAGATGGAGGTTTTTACTGATGATCTACCCCAATCAATCCTCTACTTTCCTTCACAATGTCAGGATGAAAAGGCCCATCTAGTTCTGGAAGTCTCTCATTCTTACTTCACCCATAACTCTGCTGAGGAGAGTGATGACATTAGAATAACCTTCTCAGAACTCACACCTTGGAAAATTCTTGGGTATCTTGGAAGGCTTTCTTCCTATTTTCAACCATGAGTGAGCACTACTCCTTGGACATATGAATCCATTGTTTCCCAATCATGCGAGGCCCTATCCTTTGAGATGACAACCATGCTAGGGGATGTCAGTATCTGTAGAGAGAGTGAAATGGTCCTAGGGTTGATGACTATCATCATTGTACCATTTTCAGCTCGGATGGTTCGTGTCTCGGGCTCGTAGTGGAAAGAGCAGGCTAGGACTAACTTGAGACTCTGTACAGACACTGGGTGTCCTACAGTGGCGAACAAGCCACTTGTGAATATTTGGTCTTCAATCCTCTTTTGGTCCTTGGAGGCCATGCGAGTCTTAAGGTCATTCAGTCCATATACAAGACATCGATGTCTTCCACATCATTCTCGTGGGTGAAGGGTTGTGTCAAATTCTAACCCAACCACTTTGACTTCATGTTTCACCTAGAAAGAACTTACTATTTTTAGTAAGTGTGAAAAATCAAGTCTCGATCTTCAATTGGATGTTGCGGTTCTATTTTCCTCTTTCTCCTTACATTCCTCATTCCTTTTGGATCAAATTTCTATTTTTAGTAGGTGCTTGTGGGCCCAATTAATATTTTTAGTAAGTGCCAAAATGTACTGTTATGGTGAGTTCTCACTGTAGTTTATCTTCAATGTCATCGTCTCCTTCGCAGGTTCTATTGTTGATGACTTTCCCAAAATAGTAGTCCATATGTAGTAGACCTGTTATTTTTAGAAATTGGTCTTTTTGATGTTGGATTAACGTGGATTTTTTTATATGGTTTTTTTCCTAATAGCACCCCTCTAAAAATTTCAGGCCCACCCGCTTAATAGTCTAGCTCAGAGAGTTTAAAGTTTCAAAATTTGGGCTTGACAGTGCTTCTCAATGAGGAAACCATTAAAGGACCTCAAAATTATAGGTTTGGTTTTCTCCTCTGTTTGTGAATTTTTTTAGTTTTGATGTGGGTTTTCTCTTCTGATGCTTTACATGCAATTCTACTTCGTTTTGCCCAATGGCTTGACGGGAAATTGGATTTTTTCTTTGTTGAGCCAGAAGTGGGATTTCTTCATTGTGGATGCTCTGTTACATGAGAGGAGAGTTTAAAGGTGTCTTCTTGATGGCCTTGGGTAGAGGAATTAATATAAAAATATATCTTTTTATTTCACACATCCATTTGAGATATTTCTTCAACTTCTCGTTTCATGGCCATGGAGTTTTCTCTGTTTTCTCCTTCTTTGTTTTGTGCCTCTCCTTCTGTGTTTTCTCAAATTTCCTTCTGGGACCTGTGTGATTTCATGGAGTGGAAGGGAAGTACCTCTATTTTAGGTATGTTTTAAGGTTCAGCAATGGTGGAATGATGGATGAGAAGTTACAGAGGAGGAATGGAAATATCTATGCACAGGAGTGGAAATAGCTAGAAGCACTAGAAGCAGGTGAAGTGACAATTAGAATTTTAAATTTTTGAAATCATGGAGGGAGAAGTTTGGGTGAATTTTTCATGTCTTGATGTCCCTAACCTCAAGGATATGAGGGACATAAAATTCCACGGTGGTCAAGAGGACGACACATGTCCTCAATCCGATGATAGGGAATGGATGTGACAAAGCTACTTTAAATCACGTGAGATGAAATTCAATCACTTGGATGAAAAAAGAATCCCCATAGGGGCTGTGAGAAATTTTCCATGTCTTATTTCCTTGACCTTAGGGACATGAGGGACATAAAATTCTACGGTGGTCTTGGAGATGACACATGTCCTTGATCTGACGGCAGGGGATTTGAGCTCCAAAAATGCACTTGGGGGCTGAACTGTCAAGTTTGATGGTCATATGAGGGTTCATAGATCACATGGGGATGGGTGAATTTTTCCAATATTGGTGTACCTGAGGCGAGGGACGTCGGGGACATGAAATCCCACCATGCTCCTGGTGCTGACACGTGTCCCCGAAAATTGACTAACTCTTGAACTGCCTTCAAGAGGGTAACTTGGGAACGACGATAACTTGAGCTCCCAAGGTGGAATGCCTTGTTGAAATGACTATAATTGGAATTTTGAATCCAATGGTGTGGGTATCAGGTATTGAATCATCCATTTGATCCCTTAAAAATCATATTTTTATTTGGGACTCCACCTATAACTTGGAAAAACTTCCTACAAACCCTATGTGCCAAGGTGCTATGAAAAATATTATTTCACCATCATGTAGTTCTTGGAATCCTATTTCTGAAATTTTTTTTTACTTCTAACTCCATTTGGAGCTCCCAAAATCTTCTTCTGAAGCCCAACAATTGTTTTAGGCCTGTGTATTGCCTAAGCTTGTGAACCCTGTTTTTTACTCATATTGCTCCAAGTCTTTCAAAACTTCCTCAAACCTTCTAGAATAATTTCCATGATGTTCTAATGTCTTCAATTCACCTCCATGTTGAATTTTTACCTTTTTACGCTCCAGGGGTTGATCCGATTAAGGAAGGCCAACGTTGACCCTTCCCACTATTACCGAAGATAACATCTTTTCATAACTTCCTAAAATCACCTAGGGACTGATTTGAATTTCCAAAATAACCTAGGGGATGAGATAACATTTTTCGGTGTGTCACTAGACTGACTGGGTGGACTTGGTGTGGATGGGAATGGTAGAACATGAAAAATTTGGTGCGGGGGTATAGTTGTCGTGCTTGGAAATTTTCAATTTCCTTGTTGCACATTTGCATGACAACACTGACTATTAGATGTACTAGGTACTAGAAAATAAAACACAAGGGCTAGGTTTCCAGGTAGTTTTAGATTCATACCTATGGACCAGTCATCTCTACTTGGTGAACTTCTATGTGAGGCTAAGGGAGGTTCCCCTGTCATACTTGTCCAAATGGAGGAGTTCCTGATGCTTGAGATCCATGCCTTCTACGTGACCTCCAAATCCTTCATGAGCCATCTCTCTCCTTAACACCATCCACTTTATAATTTCATACTACTTCTCTATCTCCCTCTCGTACGCATCATTGTACTTAAGCCACCTTTCTTCTCTCTGCCTTTCTACTGCTAGGTCTGCCATATTTCACCAAACCTACTCCTACCCTCGCGTGTGGTGGGGTTTAGTTAGCCATAGGATTTTCCTCTAAATTCAGGGTTACCATCAAGATCTTGATCACTAGTGGGATGCCTGCAAGTAATTCCCGCTAGGATATTGTAAAAATTAGAACTCAACTACCTCTAGGAAAGAATAAGTGGAAATTGAGTATTTCAGGATATAGCTGTTTAAAACACCACAGAACCAAGTATCCACAACGCGTATCTAAATCAGATCAACATCATACAAGGATTGAAATTATTCTTATGTCTAAAAAAGTGTGTGATACCTCCAATTCCATTTAGATGCATAAGCAACCAGCCACTCATATAGTTCTACCGAGAAAATAGAAAAGAAGCTCTCATATAGATAAATCATACAGATTCTTTTCCACTCAAGTGTGTGCGTCAAACTTAGATTCAATGCTAAACATCCATGCATACTCTTCTTCTAGATATTTTATCCACTCCTAAACACTTTCTAGGGTCAATTGGTACGTCTTCATCGTGAACCATCTTGAAAATAATTGAAAAAGAGGTCCCAACAACGGAACCAATGATATAGCCTAGAATTTACCACGAATAACCAAGGCACGTTGGCACATCACCCATCCTGAGTTGAGTGCTCACCCAAAGTGCACAAAGGTACCAGGCCCCTCATTTTTTTGTGTAGGATGTGAACATGATGAAGATATAATGTATTCATATCCATAAACATCATAAATATTCCACAGAGCATATCCTAGATCTAGATGTAAAAGAATAACGAATTAAGCGATAAACATAATGAATTCAACCATACAAGAGTCAGTTACAGTCATGTTTAACACCATTATTCACCCAATACACTCCATTATATTAAAACACAGCAAATACAGAAGATTCTTACAATAAATAGTATCATAAGTTTATGCATGCATCAGATTTGATAGAATAATTCCATAATAGCTCATACACATTGTATATTTAATTACACAGATTAATACATATTTATAAGGGTGGGGACTTTCCCTTCACCATTTACGCACTTACAAAAATAGGTCGCATATTGTAAATATTCATGCACCTTTACAATAACATGCACACATTCAATTGCGCTAATAATAGATCTTTTACGTTAAGCGGTAGTAGTAATCCTATTATTAATTTGAACTTATGGATGGCGCTTAGTAGATGCTCTTCCCAAAATAGCATTTGCATGTTACACAAGTTTCCATCCCATTGTATGCTCTGTACGCTATCTCCAAAAATAGCTCGTAACCATGAAAATGGCTAAGTCCCGAATCAATCTATCTTTCGTGTGCGTTTCCTTCCCTATCCTTTCATGCCTTCAAATATGCCTTGCTACTATGCACGAATCTTTTGTGTTCCCTCTCCTTAGTTTCATATCCCTGTCGATCAACAATATAATATTTTGGAAATGTAGTGAAATGAAAACTAAGTAACAACAACTTCTAAGAAATATTTGCATTTATTGATACCGAATCAACACAAATATTTTCATCACAATCTTTATAACACTCAAAACAAAAGCTCATGTAAGAGTTATAACAAAAATATTCATTGCCTTTACTTTCATATGCCAAAAATACACTTTAAGGATGAAAAAAATCACTCAAAAAGATGGTTACAGTAAGGATTTTATAACCACATCAAATATTACAGAGTAATGCTACAAGAAAATATTGATTTGATGACCAAAAATGCAACAACCAAGGATTGATCTAGTGTATTATATAAATGCAATGAAGACAGAGATTGCAATAGAAGTATAATTCATTAATATTTATTCAACATACAGATACCAAAACACATACTACAAATCATAGACATAAATATTTCATTTAAAATTATCCATTCCTTAATAAAGAGACATAGATTAAATGTCTTCAATACTTTCCAATGGTTGTACAATGCAACCACCTTAGCATAAGAAGTATAGAATTCATATTTCATATGCTTTTTATTGATGGAAAAAAAAACATAGAGATAAAATATTATTTCCTCAACTTATCAAATAAAAACTATCCCCCATATTCATATGAGGAAAATCCCTCATATTTATACAAAACTTGTTATCAATACACATTTATATTCCCCCCCAAAAGCATATGCAAACAATCCTAGAAGGCGCAAAAATGAACTCTATCTTTAGAAAATTTATTTCAACTGTAAAGATTCTTTTGTTAGCCATCACCTTGATTCTATTTTTGGTTATAGATATGGACATGTGCAAGATATTTTTCTTGTGCTACTTGATCCCTTTTTTTTCTTTTTTATCCTGTCACAATCACTTTTGTGCCTATTCACAAACCATTTGTTCCATGATGTTGTTACTCTAACTAATTTGAAACTTTATTTTTAGAGAATATGTTTTGGGAAATGAATAAATATGAATATTCATTTGAATTTTATGTCTCCCTTATGTAAAAAATTTAATCAAGCCAAAAGAATAATTTTTGACATACATCATTCCACCTTCACCTTTTTCAAATTTGTATGAGCATCCAAAGTTCATTTGCATTCAATCCCAACATAATAATTCACATAGACCTCTCCAAGATTCATCCTCCTATAAATTCTCACTTATTTCTTATGAATTTACAACTTCCATTGGGTGTTATAAGTGAATTTTCTTGTGAAATAATTAGTGTTATCCCTTTTCAAGAAATGGGAGGAGATGGAACTAGGAAATAATTTGAAAGATATTCCTTTAGAATATGTGCATGTGTTATTTAATCTTTTTGGCCCAAGTTTATATTTCATTAGGATGTTATTTAGGGTTGAAGACCAAGAAGATCTTATAGGACCGATAACTATCAACATAGTGTAACTCTCTTTGATGAGGAAGATGATCAAAATGAATCCCTTCTTCTCGATATTCCATATTTTAGTTTATCATTTGATTTTCCTAGAGGACCACATAACTCTAGAGAATTTGAAGAAGTTTTGGATTCATTGTAGGCCGGTGATTAATGAAAATTCCATATGGATATCACCCACATTTTTCAATAAGGAGATGGCAGAAAAAGAAATCCCACCTGATGTTCATGTAGTGTTTGATGACAAGCCTCAAGAGGACATATCCTCAATTTCTCATAGAATATCCAAAATAGAGAAAAGGCTCACCATTCTTGAAAAATATTATGTGAAATCTACCTCTGAGAAAGCTCCTAAAGTTCCTTTACCTCCATTGAAGAAATGCAAAAGGGGCTAGTTGATCTAGTAGGTGTGTCCAAGCTAGTCTCTGTTGATCCAATTGATGTGCCTGAGCCAGTTCCTGTTAAGTCAATTGATGTACGTGGGCCATCCAAAACTCCAAAATTACTACTCATTGAGGTACCAAGGCATATCTCACAAGAGGTTTTAACCTTGTTGAATGGGCCTCTTCTTATGGGAAAAATTGGAATTGATTGATATTTTGGAAGGCCCAAGGACAAGTATCAAGGAACTTATGGAAAAGGGTATGTCTCATGGATTAGCAGGAGATGTACAATATGTTTATGACTCTTAAGACTGTAAGGAAATTGAGTTTAGGAAGAGAAATATGTTAGCTCGGCTCTAGTATTTACTTTGAGAGGTTTTTAGTCATAAAATGACAATGTATCTGGTTACACAAAAACTCTTTTTATATATGTATACCAAAAAAATTATATAAATTTCAAGGGCACGACCCCTTATAGAATCCCCATTTTGTAGCTAGCATATACATATGTTACAAATTTATTACAAACTTCCTATGTCGAGAGTCTACTTCAATTGATGCATCTTTGTTTGATTTCCTCAATTTTTCATTTGATCCTTTAATTCATCTAGTTACTACGAGATTTGTTTGTAGACTTCCAAGTGTTCCTTGTGCCCTAGAATATAGTCATTAATGTGACATTTATAATAAGATCAATATTTCATGATTTTATTACCCTCAACAAGAGTTACATGAGAAAATTCTCTATCGCTCGTTCCATGGCTTTTCCTTGTATTTCTCTCTTCCGCACAGGTCTTTTTAAATATTTGAATGTTTTGAAGGTCCCGCAACATTTTTATCATTTTATGGATTCTTAAGTATCCCTGTGGATTTTTAAATCTATGGAATACTAACCTCTAAAACATATGAGAAACATTGAATCAACATGCCGCATATTTTTTACATAGTCACACTCTTCAATCCTTTGCAAAAGGATGCCCTGTGGTATCAGATCCTTCACCACTTGAGTAATTTTACTTAAAGAATTATCCACTTACTTCTTTTTTTCTCATGTTCGGTTCATAGTCAATTTTGAAATATTTCATGGGATTGAAACCCAAAGTACCCCGACTTGCTTTAGCTTATGAAAATGACTTGATGTTGCGATGGCCAACCGTACTAGAATCTTGCCTAAATACCAAGATGATTCATGTTGTTCTCGCAAATTGAAATGCCCATGAAAAACTAATATCTGTACTTTGTGGATTGGAGAAAACCCACATAACACTAAGTTCTACACTCTGCGGTTGACTAACTTAGTGTATCATGGATTTCTTAGAACATAATGGCCAATCCCATTTTACAAGTTGTTCAAGATTATGGGAAGGGGTAATTAAGGACAACAAATGCCTTTGGTGTCACTAAATCTATGTAAAGTAAAGTCTCAAGGGTAAGGGAAAATATTGGAAAAGTCAATCAAGTTTTGGCTATGGGTTCAGAATGAGTACCAACATTGGCTCCTGCTCGAGGATGGGTACCCCCTTATAGGTGCCACAATAACCATAAACAAAAATTCATGAAACCTAAACCAAGTGCCTATGCCATTGGGCAAGGATACGAAGAGACAAGATGGCAATGGCTTTTGGAAAATTTCAAAGCATACTCATGAGTATAATAAAAATGGACAAAACTTGATCACTTTAGACTAGAATAACAAAAGGGAAATAATAAAAAATAAAAACAAACAACATAACTATACACTATATAAAAAACACACATGAAGGTATCATTTAATTCAAGATATGCTTGATATGCGTACCATTGACAGGCATCTCGAGCAATTTTCCTTCTAATTCCCTCAATAATAAAGTCTGTTCTCCAATTCTAATGTCAATGGAGTAATGACCCATCCATAGGGCATTAAAGTTTCCTTGTTTTCCCTTGTCTTCATGCATGTTATCCCATATTATAACCAAAGCTCCAACATGAAACATTCTTGGAGTAAATTTCTTATTAAATATTTCCTTGAGCTTGTCCTTGAAATTAACATGCCTTTGGTGGGATTCTCTTCTTACTTCATCCAATTTTACAATTTGATTATACTTGCATCATAAGGAGTCACCCCTTCCCATTCTTCTAAATATTACATAAAATGATAATTAGGTAGTCGCAAATGAAGGCAAAAAAGTGATTGGACACCATAAACCAACTCAAATGGGCTATTTACTAGTGGATCTTTTTGTGGTAATTTTATCTTCCTATGATGCAAATTTGAGCTTCGACATTGTTTCCTCTTATTCATTTACTATGTTCTTATGAGGATCTTAATTAGGTTCTTTTTAATTGATTATACCTTCCCATTTCCTCATGGATTGCAATTTAAGGAATAGGCAAGGTTATGCCATATTCATGGCACATTGTTGCCAATGGTTTATCTCTAAAACTCATGGCATTATCAAAACCAACTTGGTGGGGACACCAAATCTACAAATTATGTGATTAAGGATGAAATCCATAACCACTTGATGTGTTTCCTTTTGGTAGGAATAGCTTCAACCCACTTGGTAAAATAATCAATGGCCACCAATATCCATCTGTGACACACTTGAAGAATTTGATATCTCACCTATGAAATCCAACCCCCATTTTTAAAATGGAACTCCTATTGAAACAAGCTGCAAGGGAAGGGATCTAAATGTTTTTAACCTACCATAGAAAATGTTAACAACCTTCACACTTTCTGACCAATAAAGCCACATATTTAAAGAGGGAGGGCCACTAATATCCTACCCTTAATATTTTATGGGAAGTAACTCTTCTAGAAAAATGGCCACCACACAACCCTCCCTGAAAATCATTAATTAACTTGGGGTCTTCATCCTCTATGATACATCTTAATAGAATTCCATTTAGGATTTTCCAAGATAGTCTATGATTAGTTATAATATATTTCTAGGAAACCAATTCGAGCGTCCTCCTTTGATTCTTGTCTAGGCGAGTAGGAAAATTTAGGCCTTTTAAGTAGTAGAATATGTCTCTGTTCCAAGTTGAGGTATATACTTTCTTATGATGGCGTTATTCATCCTAATTAACATTTTGTATCTCATATATATGTAAATTTATTTATGCCATAAGCCTAACCATGCCCAAGCCTCTAACTAGTTTGGTAGTCTAAATTTCCATATCATACTCTTGAAGCTTATTTACCCACCTACACCTATTTATTGACATCTCCATATGAGATGGGATATCCTTTACCTTGTGTGAGGTACATAGGCTATGATCTTATAACTCAAAATACAGGGTATGTATATTTTAGTAGCTTTTATCAAGGTAAAAGCTTGTTTCTCTATAATAAAGAATTTCATCTCGGACACCCGTATGACCTTACTTAAGAAGGAAATGGGTTTCTTATGCCCTTATTCATCCTTTTGCAATATAAAAGAAGCAATTATATTATCATAAAAAAAGGAAACATCTAAAACTCCTTTTTATAATCAAGGCTAATTAATATAGGGACAGTCTTGAGTGCATCCTTTATTCCTTCAAAATCTTAGACAACCCCTTCTTCCCATTTGATAACTTGATCTTTCTTTAACATACTTGTGATGGGGAGAGTAATTTTAAAAAATTTGGAGATAAATATTCTTACAAAATTAATCTATCCAAAGAAGGATTGGATGCCTTTATTTGACATGGGGATGGGGACTTTATCAATGGATTCCACCCTTTTAGGGTCTATCATAACTCCCTCATGTGATATTATGTGTCCAAAAAAATTCCTTTTATAACCCAAAGTGACATTTCTTTGGATTTAATGAAATCCCATATTCTCTGCATTTGATCAATATCTTTTCAAGGTGTTGCAAATGATCACCCCTCTTTCTAGAGAAGATAATTATATCATCTTGATAAACTACAATGAAATCCTTAATGAATCCTAAAAATCCATGTCATGGCTCTATAAAAGGTTTCTCCTGCATTCTTTAATAAAAATGCATCCTAACATAAATATATGTGCCTCGAGGGGTGGTGAAAGCGGTGTTATATTGTTATGATTTTTTCACCACTACCTAGATTGTAACCTAAGAATCCATCCAATGTAGACAATAAATAAGACCCAATCACCTTTTACAGTAAGATTATCCATGTTAGATAATGGGTAACATTTTTTGAGTGATGCTTTATTTAAATTTTTGAAATCCACAAAAATTTAATATCCCCATTCTTTTTTAACTAGCACCAAGTTTGCTACCCATGAGGAGTATCTAGTGGGTTGTATTATCCCACCATCCCTTAACTTTGTTAACTCCTCTTGCATATTAGTAGTAAGGATAGGGTTAATAGGTCTTTTCTTTTTCCTAAATTTCTTAGTATGAGGTTCCAAAGGTATTTCATGTTGGAAAAAATCCTCCCTATAATCCTTTAGCTCAGAATAAGACCATGCAAGACAATCATAATACTTTTTCAATAATTTGGTATAAACTTTTCTTTCTTTTTCATTCATGCTGCTCCCTAACCAAAACTTTCTTTGATTATGAGAAGTTCCCAAGTTTCATTTCATAACATCTCTCGTTTTATGGATAGGTTTACTCATAACCCATCTCCATTTTCAAAATTAAACTCAAGGATAACAAGTCCTCTAGGGATGGTCTTTGTTGTTAACTAAATTATATCATTCCCAAAGAGGGTTTCATTTCCCTCACTCAACACCACCATAGGTTCAAGGTCAATGAGTTGATTAGTGAAATCACCTCTACAATTCAAAACATTTGGATTTGAGCATCATCTTCAAATACTTTCCAATACTAGATGTTGTCATGGATTGAGGGCCTGACAAGCACTTCTACTTCATAATTTCCATATGGAGATACATTTTCATTGTCATATTGAGAAGCTAGGAGAACAAACTTGTCAGTTGCTGAATTCATACTTCTCTCATGATATAGGAGATTGAAAGAATCAAACAATTCAATGAGATTGATGAGTGTGTAAATTGACTTATTATATCATCCATATGACTATTGATTTTCTCCTAATTATGATGATTAATGTATTGGGGATGTTCTAGATAGTTATATCCTTAGTAAGATTGATGCATTTCTCTTGTTCTTGTCTCATGTGAACTAATGACCATAGAAGTTCCCACTAAATACTTTTGTGAGTAATATGATGAAGTGTGCAGGGTGATAAAAAAAATTCTCTGCCAATTTTGATGAAGTAACAGTCAAGAAGATCGAGTCTCCTACCACCATGTCATTCTAGAGGATTTTCCTAATAGCAGCCTACAAATGAGGGCCCTATTTTTAGCTATATTACATGGTGCCATTGAGCTTTAATTAGGTTGTTATTTAGTTGAATATGTGGCCTATCATTGTGGCATGATCTGTAACTTCCTGTGTCTATAAAGACACATTCTCAAAACTATTTCATAGTTAGTATTTGATAGTCTTCAATACATTCATATATACCGAGTTAGTGGTTATTTATAGTTTTATGATGAAACATGTTCTAAAATTATTCAAATCAATATAATATATATGTTGTTTTGAGTATTCATTGGTGTTGAATTACCTCAATCTCGAAGGAGAGAAAGGGCCCACTCACCCGAGGATATTGGAGGGTTGATATTTCGTGCATGATCATTATTTCTGATAAGTTTCAGTTCTAGTACTTTGATTTGAATGATTTTTGAATGCAATATTCCATTTCCTTGCTTTAGTAACTTTCCTTTTTTCATTTTAATTTGTGTGTGCATTTCAATTTAGTTAAGTAGTTTCCTTTGAAATCATTTTTATTATAGCAACGTTGTTTCAGTAGAATAGATGTATTTCTTGAATTCTGTCTTTCATTTCAGTAGCATAGAGTTGCATTTACTTTTTGTAGCGTAGAAGAGAAACAAGAGAGCAATCACAACTGAAACCCCCAAAAGAGAATCACCACAACAACTGTGTTGCATCCAAATTCATTACATACAGCCTAGGACACAACCCTGGTTTGAGAACGACACCAAAAATTGAATATGTTTGTTAAATGATTGGAAATAACAACGACCCATAATTTTTGGAGCCAATTCAGGGACACCATAAGCATAACATGACATTATATGAATATTACCTGATATGGGTGTTAGTGAAGTTAAGATATGTAACCACTAAGAATCCTAAGACTTGTTTACACAAGAAATATTGATACATAGGCTACAGGACGCTTAAGGGAGATTTATACCTCATAATATTCAAATAATATCTCCAAAAAAAGCACAAGTAGGGAACACCGAGAGTGAAAGTCACAAACAGAGAGATGGAGAACATTTTAATCAAATTTTTAATGCAGGCAGGAAGAATTGGGTGCCAAGTCTACCCGAGGAAATTTGGGCATACAAAACCACTTGGAAAACAACCATTGAGTTTCACCCATATGAATTGGTATACGGGAAGAAGTCACCGCTTCCTATGGAGTTTGAGTTGCAAACACGGAGATCAAAACAAAATCTTGGAATTGAGCTGGATGAAGATCAATGTGAGAGAGTGATGCAACTAAATGAACTTGATGAGATGCGAATGGAGGCACAACAACAAATGGAAATTATTCAACGCCGATAAAATCTTGACATGATGCTCATATAAAAATATGAAGTTCAATGGAGAATAATGGGTCTTACTATTTGAATAAAAGTACCAACAATTCAAAAGAAAGTCAAGGACAAGATGGTTGGGACCCTATCAAATTAAAAAAAATTATATAATGGATCGTGATATGTTTACCTATCGACAGGTGAAAGAAGAACCTTTCTAGTGAATGGTCATCAACTAAGAATGTATCAACCACCCCAGGATAAGGATACTTTCACTAAAGACATACTGTTGTCCAAATAAATTGATTCAAGTGGAAGACTACATCTCTTCCCACCGCGAATAGTTTGTTTTGAATTCAAATATAGGAAGAAGATCATAGTTTTGATCTTATTCCCTAGATAATAGTTTGTCTTATTTTATTTCATGCTTTCAATAAAGGTTAAGGATGTAAATTATTAAATTTTGCATTAATCACAATTATTCTTCGAATGCAGGACATGGAGCGCCAATGGTCAGAGGAGAGTTGAGATGGCAAGGTGACATGTACTCATCCCTTACTACAGATCTTAACTCTTTAAGAACCCCCATTGCATTTATTTAAAAATGAAAAATCATAGTCCCATTTCCAATGCATTCATTTCGGATGTCAAATCAAATCTCATGACGTGAAGTGGGAGATAATGAGTATTAGTGGGCAATTAAATGACATGTGTCACATTATTATAAGGACAGGTGGCATATGAATTCATGATAATCGGATAGGAGTCATGTGAAGATTTGAACCCTTCCATCCCAATTAAGTACTATCACACTTTTTCGCAGCCACTTTTGTGTCGACTCAATGCTATTTGGAGCTCAAAATATAGTTCAAACTTCCACTACCACTGTTTCATGAAATTGCTCTATTTTCTTCACATAAACCTTCTCTATTTTTCTCTAATTCCATCTAGACTTATTTAAGCTATGGGGTAGAAAAATAATTTAGAACCATAATCTCTAGAGCCTCTTCTACAAAATTTGTCATCTCAAAAATATTCCATGTCTTAGGTTGGTTATACTTTATCCAAAAATTTAAGGGTTTTGATGAAGATTTAGTTGATTAATTCTTGATAAATTTTGAGGCCACTTGCTCTCGAGATAGGAGGTAAGAGAATTGAGATAAACAACCCCATTGTTGTTACCATATATGTCCTCTTAGATTTTGGGCTTAAAGTTCTAACTAATGCCCTACTTAAGGATTTAATACCACTGTTTCATAATGAAGGGGAAGCTCTTCTAGAAATAATCCTTACTTCCTATAGTACTCAAAAAGGTATTAAGCGAGAGATTTTTCCAGTCACCTTTGGAAGGAAGTAGCTACATGGGTTAATAGATATTTTATTTTTGATGGAAAACCATCGGTGCTTAGGGGGACACATTAAAAATTCTTACTCATTTGAAGAAGGGTCAGACAAACCCTGAGCTGAAGGTCAATCTTCAAGAATATCTTGCAGATGTTGTCATAAAAGTGGGTCAAAAATACAAGAATGGAGGTGGTAGAGCTACATTGAAGCACCCAGGCCTCATCCAGTTAATATGTCCACATCGGGATTTTTGTAGGTCTATGAGGAAGATATGAAAAATGTTTGTAAGGGAGAGTTTGAAACAAAATAAAATCATGAAGGCACCATATTCTAGTGTTTGGCCTAAGATTGAGTCAACCCCTTGGCCTTCAAATGAGGCTATGGAAGAATCTGCAAGTAAGGATGACCAACCCTCTATGCCTCAAATTTCTAAGGACAAAAATACCTTGTCAAGACTGCTACTATGACATTAAGACCACAAAGGTCTTGTACCTCAAGGAGACCTGAATTTTCTTGGCTGTATTATTTAATGAGGGTTCAACCCCATTGTGGAAGAGATTGATGAGGATGGTACTTCATCTGCTCCTAGTGAACAATTGAAGAATGATAAATTTACGACAACCATCCTTGAAGAACAATACCACGACATTGATATGCCGGACATTTTGAAGCTCTAGAAATTGTGTCTCGTAGCTTTGGAAATATCTCAGTAGCACCGAAACCTAGGCGAGCTCTGAAACTACTACAACAAAGGTTGGTACTACTGTAATCGAGGTTTGCATTATTGTAATGGAGGTTGGTCACTTGAAATCACATAAAGATGCAGTCTTGAAGTAATATCAAGATGAAATTTCTACTCTGAAGAAGAAATTAAAAGGTATGGAAGATACTCAGTTGTCTATGCAAAATGAATTTGTTTAGTGTATTGTTGAGAAAGTTAGAGAAATAATTGTCTTGAAAATAGAAGTTGATAGTTTGAAAAGGCAAAAGAATATTGGATTACAAACATGGAATGATTTTTCTTCTCATTATGATTGAATATATCTTCGGAATAAGGAATTGGTCCAAGAAAATAAGAAACTTAAGGAATAAGTTGAGTTCGAATCAAGTGTTAAAAGAAATTGGAATCAATTGTGGAGTCTATTTTTCCTCTAGCTTGCAAACTTCTATCTTATAGGAAACCTTCTTCCATTTACAATCTATTTCTTCAAGAATAGTTCTATGCATGGAAATTAAAAAGGATGTGTTGTACAGAGCCCCATGAGGCTCCTGATGGAAAAACATTTTTAGAAATTTATCAAAAGAGTACTCCAGAAATTAAAAATTTGCTATGTGAATTTTACCTTCATAACATGTTGGTTACCAATGTCCCTGACTTCTTTATTAATTTTTTTGTGGGGAATTTCAATTAAAGGTTTTTCAATCATTTATTAGGAACCAGATTGTATGGGGTGAGAAAACATAAATTTTTAATCAAACAACCTGAACCATTAGTTTCTATACTAGGCCTACCCACCACAATGATGTTTCAATGAAAAAGATTTCAGGTCTCTCAGTATTATCGATGGCATTAGAAAGAATACTTCAAAGATGTTAGCCAAATGTGTTCATGATTTTGAGATTTATTGTCAGCATAATTTTGGTGAAGCTCTGAAGGCTTTTAAAAAGATGGGATACTTTGAGCTTACCATTGAAGAGAAGGGAAGTGATCTCTCCACAAACCTCAGTTGGAGTATGAGGAGGGGAGATGCACTTGTTGTAATCATTAGGCAGTTGGAATAGAAATGTACAAAAGAATATAGTAATGAATGGGTTGGCATGTAGGTGAGACCTCCCTTGTTCTTAGTCCCATGACTACTTGATGAATAATGCTTGCCCAATCTCATGAAAGTTTCCAAGCATGGGTAGATGTTATCTTGGAAACTCAGGGGTGTAAAGGGACAAGGAAGAAATATGAAGACCAATTCAATGAGCTTGATATGTCACAACACCTTAGATAGAGGGCAGGAAAAAGATTAGTTTACATGAGGAAATGCAAAAAGGTAAAGTGCAGGGGAGATGATGAGTGTATAAATTGACTTATTATATCATCCATATGACTATTGATTTTCTCCTAATTATGTTAATTAATGTATTGGGGGATGTTCTAGATAGTTATATCCTTAGTAAGATTGATGCATTTATCTTTTTCTTGTCTCATGTGAACTAATGACTATACTACAAGTTCCCACTAATTAATTTTATGAGTAATGTGATGATGTGTGCAGGTTGATAAAGAACATTCTTTGCCAATTTTGTGGAAGTAATAGTCAAGAAGACCGAGTCTCTTGCAACCATGTCATTCTAGAGGATTTTCCTAATAGCAGCCTACAAACGAGGGCCCTATTTTTAGCTATATTACAAGGTTCCATTGAGCTTTAATTAGGTTTTTATTTAGTTGAATCCATGGATTATCATTTTGGAACGATATGTAACTTATTTTATCTATATAAACTCCTTCTTGAAAATTTTTCATAGTTAGTAGATAATAGCCTTCGATACGAGTCATATATACCATTGGTAGTTATTTATAGTTCTATGATGAAACATGTTCTGAAATTATTCGAATCAACATAATATAAATTATATTTTGAGTATTCATTGGTGTTGAATTACCTCAATCTTGAAGGAGAGAAAGGGCCCACTCACCCGAGGAGATTGGAGGGTTGATATTTCGTGCATGATCATTATTTCTGATAAGTTTCAATTACATTACTTTGATTTGAATGCAATATTTTATTTCCTTTCTTTAGTAACTTTCATTTTTTTCATTTCAATTTGTGTGATCCTTTCAATTCGGTTAAGTAATTTCCTTTAAAAGTAATTTTATTACGTAAATGTTGTTTCACTAGAATATGTGTATTTCCTTAATTATGTCTTTTATTTCGGTAGTGTAGAGTTTCATTTAATTTCTGTAGTGTAGAAGAGAAACAAGAGAGTGATCACAACTAAAACCCCCAAAAGAGAATCACCACAACAACTGTGTTGCATCCAACTTTATTGCATACAACCTAGGACACAACCCTAGTTTGAGAATGACACCGACAATTGAATCTATTGGTTAAATGATTAGAAATAACAACAACCCATTAAAGATCCCACACTACATGCTTATCTTGTCTCAATCTCTACTTCTTTTTTGCACATATATTTCTGAATTTCTTCACCACTAAATCAGAATCACCTTTGACAATGAGATTATTAATTCCACGCCTCCAAGTAACTCTCAAACCGAGAATCGGTGCTTCATATTCAGCTATATTGTTTATGCACTCAAATTTCAACTTGAAGGAGAAACTAAAAGAACCATGGTTTGGGGAATTCAAGATTACTTGATTTGAAAATGGTACTTGTTTTTCTATGTACTTTTAAAAATTTTGGATACTTAATTTTACTAGATTTAAAATTGATCAAGAGTGTTAAATTGAACCAATTTGGGTGTTTTGAAAACCTAATTTTCAAAACACTTCTTTACAATCAATTAATCATTTTAAAAATAAAATTAACTAAATCGAATGGAATTTCTAAAAATACATACAATATTCGATCACAAGCTGATTTGTTTCATGCACCAAATCTGATTTTTAGTTTCAAAATTACTTGTGCATTTTTTTTTTAGGTTGTGGAAATTGGATCATCAAATTCACTTAAATCCAATTAAACCAGTTAAGTGTTTTCTTCATCAATTTAATCAATTAATCCAATAATGATTTTTATCTGATCAAAAGCTTCAAAAACTAAAATAAAATCCACAACATGAAATTGTTAATGAAGTTCACCTGAAGGCTACATCTCCGATTCACTTAATCATGAATCGATCCATTAATGCCCAATGAAGTACAACTTAATCACCTTCAATAATGACACTAAATATCTTTATACCTGAAATGAAGCTTAGAAACAGGTTTGGGATATTTGATTTCTTGTCAAAAATTGTTCACAAATTTACTCGTGGCTTCACAAGCACTCCACAGTGCTTTTCCTATGCAAATGTAACTACAAAACACCTTCACAAAAAAATATATACAATATTTCATGGAAAAAGAAGACATCGATGTCTTCGTCTCTTAATTTTGATCAACTTTTATTTTTACTCCAAGTTCTGATTCTACCTCTAAGTGCCTCAAAACTAAGTTGAATGCAATTTTCCCTGTTCACTCTACTATACAGTCCTTGCACTACCTATGTTTAAATGTTAGCGAGCTTGTTTATACTCCCGTTGAGCCACATAGGTGAGTTGGTTAGAAGGATATTTTGGGGGCCTATTGGTCATGGGGTTGACTCCCCATTTCATTTATCTTCGCTGAGATCGCTGCATAGCTAAGTGGGTTTAATTCCCACATTTATACCGAGAGGGGAAGATTTATTGTTTAAAAGCATAGTCTTATGCATATCCTTACGTGGAAGCAACCACATCTGCCATTTTTTTGGACCACACAGTCAATGGCCAAGATGTTGGTTTGCTTTCGAGATATGCATTGGTTGGTTGAATCACTATGATTTAATTGACAATGGTTGAAGCGCCCAATCTGGGCGAGTTACATGATGAAGCAACGTTGTGATAGGTTAAACTAATAAGACTTCCCACTCCATTATAGATGCACTGAGTATATTGGTTCCACCGTGTAATTTAAACTACCCAAATGGGTCGAGTCATACCTATTGCATTGGTTTGAATAAAGCGTTGAGCTTTAAGGTGCTAAGGAAATAGGTAATAAAGCCATTTGAACCATATGAAAATAAGCCCAAACAATATGGATTAAATGTGATCAAGTCGGTGGGGATTTGATCACCCCACCAAGTTATAAATAGAGGTTGCCAAGTTGATTAAATCTTGCAATACAAAAATACAACTCTATAGAACATATAGTCCCACATTGACAGAGTTAGGAAAATAAGTGGCATATATAATCGAAATTGTGATATCGATAATATGCAAAGGTGACAAAGGAACCCCTCCTTTAAAAGAGTGTGCCAAACCTAAGTGAGGGCCCCCCAAAGCAAAACCTAGGGCCCACCAATTTTTAACCATTTTTGAAGGCCGAAGGTCAAAAAAATAAAATTTAACCCTTTTCACCTTTTACCATTTTTGCCACGTGTCACATCCGGAATAGATTGTTGACAGTTTTACCCATTTTCAACCAATTCTTTGACCAACGATGTCTTTTGCATCCGAACTCTGTTTCTTGAGTTCTATATATCGTCATAAAGGTCTCATAATGTTCTAAAATGTGGTCATGGTTTAGGGAGGTTTAGGAAACTTTCCAACACCTAAAAATCCTCCAGATCAATCCTCCCAACCAAGAATGATTTTTCTCCACAAAAAGTTGTTTATCAACCCACGAAATATGCTACTCATACTGCAAATGCAAAATCATACACAAGAACCAAAAATAGCATTATAGGTTAATTTAAATGCAAATAGCTGATTATCTAGTCACATAAAGTCGATCGATAATAACACCCAATTAAGCTAGTGTTCAACCGATACACGCAACCCTTTCAAATTTACACACAATGTGAACCATAAAACCCACTTTAAAGCCATCACAAATAACTAGAAAGATAATAATACCCAATTTATTATGGAAAGCTAGTGTTCAATCGCCACTTTTTGATACGACTAATTGCAAAATTACAATTCCATAAACACATATCATTATACCAGACATCTAAATTTCCCAGAATTAGGCTAGTGCCCATTGTCCATCTAAAACTGTAACAACTACAAATATTCACTATCAGAATAAATTAGACTATCAATGCCCAAAAATAGCTATAGTCAAAAAATGAATCCATGTGAATCTGCCAATTCTATCCATACATACTGAACTGTAAAAGGATAGATCAAACTGTATGCTTACCCAAATCGGTGAACTGCTAACTACTGCAAATGATCACCAGGAAATACTTGCACACTATTTTGTTAGTGCAAATAATGTACACATCAATTGTAACCACATAGGGTAGTTATAAATACATGCCCTAAAAATAAGGGTCATCATGAATGTGCAATTACCCTATATAGACACAATAGATTTGTATATTACCTACAAAATAAAAAAGGTGTCACAGACTTGCACAATGACATTTAACAACAGTAACTTAAAAATGCATTCCAAAATTAGACATTTACCACATGCCCATTGAATCTGCATACTACTGCTAAAAATAGAAAATGGTATTTTCCATCCTTAAAATGTAAGAAGTTAAATCTGAGTATTTTAAACCTTTCCCCTAGATCCTCTTATAGGTGACCCCATTTTTCCAATTTCAAAGCAATTAAAAACACATGTGAATTTATCCTTCAACATACAGGAAATCCACAAATTACTCTAAATTTTTTTGCATGCTTTTCAAAAATACTGCTATGCAAAAATAAACCTATCCAATTCACATGAGCCTACATTCTCCATATCAAAACAAAACAAACTCATCAGTGGTTCAACTATGGATATATTAGAGGTTGATTTATTGTCAACTGAAGGTTTTAAAAATTCTTTAACTTTAAACTCCAAATTATTCTTACCATGCTCTGGATGGTTGGTTGGATGAAGTTTACAATGTCATGTCAACTCATCCGGTGAGTGCAGTAATCCCCCTTTTCCTCCTTTTGGGATGAGGAATCGTTTTAAAAATTTCTCACCTAATTTCCATGAGAGTTGTTTTTCATCTCATTTGGAAAATGCTTCTGCAAAAAGGTTTTCCTCTTCCAACAAAAGGCCACAGAATGATTAGTACCTCCACAAAATGTGCATGGAAAAGCATTCATCATCTTTTGTATATCAAACCCATACTATTTTAAAAGAAAGAATGGATCCTTAATAGGTTTACCTTGTTTTCTAGATTTAGGATTATGATAAGAAATAAGAGGTGGAATTTTATTACCTCTTCTCTTAACCTTCTTACCATTCCCATTCCTGTTGTGCTAGTGGGGTTTTCACTTTACTATTGTAAGCTTGTCTTCCTTCAATGTTCTTGGATGTCTCTTCAATATCCTTTCCCGCACTAGAGTAACCCAAAATTTCATAAGGAGGATGATCCATGACCCGTATTGGGTTAGTCATTCCTTGGTTGTTATTACCAAGTCTGATTCCATTACAACCCATTTTATCTAATAATTTAGACCCAATACCTTTAGTGTATATTTAATAAACCACCAAAAGTAATATTACGAATCAATCGAATGGGATGAGGAATCCAATAATTTCATACGTATAGTACATGCATCCATCATGGTTTCTCGCATCTGTAGTTAAGGGCTTCTCCCCTTTCTCACCATTTTGCATTATTTCCCGTGATCTCATCCTTGGTTTACATTCCCTTACCCATTGAGCTGCCCGAGGATATCTAGGGATATTGATGGTCTTACAACTGTGAGGTTAGGGGTTTTAATCCCGCCCTTTATATTTTGGACAGGGATGGTTTTGATTAAATGGGAATAAAATCCCACATTACTTGAGTGATTGTGGGTATTTGCATTTAAATAGGGAATTTTTCCCAATGATTATGTGGCTTAGGCCACGTCTTGTCCTTTTGATCAGCCATCCAACCACTCGTTGATCTCGATTGGGTCGATCTATGAATTGTGAGTTTGTTTCACTGCGCCATGTGGTAAGGTGTTGATCTATTTAAGCGTCCCGGCCACATTATATGGTTTATTCACCGTTATATGTGGCAATGACATGTTTAAATCCCCAAATACGTTGGGCTAGCCAAGTATTATGTGTCCATCCATATTCCGTGCAAGTTGTATGGTTTGTTGGCCTACTCCATTTCCAACACTAGAGCATGCTCCATTAAAAGTCACATCCATGGAACATTAATTTATTTAAGCTATGCATTCATATCTTTACACTTGTCTTCAAAATAAGCACAACGTACAAAATTACCCAAGTATGTATCAACAAACAATACTTCATAAGAGGAATTTAGGGGGTCTTTTATGACATGCCACAACGTGTCTTCTCTGTGTAGCTTGACTAGTTTCCCTTCCAGTGGTATGGAAGAAAAAGACATATCCATCTGAACACTACCCCTACACTGACTACCCATTTTCTTGATAATAACATGCCCCATTTGGTAGGGAAATCGACTATAATAACATTCATAGTCAGATACTTATCAGGGTAAGTAGTAAGTTGTACCTCCTTAGAATCCATGGAAAAACACTTCCCAAAAGTAGTTGTTATCTTGATGTCCAATTCATTCATGAATTCTAATGGCATGATATTACAAGAAGCCCCTAAATCAAACATGCAATTGTGGAGAATCATTCCATTGAAAATAAGAGTGGTAAAGAAAGGATCCACATCTAATTGTGATTCAACAAGGGAAGTTCCTAAATATACTTCTGGATGTACCTCAAAAATTTTCTAATCTTATTTGATTTCATCTTCAGTAATAGTAGGAGGAGTCACCCTATTACTAGTAGTTCTTTCTTTGACAAATATATCCTCCTTCAACCCCAAATATTCAAATTCCCTTCTTTTATGTTATGGAATCCTAAGTAATTCTATAATGGGGATAATGATCTTTATTTGGCTCAATATTTGGGCCATATCACATGTGGTATATTTTGGTAAGGGTGTATTGGGGCAAGAGTGAATACTCTTTCGATGGGATTTTGTATTTTATTACCTAGGCTAGGAAGAAGTACTTGACTTTGGAGTAATGATAGGTCCTTTATCTAGTATACTTTTATTAGAAGTCCCTTTTGGGATATTGGTTAAGATAGGAATATTAGCATTGGAAGTTGGGATAGGTCCCTCGATTTATACATTACATAAATTATATTCCTTCTCTTGGGAAACAACAAAATTTATTAATAACTTCATATCCTCCTTTGATGGAATTTCACCATCATAATTTTTAATCATTAATGCTCTTAAATATTCAAAATCATGGCTAGGCAGTTCAAAAGATTGAGCCATATCAATATTAGCATTTACTTTAGAAGGGATGGAAAATACCGATTCATGTAAGCCCAAAACTCTTCCATGGTTTTAGCAAAAATGATGTCGGTAGAATTTTCCCCTTGCATAAGTTCCTTTTGACATTCCAGCATACATACATCACCAAAATCAGATTCTTAATCTTCATCTTCAGCATGCTTATTACAAGTATCATGAGGAAAAAAGACATTTATCACACCATTCAATAGTGTGTCACTCCTCTGCCATAGAAACTATTTCCATTAATGGATATGGGACTATATTTTTTCCCTGAAGTCTTATTGTTTGTTTCCTTAATCCATATGTCCTTTTCCTTTGACCTCTACTAGTGATCTCCTTTGGGATGGTTCCCAAATCTATTATGCCCAGGGCTTGGTGTTGAGGATTTGGAGTCAAACCCTTTTCTACTCTTGCAAGTTTGTATGAAATTTCCTTGACTGCTCTAGCCAAGGTTTTAACTACTTCTTCTAAATCCACAAACTTGCTTGCTTGAGGTTTTTCTAGATTTACTAACTTAACACCTTATCTCTTTGGAGGCTTCCTAGCTACTTTGATGTTTTTTTATATTTGAATAGCCATAGAAAATAATTTCCTTAAAGTCTGGGGGGGCTTATCCTTCAAATAGTAAGTTATTTTTTTGTCAAAAGCATAGAGTATTTTATTAGGAAAGATTAATAACTAGGCCTTATGTTATTTGAAAACCTAGTTAGAGTTTTATTGAACCTTGTATTAAAATATTATACACACTCATTGGGGTTCTTCTTAATGTTCTCAAATTCAGATAGCATAAACCTGGGGTCATTTCTATCACCATATTGTATTTTGAAAGCATTTTTCATTTCTCCATTTATCTTGTAGTTAATGAATTGTACCATTCTCTAGCTTCTTCTTCTAGTGTGTGTATAAACAACTTGACATAAACATCCTCAAACTCAACCTCATAATCATCCATGAAATTCTAGAAAAATTTGAGATGTTGGTCCCCACCAGTGATTTTTTTAGTGGTGAATATTCGTAATTTGGAAAAATTCCATTTTTGGAAAATTTGAAATGGAAAAATTTTCAGAAAAGGCCAGTGTCCTGTTTGCCTAAAATTTCTAGTATAATTTTTATAGGGGTTGGCTTCTCCTACCATTGAAAATTAATCCTATATAAACCTAGGTAATTCATCGGGTAGTATACTCATATCAAGTACCGTGAACTTGTAGGGTAGGTTGGTTATACACGATAGGAGGTTGTTGATGTACGACATGAAGTTATTGATGCATGACAAGAGCCTGGAGGTTGTTGACGCGTGAAAATAATGTGTTGTTGATGCACAATGGGAGGCTTCAGATGCACGATAGGAGATTCACATACACCTGAACACATTTTGATGCAAAAAATAATTTTTTATCAACGCATGACGGGAGGTTGTAGACACACGACAAGAGATTCGATATTTCCAGTTGTGTAATAGCTAGTTTGTTGTCCTGCAAAAACAAATTTGTTGTCACATGAAAAAAACCACAAATTTTTTTCACACAACTACAATATTTTACATTGTACCATTCACATCGCATGACTTGAAAATTAAAGCTTTTTTCGGTGAAAATTTTGTGCATAAACCCTAGAAAATTCACTTGTTTCACAAAAGTGGTTCTGGGGATATTCGCCAAGGATTTTACACCTTTGATTTCCAAGAGGTCTCTTAAAATGAACCCTGGTCCCCACTAATAGCATTATTCCCCTGAAACCGAGGTAACCTATTTTTGATTTCATTTGGTACCTCATTAGGATAGCCCACCATACCATTGAAATTTATTGGTCCATATCTGGTTCCTACAAAATAAGCTTTAAGAGGAGGGTGGTCCATATTATCTGGTGGAGGATTTTAAAATGGAGGATTGAATCTATGGGGAATAGGAGGTCTTTGGGGTAAAGGGGTATGATCCACACAATGGAAGCCTTTAAGGGATTTAGTTTCACAAAAACTCTATTTTCTTGGGTAAACAAGTGTGGAAGCTAAGGATGATCTCTATCAATATCAAGGGTTGAACCCTATCTGAATAAGGAATGTAAATGGGCTTGAGGGCTACTTGTTTTAGAACTATCAGACGTGCTAGAGTAATCCTCTATCAAAGGAGGATCAAACTTAGGGGTTTGAACACCTTTATCTTCTAAAATTTTACCTTCTACAGGTTTCCAAACTTGCCTCCTTCTCAACTATGCACTTTCTAATTTTGTGAGTAATTTTCTTATGGGGTTAGATCTGAAAAAGGATCTTCATCCTTCCAGTTTTTCAAAATGGAGAGTCAATCAACAAGGTGTATAAGGTGGAAATAACAATGGTCTAACCCATATTCTTCTTTCAAAGGTGGAGCCACCACTAGATCCTTACACTCTAGACATATATATTAACTCAATAATGTTTTCAGAATTTGATTCACAATCTTAACTTATTTCTAGCCTTTTATAGAAACAATTTACATAAAAGATTGATTATATTTAGAAAATCATAGATAGTATTATAGACTAATCCTTACTTGTAAGACTTTAGAAAATGTCTTTAAAGCCGACTATCCCGAGCCTAATATGGAATAAAGAGTCCCTAAAAATGGTGTCGGGCGTGTTGGCTCCCAATTTACACCCCCGTGGGACCTCGACAACAATTTCCCTGGGTAGGATGTATTAGAGTATGACAATTTTTTTTGGGATATGTCATTTGTGGCTAGGGATGTATATAAAATTCTCTTCTACACCATGATTTTGGGATGATTCAGAGGAACATACAAAGGGGATGGCTTAATCTTGCTAGTTTTGGTAATGCCTAAACTAGGGTGAGATGACCCTTAATGTAACCTGAATGGAAGAAGAAAATTTTGTAGAGTGTTCTTCTTGATTTTCCAAAAGGTGAGTGAATCTAGGATTAGTATGGCCATGAAAGAAATATCTACTCGCAATATTTTTCATAGAAATATTGAATATACTCAATACATTAGAAACATGTCACTAAAGATAGTAGGACTTGGTTCTTATGAATCATTGTATAGGAGTTTAGGTGTAATGAATTTTTTAGGGATGCCTAGATTAGAACACAAGTGTGGTAGGTAATGTTTTTGTGGTTATGGTAGCACTAGTATGGTGATGAGATATGTTTTTTATGAAAAAAGGGAGGAATAAATGATAGTGAAATGAAAACTAAGTAAAAAAAAATTTAAGAAAGATTTGAGTTTATTGATACCAAATAAAAAAAAATAGTCCAACATACTCTTCGAGAACACTCAACACGAAATCTCATGTAATATTTCTAATAAAAATATTCATTTCCTTTACTTTCATATGCCAAAAACATTTTATGGGTGACAAAAACCACTCAACAAGATGGTTACAATAATGATTTTATAACCACGTTAAATATCATAGAGTAATTGTTATCTAATTTCCCTCTCCTAGTGAAATTGATAATATAGCAGGCTAGAAAATGCGCACTAGACCAAAACAGAGACAATAGGTTGATCGAAGGGGGAATTGCAGAGAAGAAAGAGGCAATACTTAGAAAAATCAACAAAAAATGTGGCAAAAGTGGATAAAAATGTCCCGAGTGGTCCATGGGATAGTTGGGACAAAAGTACATGCAAACCCCAAAAGCTGAAATAGTCGCAGCCTAGTGGAGTGTGTAGATGGAAAAAAACATGTTCAGACAGCTAGGACACACAGTAGACTGAAATAGCCGAAATACCCATGGGTGATTGGTGCAGAGAAGTTGGCGGTCAATGGCCCACCTGGCACGATCAATGATGGACACGTGAGGATTGAAGATCCCAAGTCAGGCGATGCAGAGAAAGGAGGCCCACATGGTCCATGTACCGTGGGGACATGAGTTCCTGAAAACCCACAATACCCGCAACCCAAAGGGAAAGTGGAATGCCAAACCCGTGAACTTCTAACAGGATATTTTTTTGACTTTGAATTCCAATTTTCACAAAATTTGACTTTTCGGAAAGGTCACAACATCCTCTACACCACAAAAACTAAAATCTCATTCCTGTAAAATGCAAGAAATCCCTGGCAAACTCAAAATAGTTGCTCACACTCAGAATGCCATATCTTTTGCATTTCTCAACGAAATCATGCAAAATTGGTCTCATTGGAATCGTGGCTCTAATCCCGATGCACAAAAATTGAGAAATATATAATTTTATGTATATTTGATAGATAATTTTTAGGAAAATGGACCAGGTTCAGAACAATGTTTTAATTGGTAGTTAGGAGTGCAATTAAGAGGCATGGTCATCATTTTCTCCAACTGCAGGTTATGGGATAGCATGGGGATATTTTTTCAAGAAACATACCATCATTACACTTCATTCATTACATCTTATAAGTGGTTGAAAGGAATATTTCTGGATTTGAATCTTCCTCTTCCAAACTCTATAAATTGGCATATTGGGCTCATCGTAAAGGGAGGTAGTTTTAAAGTAACAAAACTTTGTCATTTTGGTTTTTTGAAGCCAATGTGTTGTAGGCCCTTATAGTGGACTCCTTTCATAGTGATACAAGCCTTTACTTTGTAATAGATCAAACTATGCATATCAATGAAGCAATAGATGCAAGTTTGTGGATGTATCTTCCCTTGTTGTGCTTGTTTGCATTCTTCTTGCCTCTTCAATATTATTGCAAATATATTGTGTCTATTTTATGCTCTTTCATGGATTCATTATCATTGTGTGTGTATGAAATATTGTTGTGAATGTAGTTGCTAGATTATGGAGAACTGTTATCACCCTCTCTAGTATGTATTTTGCTTCCATTTTTCACACATTGGAAAGTTATTCTCATTCCCTCCTTTTCTGGTGTATCACCATTTTAGTGTAGGCCTTGTTTTCATGCACCCTCTCTCTTTGGTCCCTTGTAAATTTAAATTAGGATAAGATAGTTTTTCTTGCATTGGAGTAGATTGTGGTAGGTAATTTAGGAGCAAGAACCAACTTTCTCTAGAGGTCTATCTCAAGTAGAAAGTCCCACAACTTGGAGATAACACCCATGTTACCTAGTCACACTGTGAGCTCAAGCACACACACTTGTGAAAATCTAAGGCTGTAGTGATTCGGTGATAATTGTAATGCTATAAGACAATATTGATTTGATGACCAAAAATGCAGCAATCAAGGATTGATCTAGTGTATTATATAAATGCAATGAAGACAAAGATTGCAACAAAAGTTATGATTCATTAATGTTTATTCACAATACATGATACCAAAACACATAATAAATCATAGAAAGCCATATTTCATTTCAAATTCTTCATTCCTTAACAAGGGACATAGATTAAATGTCTTCAATGCTTTCCAATGGCTATACAATGCAACCACCTTGGCATAAGGAGTTTAGAATTCAAAGTTCGCACAATTTCTATTGATGGAAAACAAAATACACAGAGTTACAATAATCTCTCCTTAACTTATTAGATAACAACTATCCCCCTCTCCATACGAGGATAAACCCTCATATTCATATAAAAATGGTTATGAATCCACTTTGATTTTCCCCTCAAAATCATACACGAGAAATCCCAGAAGACGTGGAAATGAAATCTACCTTTGGAAAATATATTCCAACTCCATAGATTATTCTATTATACATCAACTTGATTATATTTTTGGTTACGTATATGGCGTGTGCAAGATAATTTTCTTATGTTTCCCTTTCCCCTTATTTCTTTTTCATCCTGTCACAATCACTTATGTGCCTATTCATAGACCATTTGTTCCTTGATGTTGTTACTCTAACTGATTTGACACTTTCTCTTTTAGAGAATATGTTTTTGGAAATTAATAACTATATATATTCATTTGAATTTGATGCCTCCCTTACGCAAAACCTTTAATCAAGCCAAAATAACACTTATTGAAAGACATTATTCTACCTTCCCTTTCTCAAATCGTGCAAACATCCAATTTTGATCTTGCATTCAATCTTGACATGATAATTCACACAAACCTCTCCAGGATTCACCCTCCTATAAATTCTCATTGATTTCTTATAAATTTGTAGCTTCCCTTGGGTGTTATAAGTGATTTTTTTTGTGAAAGAATTAATGTCATCCCTTTTCAAGAAATGACATAGATAGAACATGGAAACAATTTGAAAGATATTCCTTCAGAATATTTACATATTTCTAGCCTAAGTGAAGAATATTTCGTTAGGATGTTGTTTGTGGTTGAAGACCAAGAAGAGCTCGCAAGACCTCCATATATAGATAGGGGTTCACTCACTATCAACTAATGAATATATATATATATATATATATATATATATATATATATATATATATATATATAGCACCAATTTCATCAACCCTCCCTCTCTCTCTTTATATATCTTATCTTATCTATATCCGGGAGAGCCATCTCTTTATATCGATATAGGGAGAGTTGAGCCATCTCTTGCCCATATATATAGAGGGGGAGAATATTGAGATAAGATATAATAAAGAGGGGATTTCTTGTTTTGATGAGGAATCGATCAAAATGAATCCCTTATTCTTTGTATTCTAGATTTTAGTTTATCGTTTGTTTTTCCTAGAGGATCATGTAACTTCAGAGAAGTTGAAGAAGTTTTGGATTCATTGTAGGCCGGTGATTAATGAAAATTACATATATGGATATCACTTTTTCAACAAGGAGATGGCGAAATGGAAATACCACCTGATGTTCATGTAGTGTCTAATGATGAGCTTCAAGAGGACATATCCTCAATTTCTTATAGAATAGCCAAAATAGAGCAAAGGCTCACCATTTTTGAAAAAAATTATGTGAAGACTACATCCGAGAAATCTCTTGAAGTTCCTTTACCACCATGGAATAAATGTAAAAGGGGACCGCTTGATCCAAGAGAGTGCATCCAAGCCGGTATTTTCTACTCCAATTGATGTGTATGAGCTAGTTCCTGCTAATTCAATTGATGTACCCGAGCCATACATAACTTCCAAAACTACTACTGTTGGCATATCAAGGCATATGATTTAAAAGGAGGTTTTAACCTTGTTGAATGGGCCTCTTCTTATATGAAAAATTGGAATTTTTGGGATTTTGGAAGGCCCAAGGAATGTATCAAGAAACTTATAGACAAGGGTATGTATCACACATTAGAAGGAGATGTAAATCATGTTTATGGTGCTCAAGACTGTAAGGAATTTGAGTTTAGGAAGAGAAATATGCTATCTCATCTCCCTATCTTTGTAGAGGAGTTTGTAGTCATAAAGCGATAATGTATCTGGTTGCACAAAAAAACCCTTTTTGTATATGTATACTAAAAATGTTGTATAATTTTAAAGGGAAATGGCCTCTATAGAATCCCCATTTTTAGTTAGCATATACATATGTTCCAAATTTCTTACAAACTTCCTATGTTGTGTCTACTTTAATTGATGCATCTCTGTTTGATTTCCTCCATTTTTCACTTGATAATTTGCTTCATCTAGCTTCTCTAAGAGTTACTTGTATAACTATTAAGTGTTCCTTATGCCCTATAATATAGCCATTAATGAGACATTTCCAACAAGATCAATCTTGCATGATTTGGTTACCACAACACGAGTTACAGGAGAAAATTATCCATTGCTTGTTCCACAATTTTTCCTTGTATTTCTCTCTTCCTTGCGGGTATTTTGAAATATTTGAATGTTTTGAACATCCCACAACATTTTTATCATTTAGCGTATTCTTGAGTATCCCATGGCTTTTGAAATCCATCGAATACTAACCCTGAAACACTGCGAAACATTGAATTAGTGTGTTGCGGCTTTGTTACATAGCCACAATATTTAATTGTTCGTAAAAGGCCATCCATGAAGATCGGACATTTCATTAGTTGACCAATTTTACTTAAATAATTATTCTCTTACTTCCTTTGTTTTGTGGATTCTATTCTTAGCCAATTTTCAGATCTCTCATGGGATTGAAACCCGTGGTACCTTGAATTGCTTTAAATTATGAGAATGACTTGATCTTTGTGATGGCCAACCATACACAGTAATCCCATATAAATCCCAATTTGATTCTTGTTGTTCTATGGATTGGAAAACCCACGAGAACACTAAGATTTGTACTCCACAGATCGGGAAAACCCACATAAAACTAAGTTACGCACTCTGAGGATGACTAACTTAGTGGTATGTGAATTTATTAGAGCATAATAGCTTGAGCCCATTTTAAAAAAAAATTCAAGATTATGGGAAGGGGTAATTCGGACAACATAACCCTTTGGTGTTATCAATCTATGTAAAGTCTTCTACTATAAGGGGAAATCTTGGAAGAGTCAATCTAGTTTTGGCTTAGGGTTCGAGAATGCATACCAACAAATTGAAGTAGTGAAAGTGCTCTATAATTATCTACTTATAATTTATCTCTCATGGTGATGTTATTTGAGTTAGTTCACAATACAAATACTTAGACTCTCGAGATGCATTCATGAATAGTTTGAGAATACATCAGATTTGTGAATATTAGTAAAGTTGTAATTTTATGGAAATTCTAATCTCTTTGAATTGAATAATCAAATGCATAAGTTATGAATATCTTTATTTTCTTCCCTACCTTTCACCTGTTTGTTTGCATTCTTATGGAAGTATTATAAACTATTAATACCACCATTGTGAATATTCAATTTTAGACTAGGTTAAAAATTAGAAGGTTTTGTAATTCTCATACATGAACCCCTTGGTGGAGTTATAAAAACCCATTTTCTTTTCCACCATTGGGTTACTTATAAGACAACATAACTACAACTTATGTATTACGTTCGATTTGGACCTAAAAAAAGAGAGAACTTGTTCTCCCTATTTTTTTGGGTGCATAAAACATGCATCAACACTATTTTTACTAAAAATTATTATATAAAATATATATATATATATATATATATATATACACACACACACACCATTAAGCATTACCATTCATAAATAGTTAGGTAAATGTGAATCAATGGCATAAGAAGTGGGTTAAATTCCTATGAAGCTATTCATTTTTGTTTTTACATAGGAGTGGTACATGTCAAATAGATTTGAAAATACATCGAGTCACATTTTTTTATTTATTGAAATGACATTTAAATTCATAGGATTTGATTCTATAAAGGAGAAATATGTTGATTAAGATTATTTAAGTGAAGCAATGGACAACATGCATATAATTTATGAGTGCTTTGATAGGATATAATAGTTCTATTTTTTTACAAGAATGTTTATTATTCTAAGGAGCACAATTGTGTATACTATAGGTTCAATAAATGAGAATTTGACTAAGGAGAAGTATATTGGAGGTTTGGAAGTTCGTTTTAGTTATGAAAAAGTATGTGTAGTTATAAAACTATTTTTAGTCACACATGAGCACCAATGTGCACAAACATGTTCAAAAGTGTAGATTTTACTAAATGGAGAAAGGGATAAGCCAAAATGAAGAGTTATATAAATAATTTATTATTCTATAAGGACAATATGAGGATATAAGTATAGATTTTGTTTCAGGGTTCTTAGGATGTAGAGAGGAAATGATTTCGTATTTTTGGTAATTGATATATTTTCAAAGATAATATGTTTTTTTTTTTCTTCTAAGAAGAATAATTATGTGAAAAAATGATTAAATTATTTTCCAGGAGTTCATAAATATGTTTTGAAAGGAAAAATAATATTAAAGGCATATATGTGAAGTTTTAAGGGCATTTTTTGAGAACATTATGGAATAAATTGAACACTATGTTACATTTCAATTCATAATATCATCCTCATACAAATGGATAGAAAAAATAAATATAAAGTCGGTAAAAGTGTTGCAATGTTTCATAAATATTAAGATAAGAACATGGGATAATAGTTTTTATGAGAGGAATTTGTATATAACAATTCAATTAATCCTAGTAATAGAAAGACACAATTTCAAATTATGTATGAGTGGAGTCTAAGGAGTGTCACATAAATTTATGACATGAAAAACAATCAAAGGAAATGTGTAGATGAAAATACTTTCTATTCATATGTGAGAGTGCGTGGAAAAGTGCACAAATAGTTGGAAAAGAACACAACATAGTACAAACATCAAACATACATGAAATAAATAGAATTAGAATACTATGTTGGATACATGGGTAGAGATAGATAAATAATAGAGATGCCAAAAAAAGTATGAAGAATATTTGAGCAATTAAAAGGAAAAATAAATTGAATATATGATACGTAAAAGAACATTAGAAAATGAAAACATATGGGGATACCATCAACATAATTTATAATAAAATCATAAAGAGGATATTATATTTATATTTTTACCTAAATTATATGATGAAAAAGTACTTGGGTTCACTTATAATCCTACATCAACCAAAACCTAATATAATAGGAAATTCAAGCTAAGTAGGAAAGTGTGAAAGTTTTTATTATATGTAGGATTTTGTTTCTTTTGTTTTATGTAAGAGTTGTGCACATTTGTATTTGTCTACTTTTATTCATCATGTGAGTGCACATGTTTAGTGGTTTTCTTTTGCACCTATCTATTAAGTGAACCTATGTTGTAATGTTCTAGTAACCCTGTGCACATTTTTGTTCCATTTATTTTTAAGTTATGAATATTTGTACATGAGTTTTTTTGTAGTTATTTTGATTAAGAAAAACATATAAGGAATGAAATATTACACAAGGAATTTTGTACGCCTATTATTGATTGCAAGATCATGACTTCTATGCCTTGTCTTATGGTGCCCATTCACCTTCTCTAGTGCACACGTGTTCATGTGATGCAATATAAACTAAATGTTACATTTAATGTTAGAGGTGGTGGGTTAATTATATTTTAAATGTTTTGAATTATGTTTTACTATAATTTATTTACTTTTGATTGGTGTTGTGGAATATTTATTATTGTTTATAGGTTCTTGAGAACTTAGGTGTAAGTAGGTGGGTTTTTCATCTATATAAACATGACAACACACTCATGTTGGAGATCTAGGAAAAATATATTAATGGATATAAAATTATTATGAGAAAACTATTCTTGAAAAAAATTCAGTTGGTAAGAAGATATTTGTAGATCTAACATAATAATGCATCTCATGGGTGGTATTTATTTTGTGTTTATATTTTATGTACTAAAAATGAGTCGATAAATATCAAATATGTTGCATTTTATTACATATACTATTATATAATATAAGGGTTGTATGATATCAATAATGTATTAATTGATATCCCTAATCATGATTAATTAAAACAACTCAGAAAGGGCATCAACTTTAAATCATTTACCTTGAAGATACACAACAAGAGAAAGAACCAAGTTTGGAGAAACTCTTAATTATTTTGGGATTCAAGTATGTTTTTTTGGATAAAATTTTAGGGACGCTTTTAGTGTGAGATTTAAATTTTGCTATCAATATCATCACATTTTATACTCCTATTTGAAAGTATCATTATTTGTTGAATACGATAAATTTTCAAGATTTAAAATCCTAACTTCATAAAATTTTGGGAAAGGGTATAGTTATGCCAAGAACATCTCGTTGGGACACTCATGTGTCATTTTAAGGAAGAAATATGAAACCTTGTAGTTGTGTATTCAATATCAAATGTATAATCAAGAATATGTATAATTTTTCAAAGAGATAACATACTCAATCAAACAAAATCTGGTTTAGTATTTTAAAAATTTAACTCCAATTGAGGTATAATTAAGTTTTCTTGAAGGATGAAGGTGTTAATAAGACAATATTATAATCTAGTATGGTCGTTATCAATTCATAGTTCTTTATTTTGGCTTAAAACTTTCCCATGAAAAATTTATTAAATTTATAAACATTTTATTCCATGAATATTTTGTCTTGGTGTCTTTATATGATATCTTGATATACTTTCAAAAATTTCATTAAGCATGAACAAAAAAATTCTAGTCTTGGTGAGACAAAATAACATAAGTTATTTGGGATATTGTCTATGAGACAACAATAACATAAGTTACTTGGGATGTTGTCTAATTTTTCTAACTATAAAAGTAAGATTCATTATTTGGGCCATATAATATCCAAATAACGGAATTATTACTAATCCATTAAAAATCAAAGTTATCGGGATTATCCACCTCCCAATGATGTGTACGAGGTTCCATGTTTTATGGGACTTTATGGGTACCATTAATGATATTTATATGGTTTCTCCAATGTAGTAAACCTCATTACTTTATTCCAAAGTGCAAGAAGAAGAATTTTAATTATACTTTGAATTATGAGGATGTTTATATCAACCTAAAAGAGTTGTTTATTTCTTCTCATGTGAATGCATATGCACACTAATTTCTAATGAATTCAAGGATGTATTGTGTATATGTATAGTCATCACTCATGAATGTAAGGGTATATAGTGCATGTACACACACTCATGAATGCGAGGGTATATACTATATAGTTGTATTCAAAACTTTTAGCACATTGTACAAGGGGTATATAGTATAATGCACTTGAACACGTGATATGGTCCAATTGGTATAATTTATATCATAACAAGATGATACTAGGGGGTTGATTCTCATAAACCTAGAATACAATATACTTTTAAATTGATTTTGACTTGATGAAGATTAGATCATACCCTAAAAATAGAGGTGTAGTTAATTCCATTCTAAGACATAAACATAGAGACACGCAATTAAAAGGGTTTTTCCCCACTATTTGGGAAAATAAAAAAATATAGTAAGAATAAATTATACATGTGAAACATAAAGAGAATATAAACATAGATATAATCAAGGTAGAATGACTACGATACTATTAAGCACATATATGACGAAGGGATACTTTCCCTCCTAAAAAATTTGCAATGAGCCTCTCTTCCATAATTAATCACATGTAATACTAGTTCTTTATGTTTTTAAAAAATAAGTAGAGGCTATTAAGGTAGGCTATACGTTACTTGTAGATTAAGTCTCCTTAAAGATATAATTTAAAGTACTTTTATATTATTATTTTAAGTAAATTACTTAGTTGATACTCCCCTTTATTAATATAACATGGATAAGTATGCACATCCATGTGCTTATCCATGTTTACAATTAAATAATAATATTTCACCTTAAACTATACAATAATCACACAATAATGTACTAGTTATTAGATATACTAACATAACCACTTAACATGCAATATGTAAATGAGAGGATAAAGTAAGCTATACTAGATTAAGTAAGCTTAAAAGAATAAAGGTGATATATGCACAACACCCCGATTAAGAAAAACTTAGAAAAAGTAATAAAAGTGAGGGAAAACCTCAAATATGGGTTGTGACAACTAGGTAATGATATGTACCCATGTACAATATGTACATATAACATATTGCATGAAATAGTGACTAGAAACAATACAAAACTATAAAACCTCACCACCAAGAAGTAGTATAATCACATACACATCCATATGCATCCTCTCATAACATTGAATTGGATGAGATAGAATAATATGTGCATGTTTCTCAAAGAAAAACTTTGAATCATGTGTTGTTTATGCAAATTTTAAGGGTTCCAGAAGAAAATAAGAGTGAAGACAAATTTCTTAACACTCTGTCACTAGTGGTGGAACATATATTGAAGTATAATCCAACCATACTAGATATTTGTAAGGTAATACACACATATTTTGGTGTTGGTAAATCCATGAAAGGACATATGCCATAGTAAAGGCTTCCTAGATAAAGGAAACACCAAAAAGGTCTGCATAAAAATTGATACCATCGAAGAAAATGATCATAATACTAGCTCAGAGGGAGCACAATTCCTAATAGGAAGATTTCGACGTTGAAGATGATGTTAAATATTCCTCAAAAATGATAATTTACTTCATAAAACTCCAATATGGCATACAATTGTATCACAATGGATCATAGCTAAGGTTTCATTGATTTTGTGTCAAATAATACCAAAAATATGAAGGTCCTTATGGATGCCATCCCATATGACTGAAATTCATGGGTATCTTGTTGTTGTAACCGTGCTAAGTAAAGTGGGAAATGGAGTTGAATAATAGGATCTCTCCAAGCCAATGGGGTGGGAGTGCTGCGGTCAAGCCACATGGTTGTGTGCTTGCCCACCCATGTTCAAATCCTCAATGCATGATCCTCCCGGAGGTGGTTTTGCCGCTAGAGATGGCTTCTCTCGCTTATGCTTGACATTGGTGGCTCCTCCTCGCTGCTGACGTTGGTGGCTCTTCCTCTCGCTACTGATGCTGGTGGCTACTCCTCTCGTTGCGACACTTTGGTGGCTCCTCTTGATTCTCCTCTCACTTTTGACATGGGTGGTTGCTTTGCTCACTACTAATGTTCCTCCGATTGTTGTCGTGGTTACTCCTCTTGTTGTTGAAAATGGTGGTTTCTCCGCTTGTTGTTGACATTGGTGGCTGCTCCTCTCATTGCTGACACTGGTGGTTATTCCTCTTGCTTCCATCACTGATAGTTGTCCCACTTGTTACGGTCATTGTCATTGGTCGTTGCATCTTCACTATGGTTTCATGGTTGCTTCAATTGGGTTCCTAATAGTGGTCCCCTTCATTGTAACCAGGTTGTGGATCCTCTCAAAAAATCCTCAATTATACAAGGATGTGGGTCCTTTCAACACCCTCAATTCCAAAAAAAAAGGATCTCTCTGAAATTGTAGGATTCAATCATGAAATTTATCATCAATATGTTGACTATCTCCCTATAAACAACTATATGGAAAATCTAGACAAGGTGATACACTTAAGGAATGAACAATATATCTCATAAATCAAGGCAAGACTAGAATAAATACTCTACATGTCTAAATAACTTGTAATATATCGAGAACCATAGTAAATCATATATCCTAGTATAAAATTAAAATTATTAAAAATTCATAATCTACTTGCTTGACAAAAACTCAAAGACAACCTATAATTTTTCTATTTTTGGCACAAATTTTGATGATGCCAAAAGTACCATATGATAGTTGATTCAAAATATGACACAAAGTAAAGTTATGTGTGTATATGTATATATGTGTGTGTATCAAGATATACCCGTTGGTCAATTTTAAGGTCAAATGAAGAACTTTAATTTTTGCACAATTCCAAAGGCAACCAAAAATACTATTTAAAGGTTGATTCCACATCTGACATGGAAGGATAATTTATTTTGCATGATTTTATATACCTTTTAATATTATTTAAAATTAATTTTAGGAAAAAAATCTCAAAGTGACCCAAAACATTTTGAACTACATGTTGTACAAGGCGAAGCTTAGAAACATTTTGGTACCATGTTAGATTCCTTAAATGCTCTTATGCCAAATTAGAGTTATAGAATGGTATCTAGGATATTTTTCTAACCGTGGACAAAAACTCATGTGTCTATCCATATTTATAATTAAATACTAGGAGTGCATCTTAAACCAACAAGTTATTAAATACTAAAAGTGATACCCTTCATGGAGGATTCAAGTTGTATGAACAATTAGTGAAATAGCTAACATTATGAATCTTGATCTAATAAGTTTAGTAAATTATGCATGTTAGTACCATACACATTAAATATGAGACACTCCCACTTCTTTACTATGTAGATAGCTCACTAATATGTAAACATGAAAGTAGACACATCTATATCTCTACAATATTCCTTATTTAGAGTACCATTATCTTGGTTGTATCTTTGATGAATGAAATGGTTAAGGCATTGCATTGTTAGTCCCTTTTTATATGATTAAAAATGAATGTTAAGTCTTTAAAGGACTATAAAGTTGATTTTATACTCTAGTAAGTTATAAAAAGCTAGATTTTTTAAAATTATGGTAATGTGTTCTCAATGGATACTCCACTTGTAAATTTTTCTATTATTTTGAGTTTGTAGTAATGTAAATGAAGTAATTAACTTAATCTACACTACTAAAATAGAATAGAACTTGGATTTTATTCAAGTATGATTGAATAACTTATATCATGTTGTAATTATTTACTTATGGATGTTATAATATGGGGTTTTCAATTAGTCAAAGTTTTGGATATTGAACATGTTTAAGAATAAGGTCAGAAATAAAGTTGATTATAGTAGTTAAACACTATTGTAAACTTAGGAAGTGTTTGAGACTGGTTAATTATGTTGATTGTTCCTTCCTACTATAGTAAGAAAAAGTAGACTTTATGTTGTTCCGAGTTATATTCAAGCCAATATCATTAAAGGGATGAATGTAGAAGTTTCCACAATCTATAATACACTTGAGGTTGGACCTTTCTAGAAAAAGGTGGTGATGGCTGATTAATTTAGGAGGATACCACTCCTTAGATTCTTCATCATTATTAATATGGATTTTAATCTATCTTTCTAAATAGCTCACTTTATGAACTATTCAAATAGTTTTTTGAAACTATAAATCTTGTCCTAGAATTTAACGAAAAGTTTTAAAAATTGAGGTTGTAATTTTTAGGATGTTACTCTTGTATAATTATATGGATAAGAGAAAACATAGTTATAATCCTTTGTAAAACTATAAAAACTCTCTAAAGCAGAAAGCATAATCGATGATGTAATAATGATACTTTACATATCACTCCAAACCTTCCTAATAATAATCATTAATCATGTGTGATAACTTTTCTTTAGTTTATTGTAAAGGATAGATGTGTATATATTTAATCAATTTTTCTTAGGACCCAAACCTGGAATCTCATCCCTTTTAATTCAATATATCTAGGAATTTATACTTTACTATATGGTGTAAAATTTATGCGTTACTATCATCCACACCAATTAAATTCCAATTTTCAGTGTTTCAAATCTTGACCAATGGAAATGGGAAATTATCCTCAGTAATTATTTGAACCCATTAATCATTATACATTTAAATGACTAGTTCCTACATGCATCACACTCAATTTAGAAATCCTAGCCACTAGGTAACACTTGTTACTTATCATTGACTAGAAAAAACCCACTTTATAAATATAGAACACATCCTTAGACATATTGCCACCATTTCCAACTAGAATAATTTAATTTACACCTAAACATGAACAAATTATTTGTAAAGGAAAAATATTTTTATACGGTTTTTTTCCTAAGGATGTCGATTCACCCTCCACTATCTTAATGGCCATCTTTTCAAATTCACAAGTTAGCAGTTAGACTATTATAAATTGAGTAGGAAAATATGTCAATACAATCATCTAATAAATCATATTTACCCCACATATTCAAAGGTCTTCTAATCTCACATCTTTGAAACTACCTAAGAGATCACAATAGAGCACCTAATTACTACATCACTCTCTCAATCACATCACTTGGCACTAAGTTTGCATACATCCTATATAGCTTCCTAGGCCATTTTACAAAGATACATCCTAAATTAAATACCATTTCAAAGTTTCAGAGTTCTTGTTATGGTATTCATTACCAAAACGCATTACTATTGCACATCTTGTGCATATTCATCAAGTTGGGAAACTAAGAGGTTTGATTCCTCTTTGGCGTATTTTTATGTATGCACTAAGGAGGAACTCAACCCAAATTTAACTATACCCTTTTAGGTCTTTAAAGAGGAGATATAGAGTTTGAAGATAGAGAGTTCCTAATCTATTGCACAATCATGATCACAAAATTAAGAGCATAGGAAGAGAATATATAGACAAAAATTTCATAATGCTAGAGTTAGAATTCAAAAAAATCCTACAAAAGAAAAATTTGTCCATAGAGGAAAATTCTAACTAGGAAATTTTTCCTATACATGTGACATTTTCCTCCTTAATTTCATCTTCGTAGATTTTTTTGATAGCCTAAAAAACTCTACACAACCTACTTGCATGTTTCTAGACCACTTTGTTACTTCATCTCATCCATTAAATCAAAAAAATATTTTCTAACCATAATATCCACGTCTTTTATATATTTTCAAAAGATTTTATGTGGTCATACTATTGTAATACATGTTTCTATAATATGTGCGTATATTGTTATTTCTATATTTCTAATGCCGATTCATATTTTCACATAATAAATCTAAACTAGATTAACAATTAATTTTGATATTACATTTTAGTGAACTTTTTAATTTAATATTACAAACATCCACGAAGACATGTGCTTCATCTCTAGGGTTTCCTATTTACAAAAATATTGTCTTTATACCTCTATTAGGGTTTCTAAAACCATAATATAATGTTGAATCATTTATATTCTTGTAATGTCGAACATTAATTCATCCTCCTCCATAGAATTTCTTTATGAAACATATCGTGATGGGTTCGTGATGTGGGAATTATAATAACTACAAGGGAAAATTCTACTCAAGTACCTCATTTGTTATATATAGGTTTCTAAAAAATAAAAGGTAATTTTCAATAAAGATAAGATAGTAAGAACTCACAATGAACCATCAAATGATACATATTTTTTTATCTATAGGTGATTTTATAAAATCAAATATAAGATAAGGACATTATTGATCAGATGAAATATGACAATATTCAAGCAAGATCAAGTAAAAAAACACAAAGGGTGATGTTTGGACCAACATTGTGTCTTCAACATCCTAACTAATATCTCAAGCTCCAATTCTCTTCATGAAATGTACAAAGCCAAAATCCTTCAAGGAACTCATACCTAATCATATATATATGAGTTTAATACATCATTCATTCTTATGGAAAATAAAACCAATCATGCCAATACATCAAAATTAGTATGGTAATAATTTATGTTACATCAAATAAAAATATCAAGAAGGGAATTTGATACAACCATAACAAATGAATCATATGGAATGCATTCCTACTTGAAGGCCATCATAGATGATAATGTATGAAAAAAATGAACCTCTTGTGGGAAAGCATCTAAAATGATGAAGATAGGGTATATCCTAACCATACAAGACTAAAATTTTTAGAGCAAACAATAAAATATGATTGGAATGAAAAAAGTTAGGAAAACATGACTAACTTATTTTCTTGGAGTAGACATATAAGACATGTTAGCATTTAATAAAATGAAACATATAAAGTTCATAAAATATTTACCTTGGTACATGTTAGCACTTAAACCTCCCTTTTTAAGTTGGAGAAAACCATGTCCCGAAAGAGGTGTCTTGAGATGAAGTTAAGAAGGATTGAGTAATCCTAATACACTAGTTAGTCAATCAAGCACCATAAGCATACATACTATACTCTCTATTTAAAGTCATAGAACTTATTATATTTGAAATAAATTATAAAGAGTGATAAAATTAACTTATTTGGTGCTTTATTTTATTTATTGGGTGAATCAAATTGCATTTAAAAGGATAACTTGAATATTAAAGAACTACGATGGAATATAAAAAATCTGAAATATTTTAGTAACATAGATATATTTGTGACATTTAAGAAATAATTAACCTAAGCAATGGAATAAAAAAGTTATGTTATTAACGAGGCTTCCAAATATGTCATTTATAGGGTTTCTCATACATAAAATACAAAAACAATATGCACAACTTGCGATCATGTAATTAGAATGAAAATCACAAGCTACAATTTCAAAAATCACCATAAGATAACGAAATACCTATAAATCTCATAATCTTATATAGTCATGTTTCTACAACTCATATGACCAAAATAACACAATGTAACTATTATAAGAATTTGTCATGTGAATTATTGAGTGAGTTGGCCTCATTGCTTCAACACATGCCCTTCATTCCTAAGTTAATTGATAGTAACTTTGTATGTAAAATAACCTAGAAATAAAAAAAAAATGTAAGGAAATAATGAACAATGATAAAAAACAATCAAGAAAAAAAGGGAGCAACTTATCCACACATGACCGAGAGATATCATATATCCAATTAGGAAATATATCCTAAAGAGTGTTAAAAATGATGTATTTATAGTTAGTGAGTGAACTATCCAACTCATAAGTGATTATTTTTCCTCGAATATTTGCAATTTATTGTATAATGTGGACTATTAACCAAGATAAAGTGTTAAAGTGGAATTCATATATTTTTACTCAGGAAAATATTTCCAAAAACAAAAAACAAAAAAACTATACATATAAGACAAATCAAACACATTGACATAGTCCATCCTTAATGATTTATGATTTTTTCCAGTCTTCTTGGTCATAACCAAAGATAACAAGGAGAAAACTGAAGGTGGTGATTACTTATTCATAAGAACTTGGTCAACCATTTTTTCCCACACCTTGATAAAAATGGTAGCTTCTAAAAATGTAAATATTGGTTATTTAACAAGAGGGAAACTACTATGATAAAAGATGGTCCTTTTGTTACTGGATAAAATTCCTTAATCCATTTATTAAATTTATCGCAAAATATAGATTCCTCATAATAGGGAATCCATGTTTACGAGAAATGTAATACAGAGAGCCAATGTAGGAGTGTAAATGTATAATTCTTGATTTAATATGAAATTAGTGAAGAGGCACAAGAAAAAGGGAAAATGAAAAAGGTAATGTTGAAGGAGGAAAAAGGGATCTCTAAAGGATGATGGGGTTCGTGCTAAATGACATAGAGTTGAAGGAAGATTAAAGTGTTGATCCAAATATAGGGAGAAAAGTAACAAAAAGGCCAAGAGAGAAATTATTTAGCTAACACGAGTACTGAATCATCACCAAAGGTAAAAGTTTGAAATTTGACAGTTAAAAAAATGGGAAAATTCTTTCTAACTATTTCATGAGATAGGTTGATCTATGAAACATCAATAAATGAACGAGTCACTAAAATTTATAATGCATGTATGAGGTATTAAGAGGAGAGTAATTTAATATTGCTCCAAAATTTTATATCTAGAAGACTTAGTGTGAAGACAAGACAATGAGTAGAGAGTATAAATATGAGAGGTTGATGGATCAAACATCTCAGGGAAATCATTTACATTGAGCACAAAGAAACAAGAGAGCATTTAGTTTGAGAGTAAGGAAATTATAACTTATAGAGTGGTTGTAATGGGGAGAAAAATGTATTTTGAATGGATTCCTAGCTTGAGGTGCATGTTTCTAATGTATCTTAACCCTTCTCACACTTGGGAAAGGGATGTACTATGTATGCATGGATTTTATTGACATTAATGGAGATGGATCATGTTCTGCCACATAATGTGTATACTTGTTGTGTTTATGATTACTATATATTTTTATCATAGTAGAATAAACTTTATGTTAGTAGAGTGTTTATGATATTAATTGTAGTTGTTTGTATATTATGTTGGATGACAATATTTTGGTTAAAATATGCAATTTTGTGAACGTGTATGTTGGCCCTACATGCATGAGCTTATATCTAGTGCATTGTAATTTTCTATTATGTAGGGTTGAATGTGCAAGGAGCCATCACCAATCATTATTTAATATGACCCTCACAAATCATTAATGAAATTGGATATATGACTTAACTTTGTCTCCAAACCCTACCAAATATGATCTCACAATCAAACCACCCCTAGGCTATCACGATTCATGGGAGATTCACTATGAAAACTTATATCCTATTTTTTGCATTCATAGGATACTAAATAATACCCCTATTTCCAAATATAAATTTAAATATTCTATTATTAACACTCCCTCCCAATACAACTTTTCAATTATAAATACCCCTTATATTACCATATATCAAAGCTACTCATTTTTAAATTGAAATTTTTACACCCTTTTTATTCCTACCTTTTGAATGTCATATTCAATCCCTTACATTTTCACAAAATTTAATTATATTTCCATTTAATATCTTGAAGAAATTCATATTGGACTCGATAAGTAAAAATTCTTAATATGTGTAATTTGATGTCTCTCTTTGATTTCTTTTCTATTTACATTTGTCTCACTACTCAAAATTTGTATATTAATGTCAATGGTCATATGTGGTTGCATTCTTGTTAGTTTAATTTATTAATCTTCATGATATCCATTCTCCATAAAATTTTGAATTGAATGATTAAAAATATACCTTAGTTATGATATTATAAAGGATGTCCCAGTTATTAATAGTTATGTAGTGCCATTTATTTGGAAATACACATTGTTTCTCTAAAAACACACCACTACTTTGAAAAAACACATAATGAAAATGATCTAAATTTAGGTCTTCTCCATCTTCCCCACAACCTGCTCCTCCTCATCTCTATTTCTTCACATACCCTACCCCCAATATATTTTGAAAAACCTTCATAATTTAACCCCTTATACCCCTTAATATATGGAAATATATTGTGTTCATTTTGACTAATATTTAAAATCCCTATATAAATGCACATGATAGATAATGCTTTCGATTGTGAATCCCCGTGTCACGATTTAGGTGAGACTTCCTTGCCTTTCAAAGGATGATGTCTATCTTACAAAATATGATTCCTTATAGCACAAGACCAAGTATTTAATAAGTTTGTTGTGTAATTTGAAGAACGTGAAAGGATTAAAACATGTAACAATTCATCAACCTTCAATTTATCCACTATATATTTGGTTTCTACAATATCATTCCTAATTTTTGTAACAAAATTACACTCTTAGTAGTTTTTGTGGATAATTTGTAGAGATGAATCCTAGGACATGGTCCATATTCTAATAAGTATCTCTACATTTCTTCCCCATCCACTTCGTTAAAAATATATTTATGAAATCATCCATATCATTGATAAATATCTCCATGTCTTTAATCCCAACATCATCGTCAACATGATTTCCCATGCAATCATGAACTAATATACATTTCCACCACCTTTATATTGAATATTGTAATTTAATCAACACGTACATTAAAAAACTACCAATTGTACCTAGTGATAATAGATCAGTTAGTCCTTATCAGAACCAACTTATTATTATTAGGTTTTTCTTTCTCTTTCCTAAAACTTTGTGATGCCAACTCTTGGTTAACAATAACTAACATATGATACTTCTCCCAAATATGCATCTTTGGAGAACCATTTACTCTCTAATTCTTATGTTCTATTTATGCATGTGAACATTTATTCTTGATTATATCAACGTCTTTAATAAGTCCATGGAATGTCATATCAACTAATTTCTGTAAATTTCTCCATAATGGGTAGTTTGTTAAATCTCATGAGGGGTTCTATTAACTACATGTTGTTATTAGATATCTTAAGTGAAGTGATTATATGAACTCCATCTTTAGAATTAAACATATTAACAATTTGGGGCAATGCTTCATTAGGTGGTATGGATACAACTATTACTTTAATGGATGCAACTATTGTTTAAATAGTTAAACATATCTTCTAAGGAAACCTATGATTAACTATATCGTTAGTAAGATGATATATTTTTAAAATCATCATACTTATAAATTATGAAATCCTTTATTCTTGAAATTTCTAATGTAATATATATATATATAATGATATATGCTACTTGCATCTCATCATAGAATAGACATCTACAACCTACTATATATACATATGAAAAATATTATGTCTCTACTTCCAAATCGGTGAGTCATTTCTAGATCAAAATCAACAACTAGGTTGACCTAGAAAAACTTATAATTTTGGGATAAAATTCTTATAAAAAAGTGATCAAGATTAAAAAAATAAAACCAAGTCAAGTGCGCCTCTAAGAAATGATGAATAGAGTTCAAAATAAAAAATAACAAATGTGTACAAAGACAAAAATTTCATCTATGGCTAATTGTGACATGTTTTTTCTAGTCCATACCACCCCAAACAAATAAGACCCTTAACCATTAAGTGAATTGAAGGCCTATTATTATTTAGAAAACAAAATAAATTGTTGATTTCTGAATTTGAAAAAAAAAAATAGAACTATTAGGTGTCCTAGTATCACTAGTCCTCGATGATTAGGAAATTTACTATTAGAACTACCTTTATATTATAAACAAGATAATATAAAGTGTTACATAGTACAGGCGCCCGACAAAGTGGACACATGCTCAAAATAAACAAAGCCCATAGGGTAATACATCAAACACCATGAAGGAAACAAAAAGGCCACAAAAGAAAAAAAAAAATCCACAAGGGCAAACCAAAAACACTATACCATAAAAAACTTAGGAACATGGAGAAACAAAACTTGAAGGCAGAGGTAAATCATCCCTAAGCGGAAAGAATCCAAGTGTGTGAGGCTCGTCAAGGGGGTGAACATCTAACAATCCCTGATCGACATCTTAACACTAAGAACCACCATGATCCCCAACTTGGTGGAGAAAACCGCCAAAATGAGATGCTCCCACGGTTTGAAGAACTAACAACCACTTTTCCATGTGTAGGATGGCTCTAACCAAACCCAAAAGAAGAGGGGACATGGCGAGCTGACAATGAAGAAGGCCAATCACTCTGAGTATGGCTACGAGAGTGGCTATGTTAGCGGCCATGACATATGGGTGGCGGAGGAGGAGATAAAGGGTGTCGATTATCATCATTGGGGGGAACCCAACTCATGATACATGGTGGATTGCCCCAATGGTTTGACATCGCTGGAGATGAGAAAACTCTAGTGCCACTTTCTGAGCTTGGGCTTGGATCTACAAACACATAAAAGATAAAATTGCCACCTTCTCATTAATAGATAACTCCATAGAGATCTCACAATGCTGAAACAAAGCATTATTCCTAGCCTTCCAAAGCTGAAAGAGAATAATTGAATGGAAAAAATGCCAAATGGAAGAAATATATGGAGGCCAATTGACATAATCCCCAAAAAGAGTAGATTTCCAATCAAAAAATTCTAGGTGGTAAGGCTGGACGAGGGAATGGATCCAACGCCATGCTTTTTGAGAATGAGGAAAAACCAGAAAACATGTTTAAAAGACTCTGGGTGATCACAAAAAAGGAACTTGAGGTTAGGAATGCCAATATGGCTTAACCATTCCCTAGCAAAATACCTTGTTAAATCAGAACAAGAGGAAAAATTCAACTTAGGATCAAATAGACGATTCCAAGCACAATGGAGACGCGTCGAAGCCGGGTGGGAAGAGAGGAGTGTATGTTCCATCATGAGTTGAGCTTATCAATACGGAAGAAATGAGAGAAAGAAAAGAATAGATGACATTGAAATCATATTTCAAGAACAAAATATATGCATTCCATCTCCAATCTTTCCATCAGGCAAGAGGTGGTTGAAGCCTAAGTTTGTGCAACATGACATCTAGCATTTTGGGCCTCGAGAATATTGGCTAAGTACAAGAAGGTACATGGGCACGCGGGGCATATATGAAGAAGGGCACACAGAAAAGGGTTTTAGAATGGTTTAGCATAACCCAAGGCACGCACGCAAGGAAAAGGAAAGGGTTTCAGGACATCCATATTCGGTGTCCCACAAGAAAAGCGTGACCCGATTAAGCATGCGGAGTGGATAAGGTTCTATCCTAGTAACTCGATAGTGAAGGAATATTCCATGTGATGGAAGGATCCATAAAGACATCATTGCAAAAAGAGGAGAGCTCAGATGAGAAGAAGCATGCTCCATTGAAGGACAAAATGGACACTTGGCAACCGATCTTTTACTTCAGGAAGGCATAGCGGTGGATGCTAAAAGCTATATATAGTGATGCTCGGGTAGAAGAAAAGGGCGTCAAGAGAGATATCAAAAGAGACAGAGAGGAAGAAGTAGAGAAGCGAAGCTCAGTAGAAATAGTAGTGGATTCTAGGGGTTAAGGTTCTCATTAGGAGGACAATAGGAGAGATGGCATATCTAGAGGGATGGGTTTATAAACATATTTGTAATCTGGAAAGCATAGTTTAGGATTATGATGTATAAGTCTTATCTACATTAATAAATTTGGTCTATAATGGCCTTGAGGAATGTAATGTGGTTATTGAACAGAGAGTAATATGAATATATGGCTTTCTTTTAAAATATATACATTGTTTATAAGTGTAAACCCTAGTGCATTTTCTTTATATTATGAATCAGATATGTTATTTGTTTGATATTTCCCTTGTTTTTAAAAGGGATGCATTAATATAATGCCTCATCTTAGGTTCTCAGAATGAATACATGTTTCTTTACCCTTTTTCTAAGTCTCTATCATTAATCAATGTATTCTCACAAGACTCACATAAAGGAAGGGCTCGGCACCCGCGCATGCCTCGGGTGAGCGCCTAATGCCTATTGGGTTATAGGTTAATGCACATGGGATTAGATGGTTATTCTTAGGGCATAAAAATGACTACATCTTAGTTCCATTAGCGAGACCTCTTTTGAAGTTGTTGTGAGAAATGGATGCATCCACATTTGGTTCCATTTATGTGTGATGATTGAGCGCGCTGATCTTGGAGAGTGTTGAAGCATGGTTTAGGAGCATGGAGGATTATTTTTCTCAAAGATTCAAGTGTTAGAACTAAGTTTGATGCACATAGATGGGTAGAAGAGCACATGTACTGTGAGTTATATGAAACCTTCTTCTATTTCCTTCTAGTAGAATTGTATGAATGGCTTTTAGCATATGCATCTAGATTGAGTGGTACTATAGATCATGTGTATGGACCCAAGATGATTACCAAAAGCTGTAGGATGTGGATCTGACTTGGACATGTGTTGTTGATCACTGGTGGAAAGGAGTGTTGGCTAGTTATACTTTAGAATATGCCATTTCTATGTTTTCTTATCCATAGGTTGTTGAATTTGAATTCTTAAGGGAACCCAGAGGATCATTTTTACGTGTTGTCCCTTTGGCTATGAATATCTTGATCATTACCCTAAGTTTAGAGGCATTTCCTATGGCCAGCTAAGCTTTTTTGAGCATTGAGCAAAGAATCTAGGGTGGAGAAAGATGGAAAATATTGTGGCTAAAAAGGAAAAGGGAAGAGAGATGACTCAAGTATAGTGAAGCTAGTGAAAGTGAGATTGTTAGACAATGTGAGGTTTCAGGTGTGATGGATCTATGGAGGTAGATATTGTGGGAAGGATTTGAGGTTCATGTAGAGGACATAAAACCTAAGTAGTCTGTGCTACCTCATCTTGGTAAGTGTAGGAGAGAAGCCCCTTTAGCTTCTGATGAGAGTTCTTTGTGTGGAGAAAGGAGATCCATCAGCGTGCATACGAAACAACTTTGGCGACCAAACCCTGGAGCTTGGTTTTCATATCAAGAAATAAGTATTGTTGATCCGGTTGGTATTGATGGAAGTAACCGATATACGCCTAAGAGATATAATTTCTCATTTAGGACATCCATGGTTGCGCAAACCATTCTTGTATTTGGAGGAATTTTTGGACAAGGTGTAAATACACAAGGTTTGGGTATCACGTTTAGAAGTGACGTGAGACACACAACTGGTAGTGGAACAATATCACAAACCATCATGGCACAACTCAATGGGACATTAGGGACACTCAACGTGACCACTTCAAGCCATTTTCCAGCTACATGAGGTGGATCTGGTGGTGTAGGGGTGGGAGGACCTAGTGGACCTAACGGATCTAGAGGATTTGGTGGATCTCGAGGCACGATCGAGTGGAGGAGGAAACACCGGAGGGAACCAATGTTCTATATTAGGAGGAAAAGGGCTGCAACCACCTCCACAAGTATTCTTTGAGATGTATTTGTACTTACCGGACTACATAGGCATTGAGGATTCTACAGAACACTTGAAAAAATGTGAATTGTTGTTGTGCGTAAAGGGAATCACTACCTCAGAGTGAAAATCATGTCAATTTACAATGATATTGCAAGGGCGCGTTCATAGTTGGTACTACAAGTATGACTCCCACCAGATATTCATTAACTACACTATGTTGAAGAACACATTCCTAGAAGAGTTCCATATCCTTGAGTTTGAGAAAAAAGCATCAGTGCCCTGAAGGAAATCCAACAAGAAATGACAAAGAGTGTGTGAGAGTATGACACATGGTTCAAAACTCTCTTGTCAAAACTATCCTAGGACATTCACCCTTGTCATCATGCTCAATGGTTTTTTAGAGGGTTGATAACACCATTTAGAAGGGCGTTGTCACACAAGACTTTCACAGACCCACGCGAGGCCTTAGAAGTTTCCTTGCATGTTGAGGCTATTAGGAGCATTGATACTAGTGCTAGCCCTTTTATGGAGGCTCAAATTTTTGTAATGGCCAAACAATTGGAGAATTTTTCTACAAATTCAATGCATGAGGTTTGTAATGAGCTTTGGTGCACATATTGTGGAGAGGAGGGGCATGCAAAAGATAGTTTCCCTCACAAATCAGTATGTGCCATAGTAGTAGGCGTGAGATTTTCCATGGGGATCATGATGAAAATAGATTTCCTCTACTACAACACAAAATCCACAAGAATGTTTCTTGTTATTGTAAGATTCATACATCTATGACTCATGATACCAAAGATTGTAGGTTGATTAACCAAATTTATGATGTTATTGATCTTAGTGTGCATCAGACTAGCCTTGCAAGTAGTTCCAAGGATGATGATCACCACTATGAAGGTCACACGAGATAGAGGGGCATGTGGAAGAGGATTTCGTGGTTGTAATAACCATGACAGAGGAAGAGGTGAGTTCCCATGAGGAATGTTTTATATTTGTGGGTCTATAAAGCATTATAAGTGTGAGTGTCCTGATCTATTATAGTGCTCATGGTGCGGAAAGAAACATATGTACGAGGAGTTCCTTGAGTTTTTTGAGCACATGAGCCAATAACACCGGAAAGAGAAAGATCATTGGGATGGTAAGTATAAAGAAGGTTGACCCACTAGTGGATGCCAAGAGTGGTGTGTGATTCAGGATTAAAACATATACTAGTGACAACACGAGTGAGGTTACTCACACAAGGGAGATACCAAGACAAAAACTAGTTGTTAGGGAAGAAGTGGTACATGGGAAATATCCAGACCCTGCTCATTAGAAGGAAGTGTACCAAGAGACTATGGATGTGATTTGAGGATTACAAGGAGAGATCTAGTGTCTGAAGGAGCAGTCAAGGTAGTTAGAGAAAATGAAGAATGTTGAGGCTCCATGAAGGATTTGGATGAGGTCAGGGAAGTGTGTAAAATGTTAAGGTAGGAGAATATCATTCCCTTACTAAGAGAATGGTTATGGGAGAAGGTACCACGTGTCAAGAGAGAGCACAAAAGGCAGGTTCTACATGCCAATATTCCTCCTCACAACCTTGACTATGATAAAGAGATTACATTGAATGTAGTTTTTGATGGGTGGATTCTAAGAAATATCCTTGTTGACATAGGAGTGGAGGTCAATATTCTCACCTTGTATGCATGGCATCAAATGGGAAGGCCCACATTACAACCATCTTCGAATGTGATGTATATGGTGAACAAGAAAAAGGCAATGCCCATTGGAGTCTTGAAGGATGTAGTTATCACTATTCAAGGAGCCAAGTTCACTGGGGACTTTAAAGTCTTGGCACTCATTGAGGTAGATAATTTCCCAGCATTAGTTAGGTGCCCTTGGTGTTATAAGAACAATGTCGACCTGCAGTTTAACAAGGGGTATATTATTTTGAGAACAAGGAAGAAAGGGTGATCATCCCTTTAACATATGGGAATTTGGTGCCCTATACTGAGCCCTTAAGAGAGGAATTCCTCAACAGAATCTAAGTGTGCTCTATCAGAGATCTTGAGGTAATTCATCCTACAGAATGAGTCATCACATTTGAAGATGCTTAGTTGATGAGTGATACAACCAGCATATCATGAGACAATTGGGTACGGGACTTATGAATTGATTGGGTGATAATTGAGAGGATCTGTAATAAGGGTGATGAAGGCATGCTCAGTCAAGTGCCTGTGAAGAAAGAAGCTACCAAGTTACTTTGGAGGAGAAATCCCTGATGATTTCTTACGAGAAATGGAGGCTCAGTGTAAAAATGAGGACGAAAGAATAAGTATGCTCAGTTATAACTTGTTCGAGAGTGCAGTGCGTTGGTGGGCAACACATCCCGAGAGTCTCCTAGAATGGCATGAGGTAAGATTCATATTTTCTGCAAGGTTTTACAGAAGCAACACACCCATTGTTATCCAAGATTACCATGGCAAAGAACCCACCTCTTCACATATCCAAGCATCTCGAGAAGGCCTAGATGGAGGAATAGAAGCTTTACCACCTTCATTATGGGTGCGTAAGTTATATTCCACCTTACAAGGTTATGCACGTGCATGGTATATTCACTCTAAGACACACCATCAGACAGGGAATTGGCAGGAGTTAATGGCTGATATCATTCAAGCATTTGAGTATCAAAGTACCAATCCATCATTAGATAAGGCGTTGGAAGTTGTCAAGTGCCTTACAATAGGAGATAGTGATATGAAAGAAGATAGGTTACTGAAGTTACATGGTGAACCTTGTTGGAGACGTGTCTTAAGGAAGAAGAATCAAAATAAATACAACTTGAGAGTGCATGCATTGAAAAGGAAAAAGGAAAGATGGTCTATGTAGTAGATGGTGAAGAGATGGAAAGTCTAGATGTTAACCATTCCATAGGTATGTGCAAAGTCATAAATAACATTGATAAGCGAATGTATGCCTACCATGAGTCCCTTGAAAATGAAGAAGGTTAACATTTTCTCGAGGTAGAACCTAAGGAAGCTATCATTGGGGACTATTGGTTGAAGAAATAAGTTTCAAAGATCATTGATCTATTGCACAAGTTCCAGGATTTTTTCCCACACGGGTACCATGAACTCAAAGTCATCCACCATTCCTTGGGGGAGATGAGGATCAATCTGAAGGAAGGTGTGTACCCCATTTGTAAGAGACCCTATCAAATGAATCCAAACTTTCACGTAAGATTCAAGGAGGAGATAGAAAATATGGTCGCTTCAAGAATCATTAAGGCCATGGAGGAATCAGAATGGATAAGCCCAATGGTCATCAGTATCAAGAAGGATGGAAGAATAAGGATCTGTGTTGACTACAGGGACTTGAATGTAATATGTGTCATTGATCCTTTCCCAACCCTTTATCAAGAAATTTGGAGGGAGGGTGGTGAGTACAAGGTCTACTCTTTCATGGATAGGTTCTCATGGTATCACTAATTCATGATTGCAAAGGAAGACTAGAGAAAGACAAATTTTTCCATTGAGTGGGGAAGCTTTTCCTATACGGTCATGCCTTTTGGATTGAAAAATGTTCTGTTGTATTCTCGCGCATTATGGTACAAGCATTTTAGGACTTCATCCACAAGTTTCTTCAAGTCTACCTAGATGACTGGACTATGTATGGGATGGTAAAAGACCATTATGACAATTTGAGGCTAATGTTTGAGAGATGTCGGCAGTTGAGGATATCCCTCAACATTAAGAAATGTGTCTTTTGCTACTCCATTTGGAACCTTTTGGGACATATTATATGTAAGAAGTGATTGTTAGTATATCTCACAAAAGTTGATGTTATTGTGGGATTGGGAGAGCCTACTAGTCAAAGTGTAGTGCACAGATTTCTTTGGTATACACGGTACTACATGAAGTTCATCAAATGATATGCCAAGATCACCGCACCCTTGGAATAATTACTAAAGAAAAATAGTGTCTTTTAGTAGGGAGAGGCGCAACAGAAGGCATTTGACACTTTAAAGGATAAACTTGTCACTGCACCCATACTATGCTTTCCTTCTTGGGATAAACCTTTCCATGTTCATGTTGATGCCTCAAGAACAACCATTGGAGCAATACTAACACAACCTAGTGAGGATATTGTTGATCACCCCTTGTGTTTTGCAAGTAGGAAGTTGACACCAACAGAAACAAATTATACCACTATCGAGCGTGAGGCAATGTCAATGATGTACATGTTGCATAAGTTAAAGAAGTATCTCGCTGCTAGCAACACCTTTTATATTCTACACAGATCACATGGCACTGAAGTATTAGGTAAATAATCCCATTTTGCAAGGGCACATATGTCCTTGGATCATATTATTTCAAAATTTTAAGTTCACAATGGTTATAAAAACAGGAAAAAGTAATTCAAGACCTAACCACTTATCGAGGATTGACTTAAGAGAGGATGTGTAAAGCATTGATGATACAATGCCCATATGTAACTATTTAGGTTGTGGCATGTGCCATCAAACTTATAAGATATCATAGTATTCTTGAAAATTGGTGTGGCACCGAAAGGGATGAAGGCTCTAAAGAGGAAGCAGTTGGCTATACGTGCCACACCTTATATGTTGATTAATGGATATATGTATAATTTATGACGTGATGAGATTCTACATCAATGCATATAAGAACATGAACACGTGGTAATTATGGAGGAAGCACATGGTGGTATTGCAGGAGGACACTATGCAAGAAATGCTACCACGCAGAATATTCTAATGATGACTTTTGTGGGAACCCATCTACCAGATTTTATTGAATTTTACAAGGCCTACGACAAATGTCAACTCCGGGAAAAAATGGAAAGAGGGATGAGATGTCATTAAGGCCGATAGCCAGTGCAAAGCCATTTGAAAAGTGGGCAATTGACTTTGTAGGACCAATTTCACTAGCCGCGCGAAGGACTAGTTCACGGTATATCATTACTTACACTGATTACTTGACAAGATGGGTAGAGGTAGCACCTACAAAGGATTACACTACAGTCGACAACTGCTATATTCTTATGGGAAAACATAATCAATAGGTATGGATGTCCTTTGAGCTTGACTAGTGATAGGGGTACACATTTTCTCAATGAAATAGTCAGGATTCTACTAGTAGAGTTTATGGTGGCCCATCACAAGACTATCCCCTATCATCCACGGGGAAAATGGAACTCGTTATCACCGAATCACAAAGCACCCCCGGATGTTGATCAAATTTCTAGTTTGATCACTCTAAGCATCCAAAGTGTGATTGGATAACATGGGTACTATCTCCAAGTTCAGGACTTGCTACTTGAGATAGACCTCCGAGAAAGTCGGTTCTTGCTCCTAAACTACCCGCCACAATCTACTCTAATGCAGGAGAAACTAGCTATTCTAACCTAAAATTCCAAGGGACCAGAGAGAGAGAATGCATACAATGAAAGCCTACACTAAAGTGGTGATACACCAGAAAAGAGGGTGTGAGAGTAATCTCCAAATGTGTGAAATACAGAAGCAAAGTGCACACTAGAAGAGGTGATGACAGTTCACCATAATCCAGCAAAATGCATTTACAACAATATTCCAAGCACACACAATGATAATGAATTCCTACAAGAACATAATAAATAGACACAATATACTTGTAGAAAGATTAAAGGGGCAAGAAGAATGCAAGGAAACACAGCAGGGGAAGATATATCCACAAACTGATATTTTATTGCTTCATGATATGCACAGTTCAATCTATTACAAGATAAGGGCCTGGATCACCATGCAAGGAGTCCACTACAAGGGCCTGCAACACACTGGCTTCACAAAGCAATTTTGACAGAGCTTTGTTACCCAAAAACTCCCCTTTACAATGAGCCCAACACTCCAATTTATAGAAAAATGAGAAGGAAAAGAGAAGGGAAAATGGAAATCCCGAAATCTGTCCTTCAACCACCTGTAAGAGGCATTAAATTGAGTGGAATGGGTATACATTACTTGCAAAAGGCTCCCCATACTGTCCCATGTGCTGCAGCAGAGAAGGAATGATGACCATGCCTCTTAATTGCACTCCCAGCTACCAAATAAAACACTGTTATGAACCCGGCCACGTTTTCTTAAAAATATCAATCAATTTCTAATCAAATCTATAATTTCTTGATTTTTGTGCGTTGGGCTCGGAACCACGATTCCAACGGTACCAATTTTGTGCGATTTCGTTGAGAAATGCAAAAGTTATGGCCTTCTGAGTGCGGGCAGCTGTTTTGGGCCTGGCAGGCGTTTTCTGTCATTTGACGGGAATGAGCATTGATTGACTGGAGCCGAATATGTTTCTTTTATTTAAATATATCTACCCTCATTAAAAATAAGAAATCCAGTTTTTGTGGCGTAGAGGACGTCGTGCTCGTTCCAGAAAGTCCAATTTTATCAAAATCGGAGCTCGGAGTCAAAAGTTATGGCCGTTTGAAGTTTCCGGACCAAATGTTGACTTTTCCTCCTGCGACACGTGTCATGATCTAATTGGTCCTCGGCTCCTTCGGCTCCATCTGTCCCGCTTGTCCCATTTTCCTTCGGATTGACTCGACCTTTTTTTGCCTCGGTTCGGCCGGTTCGCGCATTTTTGTTCCACTTGGCCCGCTTTGTTTTTGGACTGCCTTGACTGATTTCGGCCGGTTCGGCCGGTTCGCGTCCATCTGTCCCGCTTGTCCCATTTGCCTTCGGACTGACTCGACCTTTTTCACCCGGTTCGGCCGGTTCGCGCCTTTTCGGCCCAGATGTCCCAATCCTTTTTGACTGCCTGTGCTTATTTCGGCCGGTTCGGCCGGTTCGGGTCTTTTTGTCCCAAACGTCCCGAGCAACACTTAGCCAATTTTTTTTCCTCTTTTGGCCGGATCGGCTTTTCGCGCCCGCCGCGTACTTTTGTCCCATTTGTCCCTGCTGCGTTTCGGACTGTTTGTGCTGATTTCGGCCGAACCGGCCGGTTCGCGCCTTTCTGTCCCACACGTCCCGGAGGCGACCTTGAGCAGGACTTAGCCAATTTTCACGATTTTTCCTGGATCGACCTATTTGCCTTCTTGAACCTTTTTTTTGCATTTTCTCAGAACTTACTCTCTTCCTCTTGGACAGGGGAGTTAGACAAATATGAGGGGACCCTAGAAACATGACTTTTGCCCTGAATCAATATAATTGCTTGCATGTTATCAAAATTACCTTGGGGGTGAATTTTGGATAACAGAACTATTGAGGAAGTTAACAAGATACTAAGTCACACATTGACCCCAGATTTGTGATGTCGAAAGATAGGATTGGGATGAAAAAGTAGCAGGCGTTCTATGGGGATACATGACAACCTACAAAAGATTGAACAAGGCCACACTATTTCAGTTGGTGTTTGGCGAAGAGGCTATTTTTCCCATTGAATTCATGTTAGCATCATTGTGTATAGCGCATCTAGGAGGTTTAGATGGTGAACAAGAACTCAAGGAAAGGATCGACAGATTGATGTTGTTAGACGAAAGGTAATCACTTGCTAGATGGAGTCATAAGACTGAAAAGGCCAGACAAAAGGCATGACATGATTGTCATATCAAGAATAAGTAGTTTGAGATTGGGAAGATGGTTATGTTGTATGATTCCAAGTATTTACACCATCCCGGGAAGTTTAAATTGGGCCCTTACATCATCTCATACATCCTTGATTTAGGTGCATGTCAGTTACAAGCACTAGATGGGACAAAGTTACCTAGCCATTTCAATGGGAGTAGGATGAAGCCCTACTATAAATAAGTCATGTGTTTGTAAATAAGGAAGTATTTCCAGTTAGATTAGAATTTCCCTTTATAATTTATTTTCTTTTCTTTTTGTTTCCCTTTCTCGTTGCTTGTTCCTTTCTGTTTTTTATTTTGCACCTTGTGTCCTGTAACCACATTATTTTCAAAAGGTTGTGCATGCACAGAGGACCACACATCTATTTTAGTGTGGGGTAGAGTAGTGCAAAGTGAAGTATAAGTTGGTAGTAAAAGTTAAATATCCTAGTTGAAGGATAGAAAGCACGTGGGAAAATGGTGGATGAGAATGGTTGGTGTTAGGATAAGGCTTTATAAAGACCACATATAGAGAAGGAAAAGTGCATAAACAACATGAGGTAGGCGAGGGAAAAAATTGGGTAAAGGACAAAAGAGGTGTCTTTGGCACCATAGACGCGCCCATAAGAGTCTTTAGTCAAGTAAGTATTTTGCACTCCAGAAGGTTGTGTTATCACCGAATCACATCACCCTATGCTTTGCACAAGTGTGTGTGCTTGAGCTCACAAAGGTGATTTGGATAACATGGGTACTATCTCCAAGTTTTGAGACTTACTATCGGAGATAGAATTCCAAAGAAATTTGGTTCTTGATCCTAAACTACCGCCACACAATCTAATCGATGCAGAAAACTATATTTTCCTAATCTAACTTTCCAAGGGACCAGGAGAGAGAGTGCATGAAAAAAAATCCTACACTAAAGAGGTGATACACTTAGAAAATGAGGGAATGGGGATAGCTTTCCAATGTGTGAAAATAGGAGCAAATTTCATACTAGAAGGGGTGATAATAGTTCTCCACAGTCTAGCAAATGAATTCATAGCAATATTTCATACATGCATAATAATAATGAATCCCTACAACAACATAAGATAGACACAATATATTTGTAATGAGTTTGAAAGGGAAAGAAGAATGCAAACAAACACAACAGGGGAAGAGATATCCACAAAATTGTATCTATTGCTTCATGATATGTACAGTTTAATATATTACAGAATAAGGACTTGGATAACCATGTAAGGATTCCACTACAAGGGCCTGTAGCACATTGACTTCACAAAAACAATTTTGACAGAGTTTTACTACTCAAAACTATCTCCCTTTACAATGATCCCAACACTCTAATTTATAAAATTCTGAGAGAGAGAGAGAGAGAAGGAAAATGAAAATCCCAAAATCTATCTTCTCACCACTTGTAAGAGGTAGTAAATGAAGTGAAATGATGTTATGTTGCTTGCAAAAAACCCCCATACTATCCCATAACTTGCAGTAGTGAGAAATGTCTCCCAATGCTTCATTGAATGTACCCCAACTACCAAATAAAACATTGTTTTGAACTAGGCACATTTTAAGAATAATATCCATTGATTCCTCATCAAATTCTAAATTTCTTGGATGTTGTGTGTCGGTCTTGGAACTACGATCAAAAACGGTACCAATTTTTTCATTTTCATTGAGAATTGCAAGAGATATGGCATTTTGAGTGTAGGTAGATGTTTTGGGTCTGTCAGGCATTTATGTCATTTAATGGGAATGAGCATTTGATTGACTGGAGATAAATATGTTTCCTTTATTTTCATATATCTACCCTCATCAAAATTAATAAATCTAGTTTCTGTGGTGTAGAGGATGTCGTGCTCATTTCAAAAAGTCATATTTTGTGAAAAACGGAGCTCTAGGTCAAAAGTTATGACCATTTGAAGTTTGGAGGTCGGGCATGGGAGGAATTCATCTGAAGGAGGGCGCACGGTGGTAGAAAAGAAAAGAAGGCACATGATAGGAAGGGTGTATGTAAGCATGTGAGAGGAAGAGTAGGGACTTAGCCAATTTTAGGCAAGTCTGCAAAGGGGCGCGCAAGAAGGGCGTGATGGAATAGGAAAGAAAGTGGGTGCGCAGGAGGAAGGCGTGCATACAAGAGGAAGTCGTAAGGGGGGAAATGGAAGGAGAAGAATGTAAAGGGAGAATAAATAAGGTGCATGAGGGTGCATGGAAGAATTTTAGTAAGAAAACAAGGTGCGAAACAAGATGCAAGCACAAAAATGAAAGCAGAGGGAAGCTGTGTGTGTGCGAGGTGCGCAAAGAAAGAAAGAAGGCATACTCACAGAAGGCAGGTATGGAAGTAGGGCATGAGAATCCAACTGAGGAAGGGCACGTGGTGGCAGATAGAAAAGAGGGTGCATGATAGGAAGAGTAGGGACTTAGCCCAATTTGAAGGCTAGAGATCGTAAAGGGGCACTCGAGAAGCACACACAACTTGAAATGTGAAACATCAGAGCCAGAATGAAAATAAAATTTATCCAAATAACTAGGAGAGTTATTTAGATAACAATTTGGTGACTTTCGAGGCCATCTTCTCGCTAAATGAAGAGACTAGTATCCTTAGAATTCCATTGGGCATGGAGTCTATATGGTAACCTTGAATCTGATCTAAAACATGATGACTTGCATCCTTAAAACATTGGTTCTTGGACTGAAACTGTTCTCTGTTGTTTGTAATCTCATGTTTTGCAAGAAAATATTGAATTCAAGGTTTTTGAGAGTAGAAAATTGTCTGAATCCTAGAACCTTTTTCCCTTACGTGACTTCTTGCAAATCTGATCTGTTGGAGTGCAATGAAAACACTTGAACCTACCTTGATATTGATACTCTACTGATTTGATTCTCTTATGGCTGCAATTTTCTTTCGGTAGTGAGATGAACTATATACAAGCATACACTATAAGCAATAGAGCATGTGCACCAGCACTTAGGGAAATTGAAACCTATTCTAACAACAACAAAATGTGCACACCCACTTCGAGGTATTAGAAATCCTAGACTAATATGTATAAAGGTGAGAAATTATCCTTCTAGTAGCAATGTTTGAGATAGATTCTATTGACTAGAATATGTAATTCTTCACCATCCAACTTAGCCATCTAGAAGGCATTACTACCTTTGCATTCAGTGATCATGTATGGACCACTCCATATGGCATCGAACAAGGAATGTTTTCCTAGTTTTGCACGATCAGCATCCCATTTCAGTACCAAGTCTCCTACTTGGAATGTCCTAGCCTTAATTTTTTTGTCAAATCTCTTCTTGATCAATGCTTGATCCTTCTCCATGGTTTGCATTGCATGTTCTCTTGCTTCTTCTAATTCCATTAGTTCTACATACCTGATTTCCATATGTTCAAACTCAACTAGCTCTAACTATTTCATGAGTTCCAATGCTGAAAACTCAAGTGAGATAGGTAAAACCGCTGATTTTTTTGTATACAAGCTTGTAGGGGGCTTCCTGTAGACCTCTTGGGTGTGATCCTATCAGCCCATAGAACTGATTTGAGCTTCGTGTGCCAAGTTCTTTGATTCTTATCAAGAGTTCTTTAGATGATTCTCAGTAGGTTCTTGTTTATAGATTCTCTTGGCCATTACCCTAAGGGTAATAATTTTGAAGAGGCGCTGAGGTACACACCATTCTTGACAGCCCATTTAGTGATTCTACTACCCAGGAATGCCAATGCATTATCTAATATGATAGTGGAGGGGACACCAAACCTTGTGACTATCCCTTCATAGAAATCCAAGATGTTGGATTCATTTTTCTCCTTAAGTGCCATTGCTTCAGTCCATTTGGTGAAATAATCAGTTGTTGTAAGTATCCACTTGTGGCCTTGACTTGAATTTGGATTGATCACTCTAATGAAGTCCAATCCCCATTGCATGAATGGCTGATCTACTGAAATTGGATGAAGGGGTAGGGTTGCTAACCTTTCTTTCCCTGTGAATAATGCACATTTCTTGCATTTCTTGATACATGGGTAGAAATCACTAAACATCGTAGGCCAATAGTAGCCATCCTTCATGATTTTTAGAGTTGTTACTTGTAGAGAAAAGTGGCCACATCTTAATAAAACCATGCGTTCACATGCTTCTTGAACAAAACACCATCAATAAGCACATATGGAATGGCTTGTAATTTAAAGTATCTTCTTTGCTTTGTTCATTTATGGAGGAAAAAAACATGTTTGGATCTAATGCACCATGTCTTGAGTCCAACATGGAATGGGTGCATTGTTAGCTGGTTGTTCTTGATCATCCTGCAGTAGTAGGACAACCTCTTCTTCATCTGTTGACATAGCTTATTGTTTGGAAGCAAGCTGCTCACACAAAACTTTTCCATGAACCAGCTTGGTCACCTTGATTTCAATATCATACTCCATCACATAGGTGATCCAACCTACTCTTTTTTCTTTAAGTCCTTGTTTAGGAGAAAGTCCTTGATGCCAACATGAGACACTAGTAGTTTAATATTATTATTCGAGACCAAGTGTCTGAACTTCTTCAAACTCCTAACGACAAAGCAAGGACATGATTTTCAATGAAAGAATACTTTACTTCGTAATCTTCTAAGATTTGACTGAAGAATGCTATGGGTTGTTCTAAACCTTCTCTATTCAGCTGCACCAAGATAGCTGAGATTGTATTTGATCCTCCAAAAGCATACAACATGAAGTATTTTGAAAATTATGGGTTAATAAGAGTTAGAGCTTGTGATATTGCATGCTTGATAGCCTCAAAACTCTCTTTGCCTTCTGCTTTCCATTTGAATGCAAGACTCTTCTTCAACATCATTTTTAAAGGCTTCACAAGAGTGGCAAAATTAGGCACAAATCTGTGAACAAAATTTATCCTTCCCAAGAATCTTTGGAGAGATTTCTTGTGATGTGGTAATGGAAGTGTTCAAATGGCTTCAACTCTTTCAAGATAAATTGTTAATCCTTCCTTGAGACAATATGGCCCAAAAAATTTCCCTCATGTGCCAAGAATACACACTTTTTGGATTCAATGACACTCCAAACCTTCTACACCTTTGAAATACTTTCCTGAGGTGAAAGAGGTGGTCTGCTATATTCTTTGAGAACACAGTGATATCATTTAGATATACTAGCACTATTTTGTTGATTAATCCCTTGAACTCCATATCCATAGCTCGCTGAAATGTTGCTCCAACATTTGACAGTCCAAATGGCATCTTCTTATAAGCATATGTGCCCCATTTCATGGTGAAGGTTGTCTTGAACTGATCTTCTTCTTTCACCATTATATGATTATAGCCTAAGTATCCATCTAATAATGAGAACCTTTTTGAACCAGCTACAACCTGCAAGATTTGCTCCATTGATGAAAGTGGATAATGATACTTGAGTGATGCTCTATTTAGATCATGGAAGTCTACACATAATCTAATTTCTCCATTTCTCTTTCTCACTGGCACCAAGTTTGCAACCCAACTTGAATGTTTGATAGGAAAGATGATGTTAGCTTCAATCATCTTGTTCAACTCTTTCCTCATGAGAGGTTCAATGTGAGGATTCACCAGCCTTTGCTTTTGTCTGATGGGTTTGGCATCTGGATCTAATTTAATTGTATGTTGTGCCAACTTTGCGTTGAAACCTCTTAAATCCTTATAAGTCCAAGAAAAGACATTTGGGAATTCTCGGAAAAGTTGAACAAATTCAGATTTCTCTTGTGGGGTACTTACTTTGCCAATTTGCAATGTCTTGCCTTCATCTACTGAAATGGGCTCTGAATCTTCACCCTTTACCTGAATGTTTTCCTTCTCCTTCCGAAACTAATCATTTGGGTTGAAGATTGAATCCAAAGTTACAAGACCTTTTGGTAGTTTGTTAGTTCTCAGCTGCACCACTTGATCACCATATTGTTATTCTAACTTTTCCTAGTTTCTAGTAGAGAATTCAACTTCTTGTAAAAAGTTGACAATTTGTTGATCATTCTCAAAGACTTTCCAACTTGTGTTGTTATCTCTGACATAGCTGGTCTTATAACCAATTTGATATGGGGCTGAGATTTCTCACTTTTGATACTTTCTACAACATCAAATATTGTCCCGATTCGCCAAATCTGTCTCACGTTTAATTCTTCTTTCTTGGGATGGAATTGATGCTAAAAGCTTAGAAATATTCAATGAGATCCCATACCCGGTTCTTGTAGTTCTTCATCGATCATTCTTAGCACCATTTTTTCCTCTGACTTGGTTCATAATCAGCTCACTATCACCAAATACTTGCAAGTTTTTAATACTCTTCTTCCTTGCCACATGCAATCCATGAATTAAGGCTTCATACTCAGCTATGTTATTTGAGAAAGCAAGTTGGAAATGAAAAGCTAAGTAATATTTTGTACCTTGTGGTGAAATGATCATAGCTCCTCCTCCTGCACCTTGTTGGCTCCTTGATCCATCAAAGAATAACTGTCATACTTCATTATCATCTTTGTGGTCTAGCTTGGTGATGCTATGAAGAGGTGGATTCTCTTCATGCAAACAATAGACCCCTAGTTCAGATTCCTCCATTTCTTTGTAAGGTTCGAAAGCATGTCTCTTGTTTTCCCATTCATCAAGAGTCAATTCTAAAATGCATCCGATTTTGGTATTTGCTTCATGGGTGCTTGGATAATCCTCTTGATCAAATGTTGAACAATTTGCATTAATTGGAATTAGTACATAAGGCTCTATGTGAAAGTTTGCAATGGGATCAGATCTGATTGTAGCCTTAGCTCCATACCTCATTTTGAATAACATGTGTGACCAATCAACAGACAAATAGCCCCCAATTTTGGCAGTGAAGTCTCTTAACAATCATAATGTGAAGAGTGGTGACAAGTCTATGACTAATACATCTTGTAATATGGTCACATTAGGACATGAATGTAGAGTGAGGCTCAAATACTTGATTACTCCAACTGTTGTTACTGTTGTCTCATCCAATTGCACCACACCCTTGGAAATGAATTCATATTGAAGACCCAACTAATCTGCTATTTGTTTTGGTATGACTGAGCTACTTGCTCGAATCAATCATGCAATTATGTACCAACTTATCTCCTATGATTAATAAGATATAGAATATTGGGGGCATCAAATTCTTACCTTGGCGGCCTCCATGATTTTCTTCTTGTTGAGCTACATTGTGTTGTCACTCATTCAAGAATGGTGTAATTTTTAAAAAATTAAAAATTATGGGTTATGAGCCTGTGGCAAGATGAAAAAATCAATAACATTGCTCCAGAAGCACCTCCGATCACTCCGATTGTAATAGGACAGAACATGATTGAAAAGGATTAAAATGTTGTGCTTTGTGCCCTTGGCTGAGCCACATCGATGTGGGTGAGCTCCTCCAACAACCGAGCTATGCAAGAGTACCTGTTGAGATGAATGTCGAGAGTAGGTTACTTTTTGGAGGAACCGAGCTCTCGAAATGCCCAATGAGATAGGATTTCTATTCAAAGGAAGGATCAAGCTATGTGTGTAGGCCGATCTCCACAGGTGCATTAGAAACGAGTCATTTGAATGAAGGATTTAGGCCGTGGTGGTTATTTGATATCTCGGGACACATATGTGAACAATTCAATGAGTTATCGGATAAGTAGTTGGCACTGCACATTTAGAATTCTGAACTAAGATATTTTAAAGCATTGTGCTCTTAAAGAAATCCTATCTCTTCACAAATATCAAGCTTGTGGTAGGTGAGTCGAGATAATGAAGAATGCTTCAACAATTTTTAGGAAAGCAAGTTGCTCATGTCATCAGAAAAACTATCATTCATAATGGAAAACTCCAAATGCAGCACAAATTACGAGACCAAAATTTTGTAGCCTTTGGTCAATCATTGGAACATTATATTTAGCATGTACGAGAGAGCTCAAGATTAGTTTGAACTTAGCTCAATCCGTAGAGGAGAGAAAAATCAAAATGCAGACCAAACCATGTTGATCGCTAAGTTCATACAAAGTAACTCAAAGGCAATAGTTCCCCAGATGAGCACTTAAAAAAACCATCAAAGGTGCAAGGAAGAAATACTCACCAAGTAGGAGTGAGAGTTGCAACTAAGTTGGGAAAATTCCTAGGAAGCTTAGATTCACTTGGACTAGTTATGCTTCAAATCGTCAAGCTTGCCGAAGTGGAGGAACCGGTGTGGAGAAGATGGAGTTGGATGGTCCATGTGGCACGGGATTGAATCAAGAGGAAAGGCAAGTGCGGTGAAGTTGGTCATTCAATGCACACATGGTACTTGGGATACATGTGCTTCAAAAATCCGAGATCACTACATGGGATGGAAAGTGGATAATGAACTGGTCAACATCCCTCGCGGGATTCAATGGGACATTTGTGCGTGATAAACCTGAAATGGCCGATTAAGGAGTTAAGCGGCGATAGCAAGAAATTGGGTCCCATATGTTCCATATGAACTGGGGACACACAGGCTAAAAAGAACCAAAATTACCACATGGAATGTAGTGTGGGTGAAGAGGTAGTTAATGGCCTTATGGGTTCAAAGTGGTGCGGAAGAACTTTGCGTGCACGGTAGCATTTGGAGAACCCAAGTTGCGGATGAGTCAGCAATTTGGAGTCCAGATGGCCCACGAGGCATAAAGATCACCATGGAGGAATTTTTCCTGCATTACAAATGATGGTAATATCAAATGGGCCCACCATGATTTGAATGCCTAGAATTTTAATGATGTAAAATATTTAAAGTGCCTTTTCCAACCAACAGAATTAATTCATAGTCATGTAAGCCTGGCAATCCCAAAATAGCCGCCTCTGCTCAGATGGCCATATCTTGAGTGATTCTCAACAAAATCATGCAAACAAATACTTGTTGGAATCGTGGCTTCGAGATCTACACACAACAATCAAGGAAATCAAGAATTGATAAATTTTCACCGGATAATTTAATAGAAAACAAACTCGGTTCGAATGACAATTAAATGGAAATTTAGAGTGTAGCAAAAGGGCATGTGCATCATTCTCTCGGCTGCAAATGGCGGGAAAAGTGAATTGATAGTGAAATACTCATCTAAATATTCATCAAGTTGAAATATAATAAAGGAACCACGATCGCGGTTTTAAACCGCACTCTTGGTTCCTGAATTCCAGGTTCGGTAATTACCGAACCTAAAACCGTGATCATGGTTTAGAACCATGAGCGTGGTTATAAACTGCAATCGCGGAACTCTGAGACAAAAATTAGCAGTCCCACGACTCCTTATTTTCCTCATTTTTCATTTCAAACCGCGATTTTTCCTAAACATTTTTCACTCACACTTTGAATACCACCTCAAAATTGCTCATCAAACTTCTAGATAGTGATAGATTCAACCATGCCGCCAAGACGAGGAGGTAAGTCCCCGATTGTAATCATTTTTTTGCATTTTAGGTTTTTTTTTTGCATTTTCATGGGTTTTTTGAAATGTTTGTTTATGTATACAATTTTCTTGTTTTATCAGTTGGTCGGCAAGCTCAAAATCATGCAAACTATCAAAACATTCCTCAAAACCCACCGAACATTCCTCAAAACCCTCCAAACATTCCTCAAAACCCTCCTCCAAACATAGATCCGCCTCCTATGGCTCCTTTTGTCCCCACTGAGCCAGCAGGAACGCAAGATAATATCATTGGAAGAATCCAAGAAAATAAAATTGTCATTGAGAACCTAATTCAAACTATAAGACAAAATCATGCTACAAATCCATCCCGCATGACTTTAGCCAATACATTACAAACATTGATTGGTGAAGTCGAGTCCGCAACCAACCAAATACATAGATGGAACACCTTTAGAGGTGACTGTAGGTGGTGGTATGCAGATAAACTATCCCATGCAGCCGTAAAAGAAGACAAAAATTGGAAAAGACCTCATTTGTGCATTATTTACCGACCCTAGAACCAATGCCCCCTCGCAGTTACTTGCAAATGGTTCCCAATCCATTGGTGCCATGATGACAGAATCAAAAACAATTTTTGGGACCGATGGTGGATGGTTTTTGATTATCCACCATGCAACAACAATGAGGTTCCTCTTTATTTTTTGAAGAAATTATATTACGAGTTCGTGCTCAATGAGGTCCCGAATTATTTTGACTTTTCTGACTTTTTTGGTCGAGGAGGTGGCTCTGCACAGAGAGACGGCACTGGGTGCACGCGTAGGTCGCCTAGGATCCCCATGCCCCAAAACCCCCCCACGCCTTCATTTATCCCTCCTACAAAGTGAAGGAGGTTATGGAGATTGATACATTCGCATGCATTGAGGAGCTCACCGACACTCTCACCTAGCATAGTGACCAGATTGCATCTGGTGATGTTGGTGGAGGTGCCAGTTCTAGCGCACCACACCACTGTGGATCATGTGGTGCCGTATGCACTGCAGGCGAGACATCATTTGCTAGTTCACAAGATTTCTTTTCTATAGATGAGATGCTGGGGAATGTTTTTGGAACTGGTGCCACTGATATTGGTCTTTCACAGGTAAATTTCAAATAAATTTAAATATATATATATATATATATATATATATATACAATAGTTTAATTCACATGTTTGATATATATATATATATATATATATATATATATTTGATTGTACGTCATGTACATACATGTAAAAAACTAATTTTTTATTTTATTTTAAATAGCAAGAGCCGATGAAGGAAACATCCAACGTCGACATGCTAGCTATCAATTCAGGGTGTTTCAAACATAAGTTTCAAGTTGTACAAACTTACATTTTTAATTTCATTTGATTGCACTAGATTATTATTATAATGTTTCACGTGTATGTTGTACATATTAATATTTTTCTCTTTTATACACAGGAGCCTGGTGGGTCATCATCTACTCAGGGAACTGAGGCTACTGGCATGCCTCACATGAGTTTTATGCAGGTTAGTAAATCTCTTTACACTTTGTTTCTAATTACTGGAAGTTCACGTGGATTACATGCTTTGGACCTCTGTTATGTGGTGCACAGTCATGTAGATTTTAATATTGATTTGTACATGTTTTTTGTATAGCTTATGACTGCTAGAGAGACTCCTCCATATATGCAGACTATGGAGGCTACTGTAGATACTGCCATAGCATCTGCAGATCCACTAACTGAGGTACAATTTTTAAATTTGTTAAATTTTGGAGGTTCATTATTTCTTATTACTTAAATCTACAATATCAAATTTTGTATGTATATGTGAAATATTTAATTTGAAAATTAATTATTTGTATGTAGCTTACCCCTCGTGAGTCTATTGTTGTCCCTATGACGCGTCAACAACAAATTGATAGGGATCATGACATTGCGGTAAGATTTCACATGCATTTTAACTAAATTGTACAAGTTTCTAAATTTTGAATGTATTTTAAAATTTTGGGTGTTAAAAACTTGTTGTTTATGAATGTGCAAGTTAGGTTGCAGGCATGCTTAGAGACACCTAGACCACACACGAGATGAAATCCGTAGTGGCATCTCCCTCCACTACATCCCCGGGTCGTGGACGTGCTACTTCTAGCAGGGCGAAGAGAGGGAAGATGTTTCATGAGTAGATTTATAGTCCACTGGATGTACATATGTGGTCATGAGTAGATTCATAGTCCATTGTATATATATAGCCTTTTGCGACCACATGTGGTCCCATATGTACATTATGACACACTTAGTTCAAGATGTACACATACATTATGAACTTATACATATATATTTTCAGAGACGTGCATCTGGAGCACACTTTGTTTGATTCTTATATATATCCATGTGTGTTGGTTTTCATAATGATAAATCTGAAATATATATGTTTGATTTGATTTCATTGCATGTATGATATCCTTCTATTTATATCATTATAGAATAAATGGTTGGACATTGAAGAAAGATAATAAGAGTACTGTAAACTGAACAATTGATAAATAAAGAACATGATTCTAGAATAAATTGTGTTTTTGAGTACACATTAAGAACTGTGATCAAAGGGAAGGAGCAAGGGCCACTCCTTTCCGATGTGAATGGAAGTTTTATTTATTTCTTTTTCATCTATTCTAATGTTTTTTACTTCTAGTATTAATGTGCTTGAATTATCTAGACAATATTTTCATTCATGTATGTTTATGTTTTCATGATCATAGAATTAGAAGTATTGTCCCCAGTTCTTACTATCTTAAATAAATTCAGAATAGATCCTTTTATCGTGGAAGTTGTGTTATTTCTAGTTTGATTAAGTTTACATTCTTAATATGTTCCAAATCGTCTCTTCATTGCAAATAGGCTTGGACACAACATTGATATTGACAAAGTATTAAATTATTAAAGCGTGAGTATGATCCAAAAAATAGATCTAGAAGTACCAAATTATATGTATTTACTTTTTGAAACTTGGAAAATATACCCTCAACATGTTCATCATTATGGAAAATGGTGAAGTCAAAGTTGACAATGATTCTTATTATATTTTGTGTATTGACTGTGTGGTGGTTACACAATTACCGTGATGGTTGTGGAACCGCTTCTCTTCATAGAGTAGCGTATTGTGGGACTACTATCTGTAGGCACCAGTAGTTACGTAATTGCCATAGTGATTATGCAAACACCTCCTATAGAAAGTAGTGATTTTTCCTTGACGATGCCAAAATGGGAATCTAAATAGTTGAAAATGTTTGGACTTCCCAAACTAGTTCATTTCTCATCTCCTTTCATCCTTGGATATAACAACTATAAATGCAAGCACATTTAATCATCTAAGTAAGTCATTTGGAGTGAATTCAAGTGTGAGAAAAGGGGGAAAGTTTGAATTGTTCTGGTTTTGTTCATAGACAACTAAGTTCTTTCTCGTTGAGGGTTATAAACAAGTGATGCAAGTAGAGAGATCTTAAATCCTTGTTAAAGGACATCTTTTGGTAGTGATCTTGTATTGTATTGTATTGGAGATTTATATAGTGAAGTGAATAAATTTCTTACCTAGCTAGAGTTTTTCCCACATTGGGTTTCTCTAGGATAAAATTCTTGTCTCCTTGTCTTGCATATCTAAATTTTAGTATTGTATGAATGATTATTTCATAACATACTGGATAATAATAACTTTGGTAATTGTTCATTTATCATCACTAAGATAAGATCCATTTATTGTTTAAAAGATGTAGTTTATGGATCAGAGATTTTAAGATCAAGTGTTTTTATGTGGTTTAACTTGTGTTGACATTTTTAGTTAGATACCCCTCACCCAAAAGGGTAGTGAAAGTGGTGAAGGTTTCCTCATTCCTTTTGAAGAAGATATTTCCACCAAGAAGTGGAAGAAAGGAATATGAAACATGGCTTGTAGTGAGAAGCACATGAGACTCGAAGAAGAACGCATTTCTACAAGATGGAGGAGGTAGATGTGGCAAGTCTATCCAAATATGTGGGAAATATTTCCTTGTCTATGGGAAATATTTAGTCCATCATGGGAAGAACAACCCCATACCAAACTTACTCCTCCTCCATTCAAAGAGAAGGTGAAGATATAAATTTAGCCTTATGATGGGGACATGAATGCCGATAAGTTAGACCATTGGCTAACTCAAATTGAGGTATATTTTAATTTTCATCAAATCAATGAGAGTCAATAAATTTCATTTTCAAGGTTAAAATTAACCATTCATGCTTTAACCTGGTTTGAAAGCTATGTTCATTCCTTGGTTGTTAAGAATCTTCCACCTATTTCTAAGTGGGATGAATTTAAGAGGCCAATCAAAAATAAATTCTATTGTATTTTTTACGATGAAGAGAGGTCCATGTATTGAAAATATCTCAGGAAAAAACAAGGCCAAGATGTGCAAGAGTACACCGATGAGTTTTGGAAGAAAGTTGTCTAAATGGGAAAATATCTCCAAGTACATTGGTGGAATCCATAACCACTTGAGGAAACCCATTCTCTTGGCCAAGTAGTGAAAGTAGATGAGACTTGTTCTCAATCCCACTATCTAGAGAACGCCGGTGAACACTAGAGGAGCGGTGTTTCGGTGCGCAAAAGGGTCGTTGCTTCCGGGATACTTCGTTTGGGTGTAGTCCCTTAAGAGCCCTAAGACTAAAAATATCGTTAAACTTCGATGGGTGACTAATCATACTCCATGGCACCTAGAGAGGCCTATTTGATCCGAACCTTAGCGTAGGGACCCTCTACAATAGCCTCTCTCTCATTTTTTTCCTTCTCATTTCGGTGCTCTCATTTATCCTATTGTTTTGAAAAACATGTGAAATAGTGCAGTTGGAGCTGAGTGTGATTGGTTCATCAAACGCTATATTTTGCAAACGGTGGGTCGTGGCATCGAATCGACGAGATGGCATGTCGGGTGGCCAGGTGAATGCTAGAGGAGGGTGTTTTTTACGTGAAAGGTTCATTGCTTCCGAGCTACTTCATTCGGGGTAGTCCCTTAAGATCCCTGAGACCAAAATATCATTCAACTTCGACGGGTGACTACTCGGACTCCGTGGCACCTAGAGATGCCTCGTCTGATCCGACACCTCGGCGTAGGGACCCTCTACAATATCCTCTCTCAGTTTTTTCCTTCTCATTTTGGTGCACACGCGTAGGTATGGTCTTGTAAACACTTGGGGAGGAGTCGTTTTCAAAATTTACAACATTTTCAAAATTTACAACTTTTTCAAAATTTACAACATTTTCAAAATTTACAACTTTTTCAAAATTTACAACATTTTCAAAATTTACAACATTTTCAAAATTTACAACTTTTTCAAAATTTACAACATTTTCAAAATTTACAACTTTTTCAAAATTTACAACTTTTTCAAAATTTATAACATTTTCAAAATTTACAACTTTTTCAAAATTTACAACTTTTTCAAACAATGAAAGCTTCTCTTAGCTTCGAGAATTTAAAATTCTCTACTAACAGTGTCAACCACGTGAAGGTGGAAGCTTTTCTGGCACCACTAACCTAAACATAAAAGTGTTAGTCAAAGAAATTTAAGTTTCAAATCAAAACCATATACTATCTATATATATGTAAAATACACAAATTTAAAATAAAATATATTCAAACTTAAATCTAGATCTTTAAACTAAAAAATTATATATATATATATTAAAAGAAATTATATATACCAGACATGAGCATTGTAAATTCATTCCAATGAACCATCAGGATCAGATCTACTCTGAATAGCAGACAAGATTGCTTCATGATCTGACTCTCGAACCTTCCAAAGAATCTTGTTATTAGGCCTTCCTCGATATCTATACAACTGAATATTTGTCGCTAGAACTAGATGTGAATATAAGAGTATTTTCTGTGTGTCTCAAAGTCTTCAAACACCCAAATAGAGGAGTTTTTTAATGGATACCATCGAAGCCAAGTTCCAGTAACTACCACTGACCCTGTAGGATACTCAATATCTTCGCCATCTATAATAGGAGAAGTCAACTTCTTTCTTTCCTCGATGCAATGACATAAGAAATAGTTTGTTCCTTCTTCATTGTCTTCTGTCGCAATTACTGCAAACACATGTCCTACAAAAAAATAACCAAGGTTGAACAACTCAAATTTAAATTACATATTAAAATTTCAATGGACATAACTCAATACAAAAATTAAATAAATAACCATAAATACCTTGTCACACCAAAATTGAAATTTCATCAAAGTCCTTGGATGTTGTAACTTCATCTATAGAAACAATTCGTAATGCTTGTGGAGGTTGATAACTAGGAAGCGGAGTTAGAGGCCTACAAATCCATCCTTCCACCCATTCTTGTGAATCACACTCAGCAGTGAAAAATTCAATACAAGATGCACAAAAACATGTCAACTTTCTTGTCCATACGGCCCACGAAGTAGCGTCTGAGCTACAAAATGAGTGCATATCACTGGACCCTAGTGAGTGTCATACAATCCTCGTAGTTAGCAATTTGTTGTTCCTCTATCAACCAAAAATATCTATGAACTGTGGAATTTTCTTGAGAACCTCGGGCCATGTTGTCAATACACCATTCCACTATGCTCTTTGCATCTTTTAATTTAGCACCATTTTTACTTCAACTCTTCTCTTGCAAGAGCTCTTTTCACACATGCCCCTGCACCGTCATGCTCTCCTTTTCCATGTCCAGCCTCAGTGAAACTCCAAATATGTTGCACACCCATCTTGACATGCATTCTGCTCATCCAATAAAACATTCGTGCATTCTTAAACTGAGATGTGCAATTATCTGACCATATATAATGTTGTTTGAAGTGGATGTCCCTATCAGACAAGTTTCCATAAAATAACTAGAAACACCCTTGCACAAATTCAATAGAATGAGTACGATCATCACTGATATAAAAGTGGTACTCTCTTAAAAAAATTGATCATTCTTTGTACTATCAGGAGAATGTAGAAATGCTATATGCACAAAAATGGCAACTTGTACTGAGTTGTAATATTGTGATTGAACCTCCATTTGTGGTTGCAATGTGTAATTCTCTACAAAATCAACCACTAAAACAATAGTACCAATAGGAAATGTGTCTTTGAATAGCTTGAATTTTTCATCCAACCATCAAGCTCTATGTGTATGTCTCGCATACTCATAAACAATTTCATCCTTAAATTTTCTCATAAATGGAAAATGGGCATTTGTTCTCAGTAACTAGCTCACACCTGTTTCGACTCTTTTCCATCTTTCAACTGGTATGCAACTGATTTATATTTATCAAACTCAACTAAATTATGTCCTATTGTACCTTCAATTTTCTCATGGATGCAACTTTCAATTTAGGTAATCCGCCGCATGTACTACAACTTCCATCTAAACAATCCTGACTATAAAAAAATTGTCCAACTTATTTTTCACAAAATATAGTAGGAATGAAATCCCTGGAAGATATTGGTGGAACTTGAACACCACATTCGATAACATAGTTTCAGAATGAAAATTAGAACGAATACGTAAAAATTTAGCATAATGCATCGCAAATTCAACATGTTGCCTACAACAACAAGTGGTGCGAGCATGGTTGATTTTCACATAGAATGGTTTCAACATTTCAAAAAAATGTTGACTAATTTTAATTTCAGATTCTCTTGTTCAAACTTATGAAAAAATTGAGTTTGAGTCATATCTAAGAAATGCTTTGGATGTGGTTCACGATTAGTAGAACCAACTCTCTGTTTTATAACATCTCTTGTATTAGGTGAAACTCTAGTGTTATCATGCCAAAATTTAATAACTTCTCTTATAGCATCAAAATTATTTTTGTCCTTACGCGGTGCTCTAGCAGAAAATGCCCAAAAATCAGCATTATTGAGTGATTGAAGGATATTACATCTTTCAATTGCTTTCATTAGAGTTTTTTGATTAACTTGCAACATTCGACTTGTTTGTGTAATCAAACGTTGTTTTTTTATTGATTCACTTACAACACTAGTAGCAAGTACACGACACACAATATTACTATCCCTAGTGCGTCTCTTGACACCAACAATGTGATATGCATCATGAAGGTTTTCAACAATTGTAGAGGTTTGACAACATATATTAGATGTTGTCAATCCTAAGGTGTTTAATGTAGGTCTCATTTTAATCAATTTCATCAAACTAACCAACAACTGACATCTTTGGGAATCATTTAAAATTTCAAAATGATTATCCCAAATTTTAGTGGCTTTTCTTCTGATTTGTCATTCAGAAAGTTTGTCAGACATTGGTTTCAAAATGTTTTCATCAATTTCAATAAAAAAATTAGGTTTCTTACGTAAAATCCTAGGAGGTGTTTTTGTCAAATTTTACTTGTCTACAGTTTCAACATGAATTTCCTTATTCACATTTTCATTGTCTCCTTCAATTTCAACATTTGCTACATCATGAGTATTTAATTCTTCTTCAACATTGACAATAAAAACTTCTTCATCACGAGTATTTAATTCAACTTCAACATTGACAGTAGAAACATTACCTAGTTCTTCATTGCTTACAATAGTTGGGATTGAAGATGAACCTCTTCTAGATTCATGAAGTTTCCGCATTCGCTCAACATTTTGAATTTTGCTGGCCTCTAATTTGTTTGGTTTTTTTACTTAATGACTTCCTTTTTTGACTTTGTTTTTTATCTCCCATGATGTTTTGCTTCCGGTGATAAGAAAAACGTGTAGAAAAAGACATAATTTCATAGTAATTTGTATGGTAAGGTCAGAGAGTAAAAATCACATGGTAATTCAGACATTGGGATGTGTGTAAATATGATTTATGAACCGCGAGTGTGCTTTATAAACCGTGATCGCGGTTTATAAAGTGCGCTCGTGGTTTATGTTAAAAACCGTGATCGTGCGATCGTGGATCTATCTGTTGAACCTAAGCCTCGGAAAATATTTTTTTTCCCCAACCAAAGCTATGGAAGGTCATTATGAAGTGTAAAAGGTCAAAAAACCTCAAATCTGCTCTTCCAAAGACTTGAACCATGCTAAAAAACTGAAAACATTTCACAAAAATGGTGCCATCACGTAGGGGAGACTCTTAGCTTCATAGAAATATTTTTTTTAAAGTGAATAGAATAAGATAAATATCATTTTATAATTTTTTACTAACAATAGGTCTTTAAGACATTTTTTCCCATGAATGTTCATGTCTACGTTTAAGACTGTAACTTTTGTTTCACTTATCAAAATATGATAAAACTTATACCATCCCAAGCGTGGACAAATTCTATACACATTAAAAAAAATATTTGATTTCGATATTTTTTGATATAGTTATGGCGGGCAAACGGAAAGCGCTCCATTTTCTAAATATTTTTAGACCACTTTCACGGAAAAAATCCTAAAAAAATATTGCTAAAAAAATACAAAATAAAATCCATCCCAAGATAGACAACTACATCTAACGTTTCACCAAAGGAAAAAAAAAAAAAACAAGATTTGGTCATCCAAAATGTGGGCAAACGGACTACAATCTTATAAGTTTTTTCAAAAAAAAACTAAGTCATATAATTTTAAGTGTTTAATATAGCTAAACTTGTCCGTTTTTTAAAAAATTAGTATTTTAGAAACTAGATTCGAATGCTACGATTCATATTTATATAAATTTTTCTAATTTAGAGTGCATGTATAGCTAATAATCCCTACAAGTTGAGATTTCGCTATTTTTGCAATATGACATCCATGGATGACCCTATATTTGTCCATCAACTTCCTACACTTCAATTTGCACTTCTTCTTTCACATTCATTACTCCTTCCCCTCCATGTTTTCCATTTCTCAATTTTGTTTCCCTTTTGTGCTTTTCGGTTAAAAGCATCAAAAATACAAAAATAATATCATATGAGGGAACTACCCTCTCTCAAAGTAGAGGAAATTTCATCATGTCAAATGGTGAATTTCCTTAACTGTTGTTGATTTTTGTGCACTTCCATTGGCTACATGCAAAGTGACAAAAATTCAACCAATATTTTTAAGCGACTCGCTAGGGATTGAAATTTTGTCACATTCGTTCTCTTGATTTAGGAACCTTCCCAAGAACGAAGGTAAAATGGAAAACACTGTTTGGCCCACACCACCGAGTGATAGTGACAGTGATGGGGATGATGATGGAGATCTCCCTATTCAAGGTTTTCAAGCTCCAATCAGTCCAGAATAAGCTCAGTTTCTACATAACTTCTATGAAGGTATGAACCCAAGATTGATTTCACAAACATCTCTACAACATATTGAAGACAAGCAAGTAAGGAAGGTATTTCCAGATTGTGCCAATATTCCATATGCCAAGAAGAAAGCCACTATCACACTCGTGTCATCTCCAAAAAAGAAACTAACAATGCAAGAAAGGAAAGAGAGATTGAAACAAATTGTTGCATGTGATGACCCAATAATTAAATATTTGTGGCTTAAGTATCAAGAAAGTTCTACAAAAGGTGGAGAATGAAAATAACACCTGCAGATGATAAAAATTCCATACATTGGATGAGAGAAGTACAAAGTCAATACAAAGGCGGCTGCAGGCACACGAGAAGGTAAAACAAGATAAAGAACACTTAGTCAATGAATATGAGACACCTTGTAACAAAGAGGAGAACATTTAAGTTCAAGAAGCTTCTCATGATGATTCTCTACATCACAGGTATTCATTCCCCAACATTATATCACTTCTACTAATGAATGTCTTTGTATTACTCCACTTGATGCATGTCAATTTAATGTTCTTTCAAATAATGAAGAAGACAAACAACTTGAGGCTTTATTTCAACCTGAAATAGAGTCCGTAGAAGATATGTCATGTACCGAGGTTGAATGTTCTTGTTTTGAAAAAATGATCCTATGCTGGTGGAAGTGGATGTTCATCATAAAAAAATGGACAAGACTCCTCCCTCTCCTATGATTGAATAATTTCAATACATTGAGATGAAGATCATTGTGGACCATTCTCTTTTTGTTTTAAGTTCTCTCAAAGATAAACAAGTGTCTTGTACTCAAGAAAAGGAAATTAATGAGATCATTAGTCCTCCTGACAAGATAAGCACACATGAGCCTTTTTGCAATCCTTCAAAACAAATAGAAAATGGAAATCCATCCTTGGAATATTTTCTTCACAACTATCATTATGACAGTCTTGTTTCAACTCACCCTTCAAAATGCAAACAAAAGAAAGATGACAATGTTGTCAATCAATTTTTACCTAGTCTAACAGCCTTTAAGTTCCCTATTAATCATTAAAAAAATTAGTAATGCAGCTTGTACCTAAGAGTCAAGACCTTTTAGGATCAGGTGTTGAGTTTGCAGAGGAAGCAGGTGTGTTTTTCAGGGACATGGTAGAAATTACACATGATGACAATGGTAAATCATCCAGCTCATTTTTCCAAATTCCTCTTGAAGATGGTTACAAGGAAAATTCAATGAAAGTGCATGTTCCTCATGAACCGTGCCACGATGATAATTGTAATCTTCACATAGATGTTAACAACACTGCATTGAAATGGGAAATTTATGCTATAAGGATTGGATTTTCTCATGAATCCAGTTGTTAGAGCTCAGTGATGTGCAAAAATCAGTTTAGAGGTAGTCGAGGTTCGTACAAGATTTTGCATGGCACTATTCCTCCACAGAAGAGGAGCTTCAGGCAAGACATTCGATTCTTCATAGGAACTAAATATTTTTAATATGGATTATCACTATGCGGATGGTATTCTTTTCTCAATTTTTTTCAAGCCGCATAGTGTTCCCATGATATTTTGGTACACCCAACTGCCCATCTTCAACTCTCGAGTGCCTCATACTTTCAATATGTTGTTCCACAAAGGTACATATTTCTCTCATCCTGTCTCTGGAATTGTGTAGATTTTATACATTATCTTTCCTTCCCCTTGTAAATATCCTTTTTCTTCTCTATAAATACTTTCCCGTTTTGGCTTGTTTCCTTTCTTGTCCCTTTTTGTGTGTTTGTGTGCACTGGCACAACCATGTGTAGAGAGGATGTTTCCCAGTTTGACTCCTTGGCCCAATGGATAAGGCACTGGTCTATTTGAGAAACCTTGAGATTCTGGAGTTCGTGTATGTCTTGTTTTTGTGGTGCTCGATCCAAGCCATGTCCCCAGTAAAGAGCCGGTTGTTGTCACTCATTCAAGAATGGTGTAAATTTTCAAAAAAATTAAAATTTATGGGTTATGATCCTATGGCAAGATGAAAAAATCAATAACATTGTTCCGAAGCACCTCCGATCACTTCAATAGTAATAGGTCAGGAACATGATTGAAAAGGTTTAAATTGTTGTGCTTTGTAATTTTTGTACGAAAGTAATTTGCTCATGTCCTCGGAAAAACTATCATTCATAATGGAAAACTCCAAATGTGGCACAAATGATGAGACAAAAGTTCTGCAGCCTTCGGTGAATCATTGGAACGTTATATTTAGCATGTATGAGAGAGCTCAAGATCAGTTTGAACTTAGCTCAGTTTGCAAAGGTGAGAAAAATCAAAACTCGAGACAAAACCATGTTGATCACTAAGTTTATACAAAGTAACTCAAAGCAATGGGTCCCTGGATGAGCACTAAAAAAACCATCAAAGGTGCAAGGAAGAAATACTCAGCCAAGCTGGAGCGAGAGTTGTAGCTAAGTCGAGAAAATTCCCAGGTAGCTCAGATGCACTTAGATCGGTTGTGCTTCAAATTGCCGAGCTTTTTGAAGTGTAGGAACTAGTGTGGAGAAGAAGGAGGTGGATGGTCTATGCAGCATGGGATTGAATCGGGAGGAAAGGCAGTGCGGTGAACTCGGTCATTCAATGCACAAGTGGTACTTGGGACACATGGGCTTAAAAAGCCAAGATCATTGCATGGGATGGAAAGCCAATAATGAACTGGTCAACAGCCCTCGCAGGAGTCAACATGACATTTTTACGTGAAAACCCAAAACAAATGATTAAGGATTTAAGCGGCGATAGCAGAAATCGGATCCCATATATTCCATATGCCCGGGGGCACACGGGCTAAAAAGAGCTAAAATTACCACATGGAATGGAGTGCGGGTGAAGAGATAGTCAATAACCCTATGTGTTTAAAGTGGTGCGAGAAGAAATTTGCATGCACGATAGCATTTGGAGAACCCAAGTTGCGGATGAGTTAGTAATTTGGAGTTCGGATGGCCCACGAGGCATAAAGATCACCACAGGGAATTTTTCTGCATTACAAACGATAGTAATATCAAATGGTCACACCATGATTTGAATGCCCAGAGTTTTAATGATGTAAAATATTTAAAGTGTCTTTTCCAACCAACAGAATTAATTCATAGTCCTATAATCCTGGCAATCACAAAACAACTGCCTCTACTTAGATGGCCATATCTTGAGCGATTCTCAAAAAAATCATGTAAACAAATACTTGTTGGAATTGTGGCTTTGAGATCTACACACAACAGTCAAGAAAATTAGGAATTGATATAGTTTCACTAGATAATTTAATAGAAAACAAACTCGGTTCAAAATGACAATTTAATGGTAATTGAAAGTGTAGCTAAAGGGCATGTGCATCATTCTCTCCAGCTGCAGATGGCGGGACAACGTGAATCGATAGTGAAATACTCATCTAAATATTCATCAAATTGAAATATATTTAATTAATTTGTTCACCAAATTAATTAAATACTATACATCAGTAAATTGTAATGAAGCATGTAACTCAAGTTGAGTCAACTTGAGGTTGAGATTGGGGTTAAGAGTTGGTCAGGTAGTTTCATAACTACTTCTTGAAGAAAGATGCCTATATAAGGCTGCATTGTAATTGGGGAGAGGGTTGTCTCTTTCTATTGGAGACTCTTTCATTTTCCATGTTCTGAGAGAGGCTTTCCTATCTACATATGTGGTTGTAACTTTGTGTACACAAATCAATACAATGCTTTTTATATGGCTGTGTTAATGATTTCCAATTACAAAATCTATTAAACTGCTTGTGATTGAATTGTTAATGTTGCTGGTCCTTCATGGTATGAATGATCCCTAGGTGAATCAGACTTTGTGTTGATCATCGAAGTACATGGACTTTGTGCCATATCAACATATCCTGAGGGAGATGAAGACTTTGTGCTTCTCAGATTTTACACTCATTGTGTTCCTTTCTATCTGATAGGGAAGTTCTCCTTTTGTGCAACTCTCTGCTTGCAATCTGCACTTCTTCTTTCACATTCATTCCTCCTTCCCCTCCATATTTTCCATTTCTCAATTTTTTGTTTCCCTTTTGTGCTTTATGGTTAAAAGCATCAAAAATACAAAAATCATATCATATGAGGGAACTGCCCCTCTCTCAAAGCAGAGGAAATTTCATCATGTCAAAAGATGAATTTCTCTTACTGTTGTTGATTTTCAGTGCACTTCTATTGGCTATCTGCGGTGACAAAAATTCAACCAACACATTGGTGAGCACTCTTTCTTTTGATTGGGTGGTTGATTTGATCTTCGACCAATTTTCCATAGTAGCTCGCAATAGGTATTTTTGTCTTGGGATAGCCAATGACTTCCACATTAAGATGTTTACATTCATTTTCTTCATCTCGCTCAATGATGTTGAATGTAGATAAGCTATCTCTATTTTCCCCTTACCTTGCACATTCCCTCCCGTACATGGGCTGTTACAATCGGCACTTGAGTTGGTCTAGAAGGTGGCTTGGGCTGACCTTGCACATTAAGAGCTACACTTTGATTACTAACACCTTACGGAGTAATAGGAGGCTACAGGATGGGCCAGAGAAGTTCGTATGGGAGTATCCAGAAGAAAATCCCTCACCCGCAAAAAGGTTTGAGAAATATACTTGTGAGACCATGATGGCCGCTCACAAGGCACACCTGGAAAAATGGTACAAGTGGATGCGTGATGCATTCAGGGCGAGTGGAGGATACCTGAGCAGTTTCCCACACTCGTAGATGGGGAAGTGGAGTTTGTTGTATATCAACATTTTTGTATTGGCCAATTCACCTTAATAGATGGGACTAAGAGTCCATGGTGCAAGCTACCATTTTCTTTCACCATGCAATACTTCCAAGCGGGGTCAACCATTTTAAGGAGGCCAAGAGACTAAGGTTTGACCTTAGTGAGGTAGATCAAGACCACCGTGAGCTGTGTCGAAAGCTCATATATCCAAAGAAGTGCACATATGTGGAGAAGTATGTCTCCCATGAAGTACAGATGATGAAACTGTTGATGTTGTCGATTTCTAGAAGGACAACAACAAGGGTATATCTATGCATAAGGCCAAATTTTGAGAAAGGTGCATACCTAGAAAATGATATCTCTATTCTAGAAGACCCCATATGAAGAAAGAAGGTTGTGCTGAAGAAAAGGGAGAGAGAAGTGCAAGAGAAGAAGACACCAAATGTGCAGACAACACAATCTGTGGGTGCGTCAGAAACAAGCGCTAATCCAAGCACTTACACGTGCGAAAGAAGTCCCACCAAGGAGAAGACCCTAGAGGAATAGGCGCTAGAGGAAGAGGAGCCACTCATAAGAGAAGATTCACCAAGGAAGGAGTTTCCCGTTGAAGAGAAAGAGAGGGAAAAGTCTCCTATACTGGAATCACTAGTTAGGAAGAAACAAAAGGTGGCGAGAAAGGGAAGGATTAGAAGAAATGGAGGACTTGGAGGCCTACAGGGGTGAGAGGGACGATGATGAGGATGAAGAATTTTAGAATCATCTCGTGTATAATATACACGATTCAAAAGAAGAAGGAAGTGAAGAGAAGGATGGCGAGGAGGAAGAAAATGCTCAATGAAAAGGGGTGAGCAAAGAAGCAAACACAAGAGATCAGAGGACCCCAATCCTCACCAAGGAACAAATAGAATAATTTGTGGAGAGAGAAGTGACAAGCATCATCGAAAAGTTAGTGGAATAGGAAGTAGAGTGCAACACAGATGAAGTGATGAAGGAGATTGAGGAAGAAAGCATTGGAAAGGAGTATGGCAAAGCATGGGTGGAGATCCCAATCTGGTTGTGAGATTTCCAAAGGCTGCACGCATAAGTGGGAAGAGTGTAGTGGCAGCACAAGGGTAAGGAATGGGTTACATCAATGATCCAAGCAAGGTGCTACACGTGCGCTTCCAGAGCATCGTGCTAATAGAACAAATCCTGGTCATGCCCTCATTTGACATAGAAGGTGCATACCCATGAACCAGGAAGATGTTATCTTGGGAATTTGAATCCCATGTTGATGAACCTAAGTTCAAGGTAAGCCAAGGGGTGCTAATGAAGATGCTAGAGACAAAAGGGATAAACCCCTTGGTTAATGCTCAATGGTTGTTAGATGAGCAAGTTTGTAATGCACTCAATAAGGTTTCAGTTGAGGTTGAGGCCAGACTTTTGGAAGGAATGATAGGGTGAGATTCCTAGAGGTGGAATTGGAGAAGAAGGAGGAGGAGCTTCTTGAGAAAAGAAAGGATCTGAAACAAGAAGAACTAATCAGTGCACAACTAAGGCATGAACTGAAAGAGGATAAGGCAAGGGTGTGTGAATTACACAAGAAAATCGAGATGATTACAAATGTTATTGTTTTAAAGCATCCTGACCTAGCACCGCTCGAGTACAAAGATGAATCAAGCTTGTAATGCTTAGAGGATCTGACTCGCATCCTCACAATGGAGAGGCATCTACTCACCTTAGAATCCACGGAGAAGAAGTGCTAGCATGCTAAGAGAGAGAAGACAAGCTAAAGGTCGTAGGGATTATTGCTCAGTATACCAAACTCCTTTCAATGTGAAGGCTGCCATGCAAGTTGCTGAAGTTACCTATGATAATTTTGTTGATAGAGATAGAGTAACAAGCATCTTGGTTGCTACACATGAGACGGAACTCAAGGAGTTCTAGGAGAAGAATAAGGGGAACAAAGTAGAGCGGGATAGGATCCTAGCCGAGGTGGAGAAGAAATCAGAGGCTATCAAGACCTTGTGGGGATCGATCAAAAACCGGCTAAAGGAATTATACCCCAAATCACTGCAAGATGGATGCCCTCGAGGATTTGGGAAAACAACTGGAAGGAATTGTTGAAATAATGAGTGCCAAGGGGGAAGGGATAAGCTTTGAGGAGGTAAGTGCCCTAGTAGGTGACCTCTGTCAGTAAGCACAGAGTGAGGTTAATGCCAGGAGAAGCTAGAGGTAGATATAGGGAAGGATTTCCCTCTCCTCCTTCAACAATGAACATGTTCTCCTTCATTTCCCCATTCTTTCATTCTTTCTCCCAATTCTTCATTCCTTCATTCTTTTTCCAACTATTCAAAGCCCACCATTCTTTATTCATTGAAGAGAAGTGTTTCCGAGGACGGAGAATAGGCTTAGTGTGGGGTGATGTTGGGCCTCAGAATATTGGCTAAGTACAAGAAGGCACATGGTCATGCGGGATAGGGTTTTAGAAGGGTTTAGCAAAACCCAAGGTGTGTGCAAGGAAAAGGAAAGGGTTTTCAGACTTATCCATATTTGGTGTCTTAGGAAGTACACAAGAAAAGCGTGACCTGACTAAGCATGTGAAGTGGATAAGGTGCTAACCTGGAAAATTGATGGTCAAGGAAGGAATATTCCATGCGATGGAAGGATCCAGAAAGACATCATTGTAGAAAGTGGAGAGATAATATGGGAAGAAGCATCCTCCATCGAAGGACCACATGGAAACTTGGAAATTAATCTGTTACTTCAGGAAGGCATGGCGATGGATGCTAAAAGCTATATATAGAGATGCTCATGTAGAAGAAAAGGGCGTCAAGAGAGATATCAAGAGAGGCGAGAGAGGCGAAGCTCTGTAGAAATAGTAGTATATACTAGGGGTTAAGGTTCTCATTAGGAGTACAGTAAGAGAGATGGCATACCTAGAGGGATGGATCTATGAACATATTTGTAATCTGAAAGCATAGTTTAGGATTATGATGTATAAGTCTTATCTGCATTAAGACATTTTGTTTGTAATTGCCTTGAGGAATGTAATGTGGTTATTGAACAAAGAATAATATGAATATATGGATTTTTTTTTAAATATATACATTGTTCATGAGTGTAAACCCTAGTGCATCTTCTTTATATTATGAATTAGAATGTTATCTATTTGATATTTCCTCGTTGTATCGAATGGATGCATTAATATAATGCCCCATCTTAGGTTCTCGAATGAAGACATGTTTCTTTACCCTTTTTCTAAGTATCTGTCATTAATCAATGTATTCTCATAAGACTCACATAAAGGAGGGGCTCGGTGTCCGCGTGTGCCTCGTGTGAGAACCCGAGTGCCCGCTAGGTGATAGGCCAACACACATGGGATTAGACTGTTGTTCTAAGGGCATAAAAATGACTAGAAACATAAGAGACTGAATTCTCATAATGGATGGGAGGACCAAGTTTACTAATTGTAATTTATGTTTCATCTCTGGTTAAGGAAGCCAATCTCTATTGGCGACTAAGTATCTTATGGTAGAAATTCCTTTTCGAAACATCCTCACCACCTTGATGCCTGGAAATTCAGCTAAGGGCAAGTTGTCAGAGAAAATAGGCGACCACCATAAGTTATGATCGTTGAAGGAGAGACTAGATCTGAAGCCATCACCAACCCATCTCATCAAATGCTTCATGGATTCAAAGGCTTTCCAAATGATTTTCACCACAAATGTACCAAGTATTTTGACTGACACTCTCGTAATTAATAAGGTATGAAAGCCAATATTCTTAAAACAAAATTACCATAAGGAGAACCAAATGAAATGCAATGTCTTAGAAGAATTTTCTAGGCTTTTTTCCGTGAATACATCGAATAACCCATTTAGTACAAAGGAAATACTCTCCTATAGACATCAATGACACCCATACCACCTTGATACCTAGGAAGCATGCAAATTTCCCAAGGAACTCTATGAAACTCTCCATGTCTGTTTCTTGACCAAAGAAAATCTCGTAAGAGCTTGGCCAATTTGTCAAAGGAATCTTGAGACGAACACCAACAAGCAACATAATAAACCCTGACTAGCTAAATTCAGAATTTTACTACATTTATCGGCTATGCATTTGTTTTGGCGGAAAATCTATTTTGAAAGTAAAAATTGAAGTTTTAGTGGGGATGAAGCTCTTAGAGCTCCCCACTCCCATATTTCATCTATTTTGCATGTGTAATCTCTATATATCTCGGTGTAAGTTTGACTATTAAAAGTGCAACTCACCGCCTCGCACATAAACAACCCAACTGTCGATAAACAAAAGCTTCCACAAAGGCCTTCTTAGAGGCATCTAAAATCATCCAAAGTCTAAAAAGGAACCTCTTTAAAAGGAGACATACATGTTTACAGTGCACTAAAGAGCTCATTGAGAGGCCCCAATATGGACTTTCTGCGGATGAATATGTAATTTCTTGTTGGTTATATATCCTTAGATCCTCTATGCATAAATCACAAGACTATATTTGTGAGTGCATGCATCCTCGCCTTGAACCGCAAAATGAATACTTAGTTCCAAATGCATGCTTCCTCTTATATTAAAGATAAGAAACACATCCATATGCATGGTGAGAGGTATTTATAATCTCTAGGTCGTGGGATTAAATTTGAAAAAACATTGATTGGTAGTTTATTCACTATATACCAATTAAATAGATTCTATTGATAGCCAAAGTGGTGGGTGATTTGGCTATAACACATTGTAACTTAAAGGTTGTGGGGCAAATCCTAATCATGCCACCTTTTAGTTATTGCATGGCCTTTCAAAGGCATCTATTTGGTACTTGACCAAATAGTTCTTTAAATAGAACATGAGACATACAACAAATTGAGTGTCTTGGGGTGCTCATGTGGCTAGTACTCTTACTCTTTCTTAAGGAGGTCTTAGGTTCAAAATCCACTCACTCTCCTCTATTAATATGTTTAATAGAACACCTCACGAAATATTTAGCATCATTGTTAAATAATTGATTTGGTTAATAATTTTAATGGAACACCTCTGAAATATTTAGTAGCATTGTAAAATAATTGATTTGGTTACATTTAACCAAATTTACAAGCAAAAGTCCTCTTTGGATTAAAAATAGTTTTTTTACAATTTTTTCAAAAAATGAATAGTTTGTTGCTTATTTTCTCACATTATTATAAATTATTTTTTCGATTTTTACAGGAAAATAATAAGATTGTAAAAGCAAAAAGAGACCAGTGGTAAATGGTACACGAACACGATCCGAAAACGATGTTGCCCAACAACGCACATTTAATCAATCAAATAAAAAAGAAAAGGTAATAATATTATTTGGTGTTTCTGATGAGATGCAACCTCGAGAGACCAAAACAACAAAAAAAACTTAGGATAAATTGAAAACAGTGTACGAGTCCAAAAATCGAAACACGATACTTCATCTCCAAAGTTAGCTATTGAATCTGAAATGCAAGGAATGGTGTCTAGCTTTACACCTTCCATTATGCTTTGAAGGATGTCTATTCCTCATTCCAAAGTTCTTGTTTTGGCAAATGAATGTTGATCGATACTACTTTTAACATAATTCCCGACGTCCGGAATCCGACATCTAAACAATTCTGGGACTAACTCGCAAGACAAAGTCTCTTTCCCTAGAAGACTGGAGTTGACCAACCTCTATTTTAAATTAAAAATAACATAGTTGGCCAAGACTAACTTTTGTTAGTCTTGGCCAACTATGTTATTTTTAATTTAAAATAGAGGTTGGTCCGGTCCAGCCGCCTTCTAGGGAAAGAGACTCCCCCTCAACCTTTACGTAATTAGAATAATGATTCCTTGAAGATTTACCAAGATAATATCTATCCTTGGTGCATATTTGACCATTAACTTGACTTTTGCATGTGTGTCAACTTATGTCGACAATGCTTAGCTTTGCCTTTTTATTTTAAACTTTGAATTCCCCAAGTATCTAAATACAGTGTCCCGGTATTTTAAAACAATATAAGCGTTTGTCAAGAATTTCGTTTAATGCAAACGTAGGTGCTGAGTGCCTTATTTAACAGGAGATATCAGAATTGGTCCTTATAAATATCAAATAAATCCTTCACCAAAATTTGCATCCCTCATTCTCCACGTAATTCCGAGACTAACTCTGCAACTTTTTGTTTTTATGGGAAGCATGTCTCAACTACAAGAGACCAACGCCCAGAAATCAATCCCCCTTTTGACGCCCTACCAAATGGGTCCGTTTCACTTGTCTCACAGGTTTCTGTTATTACCCTCCCTGCTTTAAACTTGAATCCCATTGTTTGGCATGCACAAATAATATTGAATTTTCTACGTTTAACCAAAATGTTTTGTTTTGCAGAGTGGTGATGGCGCCTTTAACCAGGCAAAGATCCTACAAAAACGTTCCTCAACCCCATGCAATTCTTTATTATTCACAAAGAACAACCCCTGGTGGCTTGCTCATCTCAGAGGCAACCGGCGTTTCCGACACTGCTCAAGGGTGACCCACGAATTCCTTACAGTACTTTATAAGTCTCAGTCTTTCACAATTTCAAGAGTTTTACTAACATTAAATATTACAGGTATGTGGATACGCCTGGAATATGGACAGATGAGCAAGTTGAAGCCTGGAAGCCCATTGTCAAGGCTGTCCACGACAAGGGAGGCATTTTCTTCTGTCAAATTTGGCATTGTGGAAGATTTTCCCATGTTGGTCAGTATTTGTGAATCATATTTATCTTGCAACATTTTCCCCTGTTTTTCTACTCTGTTTAGTTCGAATGTATATTGCAATGCAGATTATCAGCCTAACGGCCAATCTCCACCGTCATCTACAAGTAAACCGATATCTGGAAAAATTGGTTTACCGAATCGTAAGGATGTGGCAGACTTCTCAACTCCTCGGCCATTGAAAACAGAGGAAATTCCCAATATTGTTGCAGATTTTCGAAATGCTGCCAGAAATGCTATTAATGCGGGTACGATTTTATACTGATTCCTGACTCTGTTGATTCGGAAAATAAAATGCTTTTGTATAATTAGCGGAATTTTTTCACAGGGTTTGACGGCGTTGAACTCCATGGGGCTCATGGGTACCTTCTTGACCAGTTCATGAAAGACAGTGTAAACGACAGGACGGATCGATATGGCGGAACATTGGAAAATCGCTGCAGATTTCCTCTGGAAGTTGTGGAAGCAGTGGTGGATGAAATCGGAGCAGAGCATGTGGGAATAAGGCTCTCTCCCTTTACAGCACATTTTGAACCACATGACTCGAATCCGGAGACGTTGGGGGTTTACATGGCGGAGGCTTTGAACAAATACAATATTCTATATGCCCACTTTGTAGAGCCCAGGATTAATCCTTCGCTGGAGTCGATTGCAACGGAGAAGAGTCTTTTTCCCATGAGGAGAGCTTTCCAGGGAACATTTTTGGTTGCAGGGGGTTATGATCGAGAAGATGGGAACGCTGCGATTTCAAGCGGCAAGGCAGATATAGTGGTTTATGGCCGATTGTTCTTAGCGAATCCAGATTTGCCAAAAAGATTTGAAGTGGATGCGCCTCTCAACAAATATGACCGAGACACATTTTATACTTCGGATCCAGTCGTTGGCTATACAGATTATCCATTCCTGGAAGTTTGAGTCCTTTTGCTCACACTACCATTTCTTTAGGCAGTTGCAGTTGTTACATTTAGAAACGTTCGCTACAGATTCTCTACACTGTTGTATTGTATTTTTCACAGATTCTACGGTTTATGTGAGAACACGAGTACATGTGTTGACATGCGAGTATATAAGAGCCATCATACAATGTTCTTTATGCTACAATATAATAAGAATGATTTGCATATACAAAAGGGATAGAGCGGTGATGCAACCTCTACTTCTCTGAACTTACCTCGATGTACTCCATGAATGGATGTTAGATATTGCATGGCCTTTCAAAGGCATGCATTTAGTACTTAAACAAATAGTTCTTTAAATAGAATGTGAGACATACAACAAATTGAGTACCTTGGGCACTCATGTGGTTATTATATACTTTGCTAGTACTCTCCCTTAAGGACGATTGGGGTTCAAAATCCAATCAAATTAGCAACATTGTCAAATAATTGATTTGGTTACAATTAACTAAATTTAGAGGCAAAAGTGGTAACTGGATAAAAATTAGATTCTTTTACAATTTTTTCAAAAAAATTAAAAATTAAAATTTATTTTCTCACATTATTATAAATTATTTTTTCGATTTTTACGAGAAAATATTAAAATTGTAAAAAAAAAAAAGAGGCCATAGAGCCAAATTTTTTTAAAAATTTAAAAAATCATTTTTCGAAAGCAACAAGGAGCTATTCTTTTTCCCAAGACGGAAAATTTGTAATATTAATCAAGAGTGCCATTTGTTTTGTGATTTTGTAAATTAGTAGATAGCGCTAAACCATTGTAAAACGACCGCAAAAGAGCCCGAAAATCAATAATATTTCAATTTTTGTGGGGGTGTCATGTTTTGATTTGAAGGGGGAGTGTTAAAACTTTCTATATTTTTTCTCATTTTCAAGTTTTCAAAATGGCCACAAATATGACACCTATGTTTTTTTTTCCCAATTCACAACTTCTTCAAACCAATAATTATGTTGCACGAAAAATGAAAATTCATGCACAACTAGAATTTGAGGATATTGATCAATAATAAGTAATCGGTACACTAACATGATCTCGAAAACGATGTTGCACAATGTTGATTGGATATTTTGTCAAGGAAAACATATGAGGTTCAACCAGAGTATGTGGGACAAAGTCCCTCCTCAAATAAAGGGGATGCACCCTATTTATTACTATTCTACACACACCAAAGGTTATTCACAATATTTACACTATTCTAACCATTGGGGGATGGGATATCATCACATTAGTTTTATTCCTTATATAATGAAAGAAAGATTGAAAATAAAAGGAAGATTTAGAAAAGAAAGTAGGGATGAAAAATTGAAGGAAAAAAGAGTAGATACATGCTTTTCTCTCAAGCAAGTGTAGATCCAAACATACTAATACAAGATAAAATAATAATAAACTTGATTAAGATTTAATGTATGCAGAACTTGAAAGTAATGAATACTATAATGTATCGAACTTAAGAACAACACATCAAATAAGGAAATAACATCCAACACACAGTTTGTAATGCACCTCTAGTTTATATTCCTTCTTGTCAAAGATGAAAATACCAAGTTTTATTTCTTTTAAATTTTGAGCTTACTTTTTGTTTCCAAAAAATACTATCCTTTCATAATGCCTCAACATTTTACATTTATAGAAAAGGGGAAACAGTCGGATTGCAGTCAAAAATAGAAAATTATCATTAGGACCATCTTGATTGATTCCTACACAATGACTAGGTCAATCCTGCAAAGCCAAAGGATGTCTTAACATCTCAAAAATTTACGTGCTTGATCTCAAAATAGAAAAACATGATGAATCATTAGTTATATTTTTCTTCTCGGTTTCTTGCTCGATTTACTTAGTACGATACTCATGGAGATTTTGAATTTTTTTAATTAGGTTTGCATGTGTATTAATTTAGAACATCGCATGTATTAAGCACATTGATTAATTTTCCAGAAACTTCTAGTCTTCTTATAATAGTTACGAAATTACTCAAAAAATTTAGGCTCAAAATTATCTTGTTGATAGATTTCAAATCAAAATTACTCTCTACTCAAGAATATTTCTCGATTAGGTCCTTGAATTCTCTAAAGAGATCATTTTAAGGTATTAAGTTTCAATTATCATCCAATATATGGCTAAGTATTAGAGCAAACTCATTGAAAAATGCCATTTGTGGCATCTACCCCTTCCCCTTCAACATTCTATAGCTTTTTACATGCTTCTTGAAAAACTTGACTTGAAAGTCAATTGCTTTATAAAAGTCAAAATGCTTTGTCACTTATTATCCCTTCCTAAAAAAGAATGTTAGGATCAACTTTCTTGAGCTCGACCAAGGCCTCAATGGTCGGCTCCCAATTATTGCATTGTTTCTCACATTCCTTGTACATCTTGTTAATGAATGATTTTGTACTTCTATATCATTGTGAACGTTGACATCATCTTCAATCATCCTTTTTACTTGAGTTATGATCCTATGGATCCCATAATCTACAACCCTACCCTTTTCCCAAATTTCTCTACCTTCGATATGGATGAAGTGTCAAACCGACCGAAGCACGAGAAGAGATCGGGTTGGTTAGAAGATTTTGAGAAGGATAGTTTTTCATTGATCCCCCTTTTCTTTCAGCTCAAATTTGGTAGCCTTGGTTTATTTTATCATCTTCAATATATTATCCATGGCTACCTACATATCCATCTATACACCTTCGGTAGTGACCTTACCTAGTGTCACTTTGTTTATCGATAGTTAAGATCCATAATGTCTACTTTGTTCTTGTTTACAACAGCACAATGATCTCGAGTAAAAATTTATCCCGATGCATCGGTGGTGATGTGAGAAATTATTTTGGGATTCTTGGTTATCCGAGAGGGGAAAGAGTTAGTATCTTGAATATTAATAGCTAGTTTGGTATTTGGATAGACTAGATATTGCAATGTTGTTCATTTTTACACTCCTTGTTACTCAAACACTTAGATGAATCATTCTCATGAATTTCATTTCTATTTTTGGTAAAAATTACATTTGTTAGCCTCCTTTTCACCCTTATGAAGAATTTATTTCACAAAGCCTGCCATATCCTTTCTAACATATTTTGTGTGCATATATTTATTCCAAAAATAAATAAGAATTTTAATTATAATATTTTAAATCATCCTACAAATTTATCTAGATAAAATGTCTTTTCTTAAATGATGCATTTTATAAATGAACATAATTAAAGAGTATAGTTTGAAAATTCCTGCAAATTATATAATTTGGAAATTTTATATACTAACAATTATTATAAAGGTTATTGTTGAACATTTTTGGTCATCATTATTAGTGGGTATAAAAATTTCAAGTCACTCGATTTCGAGGGGATAATTGGGCAAGTACAAAGGCAACAATGAACTAGGAATGTTGTTCTAGGATGCTCATTCCTCACATAGGAGGCCTTTCTAGTTGTCATCTTCATCAAGATCATGCATCAACCATTTAAGACTATTGCAGGGTCCTAGAAAATATGGGAAAGACATCATACATTAGAAATCAACATCATGGAACAATAGGAAATTAGATTGCACATTGGAAAATTCTCAGGTGTTAAGGGAAGTTGTAGTTGCAGGAGGATCATTCATTCATCTTTTCAGTTTTTTAGTTTCAAATTAACTAGAAAAGGTACAAACAATTCATTTTAGTGCCTTATGATTATATGCAGTTGTGTTAAGTATTGAGTTTTAAATGTTCATTTAATTATGTGAATAAAGTAATGAAAAGAAACTTGATACAACTAATTACATAAAACAACTACATATATTCCTAAGAAAATTATACAAGTTCTCCACACAAACCACGAGATATTATTGCAAATGTAAAATAATGAAGATGAATTAAAAGCGAGAATGTACAAAGAAAGGGAACCATCATTTCTGGTAGACAAGACCCTCTTCCTTCGCAGCTACTCTGACTCTAGGTTTGACCCACATTTTTCTCTGTACACATGAAAGAGGAAAATACATATGATGTTAGAGCTCAATGTCTCATTAATTTGTTAGATTCACACACACACACACACACACACACACACACACACACACACACACACACACACACACACACACACACACACACACACACACACACACACACACACACACCACATATATATATATTCTTTTCAATTGAACAAGTGTTGCAAAAAGAAGGAATTTCTTATTCAAAGAGATCGAAATGAAATAATTTCAAATGCAAAGCATGACGAGAAATAAAATCAATTACATTTTTAGTTTATAGGAGGTTTCGAGAAAATTGCAAAATCTATCAAATTTTCCAGAAGTTGTATGTTCATCAACTTCTCAAAGAACATATATGATATTGTAGGTTTTTAACCAAGTTTACATGATATTCAAAGCAAATATGCATCTCTAAATTTATTTCAACTCATGCTTTTGAGAATATCAAAGATAGATTTATAATTTACAACTATCAATATGAGGATCTAAGTTTTCATCAAGTGTTCAAAACAAAAAAAAAGAATGTTCCATATTTTGAGTTTCCAAAAGGAATGTACCTTTGCAAGAGTGAGTTCAAAATTTTCACCAAATTTTTAAAAGGTGAGTTTTAAAAATTCAATTTAAGATTTGGGAATGAATTCTTGTAATAAAAAGTAAAAAAGTAAATTGCAGGTTCAAATACTTTTGTAATACAACATGCTTATGGACGATTCTGAAGCCACACATTGCAAAGTGTACAATTTTTTAGAATATGGTTTTGTAAAAGTATAAGAAGAGGTTTACATCTAAGAATAATTGTTCATTTCAGAATGAGATCAATTAAATTTTTAGAGAAATGAAAAAATCGGCACATGTACTTGTTATCCATTTTTCCCGGGAAAAATAGATGATGAGGAAAGAATGGACCTTGGAATTGACAAGGCCCACACAAGTGAATCAAGGGTTTACTGGTCAAAAACCATATTGGGATCAATTCCAAAGCATTTTGGGAAGGTGAGAAATCATTCAGAGGAATTTTTTCTCTTATGTATTTTGAAAGAGATTCGGGTTACTCTTGATATGAAAATAAGCCCCGAGAGGCCTACTTCAGCCAAAAATGAGAAAAAATGGAAAGAAAAACATGACGAGACCTAAATTTTTTTGCATGTAGTCTCTATGAGGCCTCCGAGATGAAAAAAATTCAAAAGCTCCCAAACTAGGAGTTCGGCACCAAATTGTTTTAGAAATAGGCCTATGTGAGGCCACCAACTAAAAGTAGCTCGCCGAGTAGTTCGGTGAGCTAGAGTTGTGTAGAGTAGGGATGTGGAGGGTTCAACTACTCGGTGAGTCAAGTCAGCAAAGAGCTCATCATATCGACATGAGGGATCAAGTTGGTGTATGTAGCGAAAGGGCTTGGCGGGTGTGCACCATAGGCAAGACTTGGTAGAAGTGGTCGAGGAAACTTGGATGACAACATAGAATTGAGGCATCATGCATCAAGAAAGGGGAATGTGGGTTTACATGGGCGGTGCGAGATGGAAACATAAAATTGCTGTAAGGTGCTCCCATGGAAAATCGGTGAGTGAGGTCGCGAGTTTTGAAGGGAGGCCAATGCCAAAATGAATCGATGACATGAATGGTGAAGTTGCAATGAATAAAGATCAAGAGAAGTTGGAAGGCTGAAAGTTACTCGGCCATGGCGCATGCAGAAAGCTCGTGAATGGCTTGACATCGAGCTTGGGGTGAGGGCAATTTCAAGATCTCCGAGTTTGGAGACTCGGTGATCGAGTTCCGGCATCACAAGGGTAAACGTGTGCTGCACAAGCTAGAATGTCCGGCATGGTCGGATCCCAAAATTCAAAATTTTGTGGTCAATATTGGTCAAAAACATCATAGGACTGATCTTTTTGAAATTTTAGGGGAACCAAATTTTGAGATTGGCGGCTGAAAGTCGAAGTGGAACGTGGGAGATGTCCGAAGGAGAAAGATCCGAAAGTACAAAAGCAGACATGGCGAGTTAGGAGTAGGATTTTAGAAGTAAGGGATCTTTAGGGATGTGGCAAGTGATTGATGAGTTTGGGGAAGAGAACTAAGTAAGTGCACCAAGTTGGGGGGCCAAAAAGGGGTCTTAAGTGGACACATTTTTCTGAAAAAAAAATCTTCAACTTGTACGAGTGTTTCAAAATAGTTACACTCAAAATTGGAAGATGTTGTAGAAATATGAATCGTACCATTTTGAGTCTAGTTTCTAAGCTACTAAATTTTATTGAAAACAAATAACTTTAAGTGGGTCAAACAACTAAAATACCAACAAATACTCCTATTTTTGTTAAAAACATAATAGAGTGACTTTCATGCCCCCACTTTTTTTTGAGCACCATTTAGTATTTTTGAAATTTTTTTGGTAGAAAGATAGCTAGGAGCATCTAGTTTGGGCTCCATTTTTTGTAGATATTTTTAGAGAATATTTTTTTATTTATGATTTTTCTAGTACAAAAATTTTATGTTTTGAAAAATAATAGAGCTCCGATCGTGCCCCCTAACTACCTAAAAAAATATCGAAAATTAGAATTTTTTTTGAATATGTATAGAATTATGCCTAGTTTGGGCTAGTGTATATATATATATATATATATATATATATATATATATATATATATATATATATATATATATATATATATATATATATATATATATATATATATATATATAATTCGATCACCCAAAATAAAGATACACCATGAAAGATAGACATATTTACACTTAAAAAAATAGCTATAAAAAGGCATAGTTAGAAAATAAATAATATAGAAATCTTAGATTAGTTAGAAAATTTGAAAAATTATATTTTTGGAAAGAAGAGACTCGATCTACGTCGTGGTATAATTTTTAAAAAAATGGATCGATTGTTTTATTTTGATTTATCATATAGGAAGTGTCAATTTTACATTTTCTTGTAAAAACTCGATGTTTGTTATGTTTGTGCAAGTCCATGCCTCAAGGCTTGGGATCAAACCGGATCCCAAGCCCGAGGCATGTCTTGGGAAAAGAGATAACACAAAATGCATATGCGTTTTTATTTGTTTTATATATTGTGGCCCCCAACATCCCTTTTATCTCTTTCACGGGAATTCAGTAAACATTTTGTTTTATTTGTAATTTCTCTACATTCTTGCACGATTTTTAGTGTTTCATTTTGTCCCCTACCCCACTAGTTGATTTTTTCTAATCATGGGCAATAAACCTCGAGCTAAGGCAAGAGGAAATTCAAGAATAAGACACCAGAGAAATTGGAAGAGAAGAGAATAAAGAAATCAAGAGAGTGCAGAAACTACGAGTAGGGCAAGGTACATCGATATATCAAATGTAGCTAATGTATTCGAAACTTGGGATGAAATAGATAATGAAAATGTAGAGAGTAATGATTTTGCGATGAATAATGATATTGAATTGAATGATAATGTTGGTATGGATGAAGAAATTGATATAAATCCAATTGTTGAACCTTTACTTGAGAATCCAAATGTTAACCTCAAAATTTGTACATGAAAACACTAAATGAAGAAAGTAACCTTGTAAATGAATCTTCACCTCTAAGAACACCTCCTTCCCTTTTGTGAAGACAACCAATTCACTTAATTGAAATTGATGAAAACATTATAAAACCAATGCCTAACAAAATGTCTAAAAGAATGCGAGAGAAGAAAAGCTAGTGGAATTTGGGATAATTACTTTGAGAATTTAAATGACACACAAAGATGTCAATTATTTGTTTAATTGATGAAATTAATTAAGATGCGACCTATAATTAAGACCTTGGGGTTAATAACATCTAATGTTGTTGATCAAAATGCGTCAATTGTTGAAAACATACATAAAACATACCAAACTGTAGGTGGCAAAAGACACACCAAAGATAGTAATACTACATGACGTGCACTAACTAATTGTATAGTAAGTGATAAAACAATTAATAAACACTTGATTAGAAAAACAAGCGGTTCTTTGATACTAAACGAAAAACACTAATGAAAGCAATAGAGAGATGTAAACATATTGAGTTAGTCCATAACACCGACTATTGAGCTTTCTCTAGCAGACTTCCATGAAAAGACAAGAATACATTTGATATTCTAAAAGAATTAATTGTTAAATTTGGGAATGAGAACACAAGGGTGTTACCGAATAGAAGAGATGATAAAAAGAAGAATAGGTTCTTGTAATCGTGAATTGTGTGCAAAACATTTCTTATATATGACTAAAAAAATTGTTCTCTAAGTTTAAAAATGAAAATCCACAAATTAACATTAGCCAAAGATTATTTGAAATGAGCAAAACCTTTTATGTGAAAATCAATCACTCACGTACCACTTGTTGTTGCGGGCATCATGTTGAATTTTCAATGTATTATGATATTTTTTTGTCAAATACGTAGTGCTTTGCATACTAACATCATGTTGTAGGAGTGTGGAATAAATGTCCCATAAAAATATTCAAGGGAATTTATTCGACAATATTTTGTGAAAAATCAACAAGACAATTTTTATAACAAAGCATGTTTGGATGGAGCGTGTAAATGCGCGGCTTGCCAAATCTGAAAAGGTGTATCCACGAGGAGAGTACATATTCAATAGGAAAATAATTGGTTGATTTCACCAAATATAAATCAAAGTGGCATATCAATTAAAAGATGGAAAATAATCTAAGAGGTGTGAGCTTGTTAGAAAATAATTACCCGTATCGAATATATGGTCAAATTCAGAGAGGATTTTTTTTATGAATATGCAAGGCACACACATAAAGCTTGATGGTTGGATGAAAAATTCAAGTTAAGCAAGGACACATTTCCACTTGGTACTATTGTTTTAGTAGTTGAATTCACAGAGAATTACACATTACATCCACAAATGGAGGTTTAGTCTCAATATTATAACTCAGTGTAAGTTTCTATTTTCATGTATATAACATTCATGCACTCTCCTGAAAGCATTGAGAAAGATCGAAAAATATTAAGAGAGTATCATTTCTACATCAGTGATGATTGGACACATTCTACAAAATATGTACAAGGGTGTTTCCAGGTGTTTTATGTGAACTTGAAAGAGAGGAACATTAGTTTCAATCAACATTACATTTGGTTAGACAACTGCACATCACAATTCAAGAATGCACGGATGTTTTATTGGCTAAGCAAGATGCACAAAGAAACAAATGTGTAACATATCTGGAGTTTTACTGAGGCAGGGCATGGAAAAGGAGAGCATGATGGTGCAAGAGCATGTGTGAAAAGATCACTGACAAGAGGAGAGTTAAAGTTCAAGGATGGTGCTAAATTTAGAGATGCAAAAAACATTGTTAATTGGTGTGTTAAGAATATGGGCCATGAATATCAAGAGAGATCAATGGTTCGTAGATATTTTTGGTTGATAAAGCAACAACATCTGGAAAACTTTGAAGATTGTATGACAATTGCAGGATCAAGGAATATGCACTCATTCCGTAGTTCAAATGCAAATGATTGGACTATTTATACTAGGTGCATGACATGTTTTTGTATATCATGCATTGATTTTGCATGGAATGAATGTGAGTCACAACAGTGGGTGGATGAATGGACTTGTAGACCTCTAATTCCACTCGACACACATCAAGTTCCATGAGCATTACAACTTACAGGGTCTTCAGATCAAATGACAACATCACCTGACTTTGACCAAGTCTCTGATTTAGTACAACAAGGTACATACATATATGTACATGCCATGTTTTAGATTTATAAATTATTAAATGGTCAACTCTTAATGTATTTATAAATTGATTGAATAGTTTTACTTTGTGATACATAGGGCACATTTTTGTAGTTATTGTGATGGAATTTAATGAAGAGGGAACAGACTACTTCTTATCTCGTTGTGTAGAGGGGAATTTTTTTGACTTCCACAGTCATTGATGGTGAAGACCTTGAGTATCCCATTGGATCAGTGGTAGTCACTAGAACTTGGCTTTGATGATATCCTATCAAAAAATCAAACATTTGGTTGTTTGAAGACTATGAAGTAGATCGAGAAGATACTTCACTATTCACATTTGGTCCATGAAAAAAATATTAAATTGATCAAATATTGATGTCGGCCATCAAACAAAAATTTGTGGAAGGTTCGTGAATCGATCATGAAGCAATAATTGCACGTTAAGAATAGAGTTGATCCTTGCGGTTCATTGTATTGAATTTGCAAAGGTATGTTCTTCATGAATGTAATTTGAATATTTACTTAAATGATTTTGTATAAATTTTGTATGATTTAAAATTTTATTTAATTGCTTACTAACATGTTTATGTAGGTTAGTGGTGCAAAAAAGCTTCCACCTTCATGAGGTTGGCGGTGTCGGAGAGAGAAAACCACAAGAGGATTTCTTAGGGCCCCCACATGGAAGTCTTAGATCTAACAAGATGTCTTTAGGTGCCATGGAGTTTGAGAAATCACCAATCAAAGATATGGCATGTTTGGGCCTCACGGCTCTTAAGCGACTACTCCGGGACGCGGTAGCCCGAAAACACGGGCAGCGTAGGGAACAAAAAATAAGCCTCAATAGAGTTCACCAGGCCACCTCGATGTGTTGGCATAGTTGGTTCAGTCCCAAGAGCTTCCGCTTTTGCAAACCAGACCTCGGTAGCCCTACATCGACTCAAACCGCACTATTTCGCGTTTACAAACAATATCAAAGCGAGAGAACCGGATGGAAATGGAGAAAACCGCGAGAGGATTTCTTAGAGAACCTTGACGTGGAGGTCTCAGATCTGACAAGATGTATCTGGGTGCCATGAAGTTCGAGAAATCACCTATCGAAGATATGGTGTGTTTGGGCCTTAGGGCTCTTAAGCGATTATGCCCGGATAAGTTTAAGTCTAGTTTCTAAGCTACTAAATTTTATTGAAAACAGATAAGTTTAAGTGGGTCAAACAACTAAAATACCAAAAGATGCTCCTGTTTTTGTTAAAAAACATAATAGAGTGCCTTTTGTGTCCCCAACCATTTTTGAGCACCATTTAGTATTTTTGAAAACCCTTTAGTAGAAAGATATATAGGAGCATCTAGTTTGGGCTCCATTTTTTTTAGCTTTTTTTAACGAATATGTTTTTATTTATGATTTTTCTAGTACAAAAATCTTATGTTTTGAAAAATAATAGAGCTTCGACCGTGCCCTCCCCTAACTACCTCAAAAATATCAAAAATTAGATTTTTTTGGAATATGTATGGAATTATGCCTAATTTGGGCTAGTATATATTTTTTTAAAATTTTGATCACCCAAAAAAAAGATACACCATGAAAGATAGACATATTTACACTTCAAAAAATAGCTATAAAAAGGCTTAGTTAGAAAATAAATACTATGGAAAGCTTATATTAGTCAAAAAATTTGAAAAATTATATTTTTAGAAAGAAGAAACTTTTCTCTACATCGTGGTATGATGTTTTTAAAATGGATCAATTGTTTTACTTTGATTTATCATAGAGGAAGTGCTCACCTCTGTGTTTTTTATTAAACTTAGCATATTGAGATGGAATAAATCATGTGCCCCAAAATTCAAACAAATAAGTTATTACCTCTTGCATGCATAACCAAACAAAGCTTGAAAAGGAAAAATTACCTTAAAATTTTCAAAGAGACCATACACATTACCTTATCTTTTGCAAAAAGGAGAAGTAAACTAAATTCAAGGGAGTTATAAAACCATGCAATTTTGTTATTTTTAGCCCCTTTTTTCCTCATGCATGTTAATTATAGCCTTGTTGCTATTAAAAATTGTATTTAATTCAAGGAGGTCAAATTGTGCATGGAAGTCTATTGTTGCTAGCATTGGATTTGTCTCCAACTAGCTATTTTTAGCATTTTGGTCTAAAATTGAGTTGGAAGTGCTATTTTTGGAGCATGAGTCAAGTCAACTCCTCATTTATTTTTCTATATGTACCCTTTCTTTTCAAGCAAGAAAGGGAGACTTATTTACGGTTATGCTTAGGCTATGCAAAGATTATACTACAACACCTTGTTGAAGAAATAAGACTATTTTCCTCCATTTGCAACTTGTTGAAGTGTGTTACAACATGTTATTAGTATGCTATAGTGAATGTTTTATTTCCTTTGCATGATTATGATCCTCAAACACCTCCATTAAGTTAGTTTTGTAAGATTTTGTAGATAATTTAAGTTTTTTTAATGCCTTTTGTGAAGTGTAAAATCCCATCAAACAAAACTGAAGTGAATGTTCTAAGGTATTTAGCAATAAATCAAGTTTGTTTTTGGTAATCATAGGTCTCCAAAATGTTGATGTATCACCTATTTTACATACTTTTGTTAATTTTGTGTTTATTTCTTTCCATAAATCCCCATTAGAGAATTAGTTTAGTTGATTAATCCTAGGAAGTAGCCTTCTTTGGACATTATCATGAATCCGAGTCATCCACATCCCGGAGGAGTTCCCATTGTATCAACCAAAGTGAAGAGTTTCTTGCACTTCTTTATCCAAGGCACAATTCAGAGTGATAATAGTTGTTGGTATTCCCAGTGGAACAATTGAACTCATATTTTTGTAGATGTTCCATAACATCCTGGTCTACATATAATTTTTTTGAGTTTGATGTGTGCTTGGTAAAATTCCATCCTTTGGAGGCATATTTTTATAAACATATCTAGTCACTTTGTTGATCCAAACAATCTATTTTCCAAAGCAACATAAGTTTTCTCCATTTTTCCATATTTTATGAGGTCATACAATCATGTTATCACACTTTCAATAGCAATATAATTTTAATCCACCTCCATTTTACCAATATCTTCCTCCAGATTAATATTATGATCCTTACCACAATGAATATCCTCATAATTTAAACATTGCTAATCAAGTATGGTTATCCTTATGATAAATATGTTATTCAGGAATAGGGATATGTTGATTTTTCACAAAGATATATAGGTTATGAGAATAATTTCATGCCTAACAATGATTTTGATGATAAATTTTGGAGGATGGAGCGGACACGTCAATCTCTTAAGGAATGGATTGAACAATTGTAGGTATTAGAGGATAACGAGCACAAGGTTGAGGAACCATGTCAATGGGATGTTCCTACATGCCTTCCCCATCATCACCCAATGCTCATTCCTTGTCAAAAATCTAAGAATAATTATGAAATTTCAAGCTCTCTCAATGCTACTATTTCCACTCCCTCTCCTCCACATGCATATTTTACACCCTTGGACCCTTTGCAAAAACATTACAAAATCAAGTTGAGACCCAACCCACCTCTCTCTCTCATTCCCAAGCCCAATTTGGGAAGGGGACAACTAGAAAATCATTCAAGGAGGGAAGCCTACGAAAAAACCCCCACAGAAAAATTTATAAAAAAATTGAATGATTGGGTTTCAAAATTTGAGTCCAATCAAATTCCATAGTTATAGAAAGAGTGCAAGAAAGAGGTGGAGGTTTCAAAGCAGAAATAAGATCATGATCATCATGTAAAGGTTAGAATTTTTTTTCTCAATTCTCTTGAGCTACAAAGCCAAGAATATGTTTTGAATGAGCATGTCTAAGATTCTAAATTTCAGATCAACAATCTTAAGATTATTCCATCTTCTAGCAAGGAAAGTGATTCAGAAATAGTTGCTGATTTAAATGATTCTAATTTTAAGAATAAGAATGTGTTAACCATGCATGATAATCCACCCATAATTGATCAAAAATCAGATTTGCATAAGGAGCATTTTTAGATTAAGTATAAACAAGGATCAACAAATTTAGAGTTGCTTCATGACAATGAACAACATGTTTTCAACCTAACAATTTTTTTTTCTAGAAGAGGAAATGTTATCAGTCAAAAGTTCACCTCTGTGTTGGATGGGATATCTGAATTTGAATTTGACCTATAAAATGGGATCTCCTTTGAGTTGTGGGTGCCTTAGACTAAGGAGAACCTCCTAGAGAGGGTTGACTCCCTTGATGAATCACCTAAAACTACTAAATTTGACTGGGTTGAGGGTTCAAATTGAACTATAGAAACTTAAATCTTGAAATGGTTATACACCAAATTGTGTGGGACCTAAGCTTGCACACGAAACAAACTTAACAAAAGATGAAGAGATGGCGGCTTCACTCTAATCAATGTTTAATAGATTCTATACTCTAAGGTATTAAAACCCACTTATGTGATTGCAAAACAATCAAAACCACTTAATGAAGGTGTTATGAGACTATTAACATGCAAAGGAATAAAGATACTCACTTAAAACACAACTATAACCCGTTTTTACACACTGCAAAAAGCTTGAAAATGGAGGATTAATTCAATATTTCTTATCCAAAGGTGCACAATACAAATTATGCAACATAAGTCTCTAATAATTAAGCCCCTATACACTTTCATAAACAAGGTATAAATATAAAATCCCCTCTAAATCACTCCAAAAATAACAATAGCTAATAATAGCCCAATCATGCATCAAAATATCTCTCCTTCATGCAACTCGAGCCTTCAAAAATAAAATTTTAAATGAATAAAAGGTTAAAAAAAATGTGCATGACTTCGAACTCATCTAGTCAACTACTTTCGACTGTTTTTTTGCCAATTTTAAGGTATTATACGGAAAACTTTGCAAAGGATAAGGTAATTTTGGAAATTTTATAAATTCACAAGCTCACCTTTTCTTATTTGTAAAAAGGGCCTTTTGGCATTATGTGCATGGGTCATGATTGACAAACTTTATTTTAAGAAACTACTATTTTTAGATTTTAGTGCAGCTTGGCTACCTTTTGTAAGGTTTAAACATATTTGAAAGCTCAACTAGACTTGAGTACTCAACCCACCACATGCAAAAGTAATGCTTATTAAAAATATAAACAAACTCTTACAACAGGTAACCTATAAAGGTGATTGAGCTCAAAATAGATTCAACTAACCATGATTAAAACAAAACTCGGGTTGAGCTACCAAAAAGGTCGGAAAAAAACCCTAAGGCATTCATTTGTATTTTTCACTCTCGAAGGTTCGGGATGGATGGTTTCTTGTAAAATATGAATGGTGGCCATTCCTGATATCTCCAAGATTTTACCTTGTTTTGGACCGCCATTTGTGAATCACAAAGCTTTGTTGTTTGTTTTTGGGTTCTTTATAGTTGTCACTTATCTTTCTCGAGCTCATTTGGTGTGAAGAACCCTACCCAGATATGTATTTTAAGATGCATTTTCTACTATGAGGAGGGCCAAATTTGCAGACTTGCTTTCCATTACGTATTTTATGCATCTCCCGAGTTTGGCATTGGGGTTTTTCATTTAGGAGGAGCTATGTTTTTCTTCTTTAATGTCATCATTTTATGGGTCTACTTTTTCGTTCTTCCTATGGTTCGATGCCATTGTTGAAGATATGGTCTTTTTGCATTTTGGGTTGTATTTGATTGTGCATTTTTACCCAACCTGGATGCCATTAAGGTTAACCGTTTCAGTTTTTCAACCGATTTGATACGTTCTGCGTTAACAATGCCATAGTTCGCCATTTACATATGTTCTTCTTGCCTCATGAGTCAGCCTTTTGGGTCACCTTTTTCTTTTTGGTTTTGACCCACGTCTTCATTTTCTAGCTTGGGTGAGTTTTATGCAGACCCATCTCTTGACAATTACATTTTCGTTCGCTACTATGGTTTCTACGAGTTGGGGTTTCTTTGGAGTTGTCTCAAAAGGTAAACAATGTCACTTTTGTACCATTTTTGAGCTATTAGTTGATATTGCGATCTGATTTTTGCATTTTTTGTTGATATGTGTATGAAACTTGGGCTCTATTTTCTTTCCTTAAGATGAAATATTTTTGCTCGAGTTGTGGCTATTGTGATCTGGGTTGGTCCTTCATTTATTTGCATTGATCTGGTAAGTTTGCTTCTATTGAGCCATTGATTGTCCTTGGTTCGTTGCATAATAAAGACAACTCATCTTTCAATATTTTCCAATGAGTTCATGATTTGTTGTTGTTTGCAAGACTTGAGCTTTGTTATACTCTCATTACTTTTCATTTATAACTTATATTTGTGGCCTCGTCATACTATTAGCTTAATCGACACTAGTTACTTCACCATTCTCGTGCATCTACTCATGATTTGATTTTGTTTATTGATGTACCAAATGTTCTTACCACTCGTTATTGATGCCATCTCTTTCTAGCTCATAAAATACTACTTCATGTTTCTCTTCTTTTACATTCTCTTTTTTTGAAATGTTGCCTTCATTATGCAAACTAATTATTATTTTATCTTCATTTTATTTTATGGGCTTGGTGTGACATTGAACTCTTGACTATTTTGGTCTAGTGGTATTTCCACACCCACGTATCTTAATTGTGTCAATATATGATGCTCCGAGATTGGAAACTTGCTAGAAATGAACCATTTGGGAACCATGTATCTTGTGTTGAAGTTTGAAACTACACTTTAAATCTGTATAACTTAATCCTTTTCTGATAAAACATTAGAAAATTTGGAATTTAATGGGATCTTTACTCCTCGGCATGCTAATGTAAACATTTCCTTGCGATTACGTAATGTAATTCCCTTTTTGGTTTTAATGAGCTGACTTGTATCAGAAAATCACATTTCAATATTGAAAAATTGTACATGTTAACATATTTTTTGCAAATAACTTCACTTGACCCTACTGATTTGGGTTGCAATCTTGATCCCATTTGTATTGAACTCCTTGAAAGTTAATGGAGGGTTACTCTTTCCGAATCGAAACCTTTGTTAAGTTTCTCTGTTTATGGTTCACTTAAAATATGAATTTTCTTTTGATTCATTGTGAAAGCTTGTATATTGAATTTGTACCTTTTCTCTTTGCTATTCAAATATGATTAAATCATAAATTACATTTAATTTTCACTACCTATCCCTGCACATTAAGAAAAATAGTTAGAAAAATGGTGAGGCTATGAGCCTCTAGTCTTTCTTTATTCTTTTCTCAATTTCTTTTAATAGTACAATTATGAAATTTCTTCTCAAATGCTTCTAGATGATGATGTTTTGTACTTTTCTTTCTGTTTTTAATATTCCTATGATGCATCCTTTTTCTCGCTTTAATTTTTATGTACCTATGAAATAAACTTTATATGCCTAAAGGTATATAGTGCATGAGATGGATTAAAACCCGGAGCTCTAACATGCCTCTGCTTTTGACTACAGGTGTTTCCAACTCGGAAGACAAGAGGATGAGGACGAAGTAGATGGAAGCCAAGGAAATCAATTCATTCCAGAAATGATGGGTTTCCTTCCCTCTCATTCATTTATAGTTTCATCCATATGTATTTTCTTTTTTGTATGTGCTTGTCAAGTCATTTCCCACGGCTTATGTTGGAACATAATATTTCTTTATGAATAAATGAAATTACTTCTGTTATGAGTTTTCTATTTCCTTTTACATTTCTTTTTTGTAATCGTAATGTGGAATGAACTTAAACAACTCAACACATAATGTAATTTCACTTAAGCATAAGGAAATAATTTGAATTAAATGTACCTTTACTTGATTTAATTTCCATAACACAAGTAACACCACTAATGTAAACTGAAAATTCCCATTCTACAAGTCAGCATTTGAAAATGTTGTTTCAAAATGTAATCTCTAGCATTTGCAACCTTTCCAGTCTTCATCAAAGCCTTACGGTAGTTTTTAGGTCTGTTAACTTTGTTTTGCTAAAGATAACATCTTATAGAGGCTGCATATGCTAGGCATTACATCCTATGAAAACACTTTAAGCTGTTGATTTGTTGAATGTCATCTCTTGACTGTATGAGGCGAGAAAATGAAAATTTTTAGTACCCCCTCTAATGATTGACCAAAAATGGTCAACGGGAAAATGATAAGAATGAAGATGAAGAGGAGATTCCACTTATCCGAATTCTATAATTGGATGCAAAGATCCTTATTGTTATGCATGTTTAGGGATTTCTAGAATTCTAGAAGGTTTAAATGATTCATCAACAACATTTGAAGAAAAACAAGCTGATTTTCACAAGGATGAATTTGATCTTTCAAACTGCATAATAGATCGAATGAGGAAGGAAATGATGACACCATTGTTGAGCCATTCATCATTAAAAATATTGAGTATTTTAAATCTAAGAAGAACATCATTCTTATCAACTTCCAAATATGCTCAAGAATGAAGAAGAAACCAAGAAAATAAGGCATATCGAAGGGCCAAATTAAGTAGTACCAATAGTTGTGCTTAACTCAAAGCACAAGCAAGAGCTTCATGATGTTCTAAAAAGTCAGCCCCAATACCCCCAATAACCGATTATAGTTCCAATAGAGGTATTCATCTTTTTATGGACTAATATTTGACCAAATCAAAGGTGAAAATATTGTTTTTCACTTTTTCCATGTGATCTAGTTGTCAAGTTGATCTCATGGTCACATGTCCTAAGAAATGGAAACAACTTCTCTCTGCCTTTATCAGGCACTTTTTAGCTTCTCATTTCAGTTGGTTAGAGTAGGTTTATTTACTACAAAATAATTACTTGTGCACACTCTACATGTCTCCCCTTGGAGTCTACATGACCTTTTCCATTTAGCTATAGGTTATATCTTTCTTCTAAGTGCACTTTTGTACATCTTGTTAGTGCTATTTTTTCTCGTGTTTTTGGAGGAATTTTAGTGTCGAGCGGTGTTTTCTTGGCCTTGGGATTTCTTGGTTAAGCTTACATGAAGTTTTAATATTTTTTTCACAAGTGGAAGATATTAGGTCCGAGGGTTCTTGCTAATTAGTAGGAAAGATCCAGTTGAATTTAGCAAATATGTTCACCATTTTGGTCATCAATGTTAGGGGTACAAAAATATCGAGCTCACTAAGTTTTAGAGGATAATTAAGAAATTACACAGGAAAAAAATAGGAATGTTGTTTTAGGATGCCCATTCCTCACATAAGAGGCATTTCTAGTTGTCGTCTTCATCAATATCATGCATCAACAGTTTAGGACTATTGCAAGGTCTTGGAAAAGATGGGAAATGCACCATAAATCAGCAATAAACATCACGAAATAACAAAAAATAGATTTTATTTTGGAAAATTATCAAGTGTTAAGGAAATTTGTAGTTACAGGAGGATCATTCATTCATATTTTTAGTTTTTAGTTTCAAATTAATAGGAAAAGGTACAAGAAATTCAATTTAGTACCGTATGATTATATACAATTGTGTTAAGTATTGAGTTTTAGATGTCTAGTTTATCATGTTAATAAAGCAATGAAAAGAAGTATCATATAAATCATTGCATAAAACAATTGTGTATATTCATAATATAATTGTAAAAGTTCCTCACACAAGCTATGAGATATGAATTTAAATGTACAATAATGAAGATAAATTTAAAAACTAAGAATGTAAAGAAGAAGGAGACCCATCATTTCTTGGTAGACGAGACCCATTTCCTTGTAGGATGCAGCTCCAGGTTTGATCCTAATTCTACTCAATACCTAAAAGAGGAAAAAATAGATGATGTTAGAGCTTAGGTCTCACTACTTCATTAGATTATCAAATTTGTACATATATGCATTCTTTTAAATTGAACAAGTGTTGTAGAAAAGAAGGAATATATTATTCAAAGAGATGGAAATGAAATAATTTCAAATACAAAGCATGAAAAAAAAATCAATTACATTTTCAGCTTATAAGAGGTTTCCATAAAATTACAAAATATATCAAGCTTTCCAGAAGTTGCATGTTCATCAAATTCTCAAAGCATAGATATGACATTACAAGTTTTCAACCAAGTTTACATGATATTCAAAGAAAATATGCATCTTTGAATGTATTTCAACTCATGATTTTCAAAACATCAAGGATAGATTCATAAGTTACAACTATCAAGTATGAGTATCTAAGTTTACATCAAGTGTTCAAAACAAAACGCAAAGTCTATTCTAGTTTTTATAGTTTCCCCAAAATGAATGTAGATTTGCAAAAGAGAGTTCCAAAATGTTCACCAAATATAAAAAAAGTTGAGTTTGAGAAATGTAATTTTATATACGGGAATGAATTTTTGTCTTCTTGAGTCAAATTATATTACAAGTTCAATCACTTCTTGTAATACAACATGCTCATGGACTTGTTACATGCCATACATTACAAAGTGTACAATTTTTCATAATATTGTTTTGCATAATTACAATAAGAGGTTTACACCTAAGAATAAGTGTTTATTTCAAAATGAGATCAATTAAACTTTCATCTAAATGAATAAATCTAAGCCGTAAACTCAAGACCCCAAGTTTTCAATTATTCAATAAGTTGGAACAAAGTAAGAAATATCAAAGCATGACTTATCTTTTATGACTCAAAGAAAGCTATGTGTAGATGCATGGTGAGCTAGGCTTTGTAAAAGGAAATTATAGGTTTAGCATGAAATATGAGAAATATGAGCCTACACCGAGCTCAAGGAATGCATGGCCAAGCCCTTAACAAAAAACTACAAAGAGCTAATAAAACCAGGTAGTAGGATGACTAAATAAGAGGATCTTGTGTTGTGAGTTGGGGGTGAAGTATGGAATATGGATGATTATGAAGCTGTTATCTACTTTTACCCCTAGTAAAATAGACAACTTGGAAGATGGGTTGAGAAATGGACAGTGATTCATGGATCAATCTAGAATGATACAGTTGGGTTTTCAAGTTTGGGGAGCATTGCGAATGTTTCAGGGAAGTTTCAGAGGTCTTGGGGCCATCCATCAGAAGTAGGTTTTGGGCCTTAAGGAGTTTGCAGCATGAAAGAGGGACCTGAGATTCAACATAATATTCTAATAGCCTTTTCAAGAATTATAAGTCTAAAAATTTCCTATGGAATCCATTTTCCATTCCCTACATGGTGGAAAAGATGAGACATCTTGAAGCATTATACACTTCCCAAGGCAGTTCATTCTTCTGGTGCACAACCAAAAATCCCGAGAAAGAAGCATCCATTTAGAGGTGATAAATTCAAAATTTGACCTTGTAACCACCACCATTAGATTCAATGGGTTGTTTCCATGTGAAATCATATAAAATTTCACTCGAAAACTCATTCGAGAGCTCAAGTTATTGCCTCTGGAAGTTGGTCGGCTAGAGGTTGGATGGGTTAGGGTTGGACGGGTCAAGGTTTGATGGCTAGGGGTTAGATGCCCAAGGGTTGGTTGGGTCACTTTTTTTGACGTGTCCAAACAGTTTTTGACACCTGTCACACTTGCATGACACCTAGGTTGGACAGGTATGACCATGTTGGACGGGTCATGGGGGTTAGATGGGTCAAGGTTGGATGGCTAGGGGTTGGATGCCCAGGGGTTGGTTGGGTCAAATTTTTTGACACGTTCGAATGGTTTTTGAAGGATTTCACACCCTCATATTTGCATGACACACATGTTGGTTGGGTCATGGTTAGACGACATGGATGGATGAGTTACAAGCCTCACGAGGGTAGGTGAATGAATGACATCCCATCTAGAATTAATGAGGCATGGCACCCATGACCACCCATGTAGGAAAAGTACCAAAATAGATGGTTTCCCATACCTCTTCAATGCATCCTACTGGTTGGTGACCTAATTTTCCCTATATATTGTAAAATTCACCTCATTTTAAGGGGATTTTTCCAAAAAGAAAAGAAACTCTGTAAAATTTGTTCCAGAGCTATTGTGAGCTAAAGGCCTCAAATTTGGGCTTATTGTAAAGGATTTTGTCTTGTGCTTATGGTGTGATGGATTGTGCATGTCTTTGAGCAATAAAATTCATGTTTTGTGGTCATTTTTTCCTAGCTTGTATGAGTTGCATCTCTTGCCTTCCATTATATTTATGAGTATATTGTGCATGTATCTATCTCTTTGTAGGGTCTATAGTTTGTTGTGCTTTATGAATATAGGGAATTGATTGTTGTCTTGGAATGTGGTGTTTCTATCAGCCCTCTCCTTCTCATTTTCTCCCTATTTTTCACTCACTGGGATTTTCTCACCCTTTCTTGGTACATCACCTTCACTTAGAGTAGTTTTATTTCATGCATATTTATATCATTGTCTCCTTGGAAAAAATTAGAATAGGGTTAGTTTAGATTGCCATTCTATGCAATTTGGAGAAGCTAGAGATTTCTATGGATGATTTTCCTACTTGAAAAGTACCACACCTTTGCAGATAATCCCATGTTATGTAGGTTGCACTGTTCCCATCGTACACAAAAATAATGAGAAATTAGGGGTCTTTGTAATTTTACATCAACAATTTTGGTACACTGGTGGGACAGAAGTCACTATTTTCACTTGTATCAAGATTGGGTGTGTGTCTTGGTAAATTTCCAACTTCTAGAGGCTTTTTAGGAACACATCTGGCAACTCCATCTTTCAAATCCATTGGTTTCAGCAGCCCAAGTTTATCAAGTACATGAGAAGAGTTAAAACTAGGTCTGATACTCGAGAAGAGGGATTGTTTGTCTACTTGCAATTGTCACCAGGATAGAGGAAGGAGAGGAAGAAGACCATAAAGATCACCATCTCCACCTAACAGGACTTTGTCTACACCTCCACCTGGTAGACCTTTTCTTCAATCAACGAGAGTTCTTTGACCAATCAGGATGGCACAACCCAATCCCTATGTCAACTTCATGGGAAGTAGCCCACTTTCCCTAAATGCTCAAAATCAGGTCTTAGTTGTAGCACTAAATAATATTCCCTATTTCACAGGAGAAAATCATACTACTCCTATTGACCACATCCAAGACATCGCCAATGTCTGTGTAATTCATGAAATCAATGAAATGGATATTGCGGTCAAGTTGTTAGCTTCATATTTTAAAGGTAAAGCTTTGCAATGGTTTAGGAGCCTAACAACAGGGTCTATCTAGAATTGGGACCATTTGTGCATAGCCCTCCATAATAAATTTGGGGAAAAGGGAGATAATTTGTCTTTATTGGAACAATTGACAACAATCAAGAGGGCTCCTAATGAGCAAATGACAGATTTCAATTTCCATTTCCAAAGGACATGGGATAGAATTCGCTTGTAGTGAGACCAGCAGCTGAAGGTGCCTTTTTATACTTCCTAAAGGCTATAAATTCAGATATTGCAATGATGATACAATCCATGGGAGGTATAACTTTACCTACAACCTATAACATTGATTAGAGCTGAAAAATGCTTGATTCAAGCTAATAAGCTAACACCGAGGCCACCAATGCCTCTCTATCCAGACATGGGAATTCCTACAACTAGTCAAACACCTGAGTTAAATACCATTCCACCCTCTAGGAATCAAAGCAACAATGAGGCTTCTACTTCTTCAAGCACTTCAAAAGAACTGTAGGAGGTTATGAAGAAACTACAAAACATAGGAAATGAGCTAGTGACTATCAAGAGACATCAAGCTCAGAGTTCTAGAATGTATTAGCCTCAAACCCAGTATCAAACTAGGCCCCCATACCAGCATAATAAACCACCAACTTAGGCTGAAAATAAAAATTCAAACCAAGGAAAACCTCAAGCTGTCAGGCCATTCTGACCATATGATCCAAACGCATCTTCAATGTTAAGAGCCTTGGTTCTAACATAAAAAAATATGGCACAAGACTACGACTGGTGTTACCCTTGCAATTTACCTCACAGTCAATCAACGTGTTTCAATGGTGTCCTAAACCAGGCCTTGATGGTATAGACCAGTGGTGTCTCTCAAGAACCAAGCCAAGAAGGAAATCAACAACAAGAAACCCAACAAGAGGCACCTCCAACGAAACCACATTGGTCAATTAGCACACAAAAGACTTTTGTGGAGTTAATCAACCTCCTTTTTAGGGTGTAGCTGCCAATACACGATCAAAGAAGAGGAACATAGAGGAGGGAAAACCATCTAATCCTTTTATTTCTTAGCCCACCCCTACACAACAAGGAGTTGGTAGATCAAGTGCAGCTCCAAATGTATCAAATCAGCCTAAGGCACCTGTCACAACAACACATGTGCCTATTCAAGCTCCAGAAAAGGCCATGCCAAGTAAAGGGAAACAAAAGGATAATTCATCCCCTTTCAACATCATCAATCAAATGAAGAAAACACATGTTAATATTTCCATGTGGGAGTCACTGGCAATCCCAGGACAACGAGATTTTTGCAAGATGCAATGGCTAATTGGTCTACCTTGAATAGATCAGACCAAGGACAGGAGAAAGTTCTCACTAATGCAGTGCAACAAGGTGGTGGTCAACCAAGTAAAAATTTGAAGCCTCCACCATTCTATGTGTCATTGATTGTCAGGAACCACTTGGTACACAACTGCATGATTGATTTAGGGGAAAGTAGCTTAGTAATGCCGAAGCAAATAACGGATCAATTGGGTCTAAAGTATGAACTAGTGCTGAAAGGAGTGGTGTAACTAGATGGAATAGTAGTGGGAACAGTTGGGATCATCAAAGGTTTAAGTCTCACACTACATGCTTGTCCTAATGTCACAGTCTTGTAGGATGTGTCTGTAATTGACCTTCCACCACTCTTTGTGTTGTGTCTATCAAGGGACTTCACAAAAAAAATTGGTGGGTATCTATCTGCAGATTGGTCACACATGATTTTTAGGATGAGGTATGGAGCCAAGGTGACCATCAGATCAGAACCAATAAAAACTTTCACATTGAGCCTCATGTGCCAAGTCCTATCAATGTAAATTGCTCAGCCTTTGATCAAGAAGAGTGTTCAAATGATCTGGAAACATGTACCAAGGTTGAGGGTATTCCAGATTTAACTCTAGATGAATGGGAAAAAAAAAGGCATGCATTTGACCCATACAGGGAAATTGAAGAATCTGAATTGGGCATGTATTGTGTACATGAAGAAAATTCACCCATTCCTAATGTCACTAAGCCCAAAAATAAGGAGGACAACAAAATTTGGAAACTATTTTTTGATGGTTCAAGAAGAAAATAAGGTGTTGGGGTGGTGCAATGTTGGTTTCACCACAAAACATCAAGTACTATTCAACTTTCATATTCAGTTCTCTGTTCAAACAAACAGCTGAATATGAGACTTTGACTTATGGACTTCATTGGGCTAGGAAAAGAGGCATAAAGAACTTGTAGGTTTTCGGGGATAGCAAGCTAATCATTAATAAAGTTAGGGGGTAATATGCTACAAAGAATGACCTAATCAGGAGCTACAAAAATAGGGTATGGGACCTCATTGATGACTTTGAAGTGATCAACATTGATTCCATACCCAGGAAGAAAAATGAAGCTGCAGATAGGCTCACAGTAGTTGGAGAAACTTTTGATGTGGTGGATAGTATCAAGAGAGACAAAATGCAACCACATATCCATGTGATTATAAGGCCAACAGTTCTAGATAATAACACAAGTTGGTAGGTGTTTGAGAATGATCAATAGATCATTAATTTATTGTAAGAAGAGGCTGAATTCTTAGCTAGGAATCAAGACAAATTAGAGCAGCAGTGGGGATCAAGTAGTGCAGCTATAGACAAACAAGCTTCCCAAAGGCTTGGTTACATTGGAGTCCATCTTCAACCTAAATGATCAATTTCGTAAAGAGAAAGCCAACATACAGGTCAAGGGAGAAGATTCAGAGCCTATTTCGGTGAGAAAAGGAAAAACGCTCCAAATCGGAAAGGTGGCCACTAAACAAGAAAGATATGAGTTCACATAACTTTTCCAAGAATTTCTAGATGTCTTCACCTAGAGCTATGAGAACTGTAAGGATTCAATCCGAAGCTAGCACAACATACAATTGAACTAGATCTAGATGCTAAGCCCATCAGAAAAAGCAAAGACTAGTCAACCCACACATTGAGCCTCTAATGAATAAAGAGATAAACAAGCTAATAGAGGAAAGCATTATATTTCCAATCAAGCATTCAAGTTGGGTTGCAAACTTGGTACTGGTTAGGAAGAAGAATGGAGAAATTAGGTTATGCGTGGACTTTCGGGACCTAAATAGGGCATCTCTCAAAGACCACTACCCACTCCCTTCAATGGAGAAAATATTGCAAGTGGTAGCTGGATCGGAAATATTTTCTCTCTGGATGGCTACTCGGGTATAATCAGATAATGGTAAAAGAATATGATCAGTTCAAAATGGATTTCACCACCAAGTGGGGCACCTATGCCTACAGGAAAATGCTATTTGGATTGTCTAATGCCGGAGCCACTTTCCAAAGGGAGATGGACATGGAATTTAAGGGGTTGATCAATAAAATAGTACTGATATATCTTGATGATATCACTTTGTGCTCTAAAAAAACTTAGCAAATCACCTCTTTCATCTGAGACATGTATTTCAAAGATGTAGGAGATTTGGGGTATCATTGAATCCTAAAAATGCATATTTCTAGCTCATGAAGGCAAGCTCTTAGGCCATATTGTGTCAAAGGAAGGATTGACAATTGACCTAGAAAGAGTTGAAGAAATTCAAGCATTTCCCTTGCCAAGTCATAAGAAGGCTCTCTAAAGCTTCTTAGGGAGAATAAATTTTGTCCACATATTTGTGCCAAACTTTTTCGCTCTTGTGAAGCCAATAACACTGATGTTAAAGAAGAGCATGGAATTTAGGTGGATAGATGAGGGTAAAGCAAGTTTTGAGGCTATCAAAGAGGCCATATCACAAGCTCCAACTCTCATGAATCTATACTTCTCTAAGGACTTCATGCTCTATGCCTTTGGTGGTGGGGACACAATTTCTGCAATCCTAGTGCAACAAAAAAAAGGGGGTTCTAAACAGCCAGTTTCCTTTTTAGTCAAAGTTTGGAGGACTATGAAGTGAGATACTCCTTCATTGAAAATCATGTCCTTACAGTGATCAAGAGCTTAAATAAGTTCAAACACCTAGTTTCAAACAACAAGATCCAATTGCTAGTCTCTCATGTGGGAGTCAAGGACTTCCTTCTAAAAAAGATCTGAATGAGAAATGTGCATGATGGATCACTCGTGTCATGGAATATGAAATTGAAATTAAAGTCACTAAGTTGGTCCATGGGAAGGGATTATGTGAACAACTAGCCTCGAGTCAACAAGTTGAAGCAGGTGATGAAAATGAAGCTTCTTTGGTACTACAGACAATCAAGAGAAAATAAATGATGATGTGCCCACTCCTTGTTGGACTCATAATATGGTACACTTCCTACAAATAGGCCTATGCCCTCTAGAAATGAGTAAAGAAAAGAGGAGATAATTTAGATTACAAGCCATTCCATATGTGCTTGTTGATGGTGTTTTGTTCAAAAGGGACATCAATGGTGTTCTATTGAGGTGTATTGGAACAAATAAAATTGAGAGATTGTTACAGGAGTTTCATGATGGAGAAGCAGAGGTCATTTTCCCCATGGGTAACAAATCTCAAGATAATGAAGGTGGGTTATTATTGGTCCATGGTGTTTAGTGATTGCTACACATGGATCAAAAAGTGTAAGAAATGTGCTTTCTTCATAAGAAAAGAAATATTAGCAACAGTCCCATTGTACCCAATTTCAGTTGACTAGCCATTCATGCAATGTGGATTGAAATTCATTGGGGTCATCAATCAAAATTCAAGCCAAGGCCACAAGTGGATTTTGATAGCAACAAACTATTTCACCAAGTGGACCGAGGCAATAACACTCAAAGAAGCAAAAAAGTCTAGCATATTAGACTTCTATGAATAAATAGTGACTAGCTTTGGAGTATCAGCCACTATCATATCAGACAATGCATTGGCATTCCTAGGTTCCAAGATCACAGAATGGGCTGTTAATAATAGAATCTACTTGAGCACCTCTTCAAATTATTACCCATAGGGTAATGGGTAGGAAGAGTCTACAAACAAGAATTTGTTAAGAATCATCAGGAGGACTCTAGATGAAAACCAAAGGACATGGCATACAAATTTCAAATCAGCCTTGTGAGCTAACATGATCACACAAAAGAGGTCTACATGTAATTCCCCTTACAAGCTGGTCTACGAGAAAGAGGAAGTGTTACCTATATCATTAGAACTACCTACATTGGAGCTTATAAAGCAGTTGGAGTTGTCTCGAGTTTGAACCAATGGAGGCCAGGTATGCAGAACTGATGGAATTGGAAGAAATCAGAGAACATGTAGTTCAAATGGTGGAGAAAGATCAAGCCTTAGTCAAAATATGGTTTGATAAGAAAGCAAGAGCAAGGACCTTTTAGGAAGGGGACTTAGTTCTAAAGTGGGATGTCGATTGAGCACACCAAGAAGGCATTCCAAGTTTGATGCCATTTGGAGTGGCCCCTACATGGTCATGGGATGTAAAATTAGCAATGCCTTCCAATTGTCTACCTTGGAGGGAGAGGAGCTTCGATTCGGGTTAACGAATCTATCTTAAACATTGTTATTGAAAGGAAAAATTTCACCCTTGTATATATTAGTTTAGGAGTTGTAATTCCTCCAAGTGCTTGTAGCACATTGCCTTGTTTTAGTTTAGGTTGATTTTGTAATAAGTGTTTGTGCACTCTCTGCATGTTCTATTTGGAATGTGTATGACCTTTTGTGTTTGTACATAGTTGTGCCCTTGTTGCTCTTACACTTTCCAGTTTCAGCAGAGTTTGGTGATGAAGCAACCAGTCCTCAACCAGGGGTTTCTTTTGAAATGAAAATATCCAGTAGCACCCCAGAGGTTGGAAGATAGTTTTTCAAGTGACAAGATATTTCAGAAATCAATATGACTCCATGCCCAATGGATCCCCTAAGGTCACTAGTCTTCAAGATCAAGCAGGCAGATCATCCCGCAAGTCACCAATTGTTATCTATTTTTACCCCCTGGTAAAATAGACAACTTGGGAGGATGGGTTGAGAAATGGATAGTGATTCATGGATCAATCGGAATGATACAGTTGGGTTTTAAAATTTGGGGAGCATTGTGAATGTTTTGGGGAAGTTTCAAAGGTCTTGGGGCCATCCATCAGAAGTAGGCTTTTGGGCCTTAAGGAGTTTACAACGTGAAAGAGGACCTGAGATTCAACGGAAGATTCTGATATTTGTGTTAGGAATTATAAGTCCAAAAATGTTCCTATGGAATTCATTTTCCATTCCCTACATGATGGAAAAGATGAGACATCTTGAAGCATCATACACTTTCCAAGGTAGTTCATTCTTCTGGGGCATAACTAAAAATAATAAGAAAGAAGAAGCCATTTAAAGGTGATAAAGTAAACATTTTAACTTTCAACCACCATCATTATATTTAATGGGTTATTTCCATGTGAAATCATATAAAATTTTACCTAAAAAATCATCCAGGAGCTCAAGTTATTGCCTCGGAAGTTAGTCGGTGGAGGTTGGATGGGTTAGGGTTAGATGGGTCAAGGTTGGACGGTTGGGGGTTGGATGTTGAAGTGTTGGTTGGGTCACATTTTTGATGTGTCCAAATGGTTTTTAATGCCCATCACACCCATCACACTTGCATGACACCTAGGTTGAATGGGTCATGTGGGTAAGACGGGTCAAGGTTGGATGACCAGGGGTTGGTTGGGTCACATTTTTGACGCATATGAATGGTTTTTAATGCCCATCGCACCCTCATATTTTCATGACACACAGTTGGTCGGGTCATGGTTGGACGACATGGATGGACGAGTTACAAGCCTCATGAGGGTAGGTGAATGAATGACATCCCAACAACCAGAATTAATGAGGCATGGCACCCATGACCACCCGTGTAGGAAAATTACCAAAATAGATGGTTGCCCATACCTCTTCAATGCATCCTACTGGTTGGTGACCCAATTTTCCCTATATATTGTAAAATTCACCTCATTTTGAGGGGGATTTTTCCAAAAAGCAGAGGAACTTTGTAAAATTTGTTCAGAGCTATTGTGAGCTAAAGGCCTCAAATTTGGGCTTATTGTAAAGGATTTTGTCTTGTGCTTATGGTGTGATGGATTGTGCATGTCTCTGAGAAATAAAATTCATGTTTTGTGGCCATTTTCACCCTAGCTTGTATGAGTTGCATCTCTTGCCTTCCATTATATTTATGAGTATATTGTGCATGTATCTATCTCTTTGCAGGGTCTATAGTTTGTTGTGCTTTACGAATATAGGGAATTGATTGTTGTCTTGGATTGTGGTGTTTCTATCAGCCCTCTCCTTCTCGGTTTCTCCCTATTTTTCACTCACTGGGATTGTCTCACCCTTTCTTGGTGCATCACCTTCACTTAGAGTAGTTTTATTTCATGCATATTTCTATCCCTGTCTCCTTGGAAAACATTAGAATAGGGTTAGTTTAGCTTTCCATTCTCTGCACTTTGGAGAAGTTGGCACTAGGTTAGAAGAAGAATCCAAATTTCTCTGGAGGATTTCCTACTTGCAAAGTCCCACACTGCAGGATAATCCCATGTTATGAAGGTTGCCTTTGGTTGCCCTCATACAAAAATCGCAAGAAATCGGGGTGCTTTGTAATTTTGCATCACAGAAACATGACCAAGCTCTTTATAGGTTAACACCGAGCTAGGTAATTTGATATTGAATGTATGAGCCCAAAACAACACACCAAGCCATTAAGAGAGAATGATTGAGTAATTTAATGTAGCAAGCTTGAGTCCATAAGGAGTACACATGTCATGAAATATAGATACCCAACATGAGCTATGACGAATTTAGTGTGTCAAACACATCAAGTTGGGTAGTTAAAATCCATGGTGATTTATCAAGAGCTTGACCTAAAACAATGAGATAAGCAAAAACCATAAATAATTAGCTCATATTTGAAATGACGAACCTTAGAGATATATATAAATCATGGTGCGCCAAACCCATATGACCAAAGTCAACACGAGCCAAAGTGAAACAGATTTCAAAGGGAAATAAAAGTTTTGAAAGCATAACAATGAACCCATTATATCAATAAATGAAGGGATGGAGAGCTCCTCATTTCATAACAAAGCTCAATGCAAAAGCGAGCTACCCGCTAAGGAATGTAAGGTCAAAAGAATCCCTATGAAAAAATCAAACCCAAGTAATGGAAGCCATTAACAAACAAAAATATCTCGAGAGTAAGATAAAACCGGATGTCAAGCCATGAAATCACAAAATAGAGCTAGCCAAGTGAAAACTAGGGCCAAGCCATTATAAAAACTTAGAAAAGGTGTCAAGCCAAACTCAAACCAATGTTGTAGAACAACAAAAATAAAGATAGCTTGATTACACAATTAACACATTTATTAGAGGAAATGAAACACATAGATCAAAAGAAGAAAACATGGATATAAATTTGATAGTGGATATCCCTTGAATGACATGGCTAAGCTATGCAAAGAGTGAAACTAGTGAGAAGGAGGCTAGGTTGAGACCACTAGAAAAAATAGTAAAACCCAACGCAAAAACTAGAGCTCTAAGTACATCCATGGCATCAAAAAAATAGGGTCTTAAAAACATGCACAAAAACAAATATGGCATCGATTTTTATAGATTAGTGAGCCTCTATGCATAAAATATCTCAAGAAGCTTAGAAATGGCATCCAAAGTAAAATTTTGGTAGAATTTCTCCAACCGAACCTCTAAAATGCAAAAACCCAACTATAAATGGAATTTGTATTTAGGGTTTGTGTCCTAATCCTTTGGTGGTTTGATCAAGTTTTTGGTTATTAAAAAATTGCATTTCAAGGTAGTCGAATTCTGCATGGAAGTCTATTTTTGATAGCATTGGATTTGTCTCCAACTACTTAATTTTATTTTCTAGGTCTAAAATTGAGTTGAGAGTGATATTTTGGAGTGGGACTTGAGTCAAATCCTCCTTTCTTTTGCTATATGTACCCTTTATTTTCAAGAAATAAAGGGAGACTTATGTTTGATTATGCTTATGTGATGTAGATATTGTACTACAACACCTTGTTGAAGCAATAAAAACTATTTTCCTCCATTTGCAGCTTGTTGAAGTGTGTTAGATCATGTTCTGGCATGTGTTAGCGAATGTTTTATTTCCTTTGCAAGTTTATGATTCTCAAAACCTCCACCAAGTTAGTTTTGCAATATTTTATAGATAATTTAAGTGTATGTTAATGCCTTTTGTGAAGTTTAAAAGCCCATCAAGCAACACGGTGATATGCTAACAATTAAAATATTATCTATTGAATCACAATATTTTTATTTTGAAACAAACATGCCTATGTAGAATGTGAATATTATTTAGATGAAACCCATCAAACATAACTTTAATTACAATTAAATAATTAGGAATAATTGAATTTTATTAATAACACTAATGTTATTGAAAAGATCAAGAATTAACTCATTTTATCAAATACCTTATAAAAGATAAAATAAACATTAGATCTTAATGAAGGATCGGTCTAATGAAAATGTGGGCGGACTAAACCTTTCCTACTCAAATTAAAATACTACATATTGTAGACATAAAATTTGGGTCACACTCCCCTGTGTCCTCTTTCGAGTAGTCAACCTAACGTGTTAACCTAACCATGACCCCTTTACCGCATATTCATATTAATTTGGTTACTTAAAATTGAATTAATACCCAACCTCACATAATTTATTAATTTGATTACTTTAATACAATTAATTTACTCCTCACCTAGCCACATCACCAAGCCACATCACATAGACACCTCATCATGGACTTGTTCTTAGCCTATTAATTAACTAAGACTCAGTCTCCACTTACTCTAACCACCCAAGACTTAGTCTAACCCTAATATTAAATTCCTATTATTTCTCCAATAACATTAAGCACCAATTTAGACCTAGACCAACAAGCGAAAGCTCGCCAAAAATAGCCAAGATCTGCTATTTTTGGTAAACCTAGGATATCCCACCTTAACCGATGCCAGCTAACCCTCAACCAACACTAGTCACCTTGACCGTCATTGGTCACCATATATACAATTTGGAAACCTTTTTTCCGGGTTGGTCACTTTGAGTTTTGGGAGAGAGAGATATTTGAATTCAAGCACGAACCAAAGTTTTCTCAGCATCAAGATGACAAAATACATCCAACCAGAGGTCCAAGAAAGTACTAAAGCTGATCTGAAAGCATTGGAATTTATGGTGACACTCTAGGAAGCACTTTCGTGGCATGACCATTAGGTTTCTGAGATCAACCATCACCTCTCTTCACTCACCAATCTTATAGGAACAAGTAAGTGCATTTGATTTTGTATCGTTCCTCTACTTATTCAATAAGTTATTTATCCCTTGGATACTGGAATTTGTTATTCATTGTATTTCACCATCTCCATTTTTCAGTCCATACCCTTATCTAGCCACCATAACCTTCCGGATCTTTATTCCTAACATTTTACACACTTTTGGGTTTTTATCACCTTATCAAGAACCTAACCAGTTTCCCCTTTATTCTCTCGTGTAATCACAAATAATTTCAAAACTCCTTGTTAATCAACATTCACCAAATTTCCCCTTCCGACGCTGGTTACCTTAATCTGTCATCGGTCACCAGACCAAAGTCGGTTACATTATATCTCCTACCGGACTTTTCTAAATTGACCTTAACACCCAAAAGGCCTCACAAAAATATCACCCAAGCCAGATACCCTACCTGAAGCCTCTCCATAGACCTTCCCATCTCTCTGTGCAGACACAGAGAGAACCTAGACAAAGGTTTATGATACTTTACAAAAAGCGAGATCAATATTATCCCTAACCGGTATCAGTCATAGATAAGCTGTCATCGGGTCACACTTGAATGACATCGGTATCTATTTCGGAAAATTGCCTCGGACGATAAGCACCCCAATCACCTAAATCAGCCCCAAATTGTAGCAAGCCTTACCTATACCCTTTCGATGACTTCCGGACCACCTACCCAACCTATGACATGACCCATGGCCTTTGTGAGTTTAATATCAAAGAATTTAAGTGGATTAAAAATGATAAGTAATCGAGATACCTAAATCGGACTACTAGCACTAGATTAATTTATATGCATGTTCAATTGTATATATATATATATATATATATATATATATCGATGGATTGAAAACCATTGATGAAGTGTCATAGTTCTTGGATTTAAATAACGCTAGGTAATCCGCTATCCTTTTGAAATTAAATATATTTTGTGGTCTTACTTTGCATATCGGGTAGTTCCTCCTCGACAAAAGGGAGTTCTTGCAATCAACTTGGATCATGAAATCGAGAACAAGTGCATAACCTTCAACCGACATCACAACTTGTATTCCTCATTGGCTTATCACCTTTATTTGTTTCATAAATTTGCTAAGAATCGGTGAAATATTTTCACACGCAAGGTGGGACCCATTTGGGGTTCCTTGCATTCATTCATTCTTAGGGAACTGTTGTATGTTTGTTTATTTTAAAAAGGAAGTTAACATTAAATTTTCTCCTTGGGAATCTTCTCTTTCTTCTATTTGTCTAAGTGAAATTTTTATTTCGAGACTAAAAAGAATCATTCTTTTTCTTCTTGCATCCGCATTAGTGAAATTCATTCTCTTTCCTATTCACTCTCTATTTACATCGAATATCACATTTTGATTTGGGTTCTAAAATACTTGCATTTCATACTTCTATGCTTGCATTTTTATCTCACATTAAACCGAGGGAAACCTATATGCTAGAAGTCATACCCACTAATGGTTGACATAATTAAATCATAGAGCACTTTCTCTTCTCTCTCTCTCTTGACAAACTACACAAATATAATTCACACATCTTCTTAAACAACACCTTACGGAAGAATCATCAGCGATCACATGATCGAGAGGATTGGTTGTGGGTGCCAATTGGTTTCTCTATCTAGTCATTATCTCAAAGAAAGGACCGCCACGAGAAAAACATAACTTGGAACCAACCTTAGATCTTACCTCTTTATAGGACACCTTCCCAACTAATTTTTTTTGTTATGATTCACAAGTTAGTCTTAAATAACATAGGCTAGAACATAAAATTCACTTATAGGATTGCATGTTTTTTCTTAGATTTTTCTTGAGTTGTGAGGTTACGTTCTTCATTTTCTTCTTCCTTTCACACTCCACCATCATATTTGGCACATTCGACTATTTTCGAGTGTTTCAAGATCCATTATTATCATACTCAGTTTTTTGGGTTGATATTTCATCTGACTTAATTCACAAAAATCAAATTTTCTTCACTTTTTCAAATTTCACATGTTGGCATCATTCATTCCAAATGACCATCATCGTTTACCTAACATTTTTTTAGTTTAAGCTTTTTTGTCATTCTACCAAAAACAACATTCATCACATCTTCTATTCTTTTTGAAGTTCTCAGGACATCATCATACCCCTAGAATTTTAAAATCATAGTCAAATACAACTTCTTTATTTCATTTTCATCAGTTTTTGCCTCATTTACAAAACTATTGATTTCCCAGTAACTAGTATTGGTTTCCCAAATCATCATTGGTCACTCTGTAACTGTCATCCGGTTAACCTAACTTCAAGTCGGTTCCTTTGTTTTAATTTTTAATTAAAACAACGAATTGATTTCACTTCCCAAAATCTATTCTCCTCCATTTTTTTGTTTTTTTGTGTCATTTATAGAGAACAGTTTACCAAGTCTATGCTAATTCACATGGTTTTGACTCGTATCAAGCCAATTCCCTTGTGTTTCACATTAGCCTTCAGCCACTTCCACCTAGCCCATCACCACCTTCCATCCTGTTGCCTATGGATCCAACTCAGCCCATCACCATTAGTATCGACAATGAGGAGTTTGCAAGACTCCTTGACCAGAATCCCACTACCCTACAATATTATCTCACCCACTCATCTACCGAGACTCCTTGGGATAGTTGGTATATGAAATTCCCGTGTCTATCCCTCCTACCCTCACCCCTAATTTTGTGTTAGCTACCACTAACTCGACATTACCTTCATCCTCCTTATCACATGTGGTGTCTCAACTGGACCTCACATCCTCTATAACTGCTGCACTTAGGGCATCGTAGTACTCGTGGTGTCAACTATTCCTTTTTCATCCACCTTAAGCATAGCTCCATCTACACCCTTTACCTCTTATGTAACGGTTGCATCACAACCACCCATGGTGTCGGAAACCCATACCCCATTCCAAAACCTCATCCTTTCCATCCCGTAGTCTCTACCCCTAATTACCACAAGAGTCGTTACGACTACCCCACCTACTTATACATATCACCAACAACCCCCAATCTTGTCTATCACTTATTCAGGATACCTTCCACCTACATCTATTCCCCCTTCATAGTTCTCAAACTTAACACCATCATATACTAGGATGCCATCCACATCATACATCCATCATTAACCTTCTTATAATGCAGGGGGTGCCCAATCATCACAACCCACCAACGACCTTATTAAGATGATGATGGAAAAGATGCAAACATTAGAAGCATCAGTATCTGGCTCTTGTAACTCTTTAACCTATGATGAAATCTATAATGAAACCATCCATCCATCTATTCCCATTCGCCATACCCTACGCATTGGGAAATGTCCAAATTTAACCGGTTCAACAGTAAAGAAGAACCACAACAACACTTGTGGTCTTTCAAACATGGGTGTTTTCTAATCACCCACGACAATGCTTACTCCTATGAACATTACCCATGTCCTTAATGGGACCCACATTAGACTAGTATAGTGGTTTGCCTTAACATTCCATTTACTCATTTAATCAAGTGTGTCAAACCTTCTTGGACCCTTTTTCAATCAATATCATCAAGAAGGTCACTATGACCGACTTGTACTCAAATCGAAAATATGACGACGAGTTTATCGCTTATTTTTTCACTCATTGGTGGAGCCTCATCAACTAGCTAACAATTTAGTTGCCTCAAGCCGAGCTTATAGATTTAATCACTAGATATTGTGGAAGGCACATCTCACCAAATCTACAAGTAAAAACCTTCATCGTACCTTTGACTAAGAATTTACCATGGCGCGAAAATTGAAAATTCATGCCATTAAAGAGAAGAAAATTCAACTATATAACAATGACTTTGCATTATAATCAAATGATGCCTCTTGTCTTCAAATCCCCAAAAATTATTCAAAATCCAAAGGATATGCCAATGCAGTAGTTCTTAAAGATGGCGCATTTAACCCATATAACCAAACAAAACCTTGATCTAATCTTTCTCCGTTCAAAATTTTCAGTTCAAATGGGAGCAATGAAAGTATACTCAATTGGAGAGCCCTATTCTTGATCTTAGAAAATCTTCTTAAGGCCGAAGTCATTGCTCTTCCACCTATAAAACCACATATTGGTTTTGACCGTGCTTGTCATATGCCTGCATGGTATAAGGAACATGATTCTTATAACTATCATCGTGTCAAATGCCATAGCGATGGTAATTGCATAACCTTCAAAAAAATTGTTCAAGAAATGTTAGATAATGAAGTTTTCATCCTGGATAACTTGAACGCACTAGACAATCAAAACTTGTATATCTTTAAGAATTTTTTTCCCTAATCATACACCATCATCTAATAAAAATGGTGAACCTTCAACCAATGAGAGAAATGTCCGTGAAGTTCACACTGTTTTTGAAGTCATACCAACCATTCCTCAATTTCATCGTATCCCCTCTATTGAAGGGATACTATCATGAGATCCTCTACCCATGGAGGAACATACCTCATCTATTCCTTCATCCATTGAGGAGTCCACTTCATCTCTCCATTTACCCATGGGGGAGTCCATAATTTTTGCCGATGCCATTTCACCGTCTACCTCGCAACCTAACACAAAATTAACGGTATTAATTCTCCTATCCATGGGAGAATCATTATCAATTTCTTCTCCACTGAAAGAAGAATCTACCTCACCCCACCTAACGTCTCTCCTACCCATGGGGGATCCTTTAGATGTGCCACTTCCTGTTGGAGACAATTCCCCATTAGCATTCCAGGATCCTATTGATATGCTTTGGGCTCTTTTACCTACAGAGTCCGAGGCTAACCAGTTCCTTGTCTCATAGACATATTTTACAAGGATTGCCACTAAACCAACAACATCTCCTCTTATAATAGTACCGTTTTCACGCCTGGTCGACCACTTGGATTATGTTGATAATTCCATGCTTTGGGGACACCTTCGGTTACCCTTTTTAACCCAAATGCAAATGTCACTTACTAATACCTCCACGATCTATCGAAGGTATTTCAAGTGACCAAATCAACCATGAACTTACCTATTGAAACGACTTCCTCTTTGTCACCCTTTCCTACATCCAAACCTTTACCCACAACCAAACCCATTCCTATGCCTAAGAACCTAAGTGCACCTAAATCTTCTCTCATATCTAAACCTATGACTATCTTGAGTGTCATGCCGACATCAAGCCTTGTCCATCCACCCGTAAAATTGGACTTAGCCACATCCTCCCAAGGTTGCGTAAAAATAATCCCCCACATAAAAATAAGATCCAAATTTTTAGGTTGTAGACACCAGATTTCACCCACCGCGCCTTTGTCACCTTCACCCCTTCCATATATCCTAGGGCCTCACTTATCAACCTTGGCCAAGAAAACACCTATCCAAGGAAAATAAAATATTTGCAGCCCACATCTTCATCAAAATACTTTATTACAGCTAACCTATCGGTGCAACGTACACCTTTATCGTTACCCTCATCTTTCTTATCACCTATACCCCACTAGCTACAATAACCTCATCACTACCTATGAGACTTCCATCTCTTCAACCTATACCTTCCACCTGACCTCTACCAGAAACCTTTACCACACCTCCATTATCACCATGGCTAGCTCATCCTCTTACATTATCCACTTTCCCTTCGCATCATGTTTGCTCCTTCACCTTTACCTAAGAAGGTGTAACTGAAATTGAAAAACCCACTACCCTCAGGAGAGGTAGTCAAGCCTACAATGCCTTCCATCGCTAGTTCATTTACCATGCCCTTACCCGGGAAGGTAAAACCCAATCCTAAAACAATACCACCTACAAAATCGGTGGTCAAACCCATCCCATCTCCAATTCCACCTCTTATAGTACCTCACACATCACAATCACCTACACTTCAATCCAAACCCACAGTTACCTCACATTACAATCCATTGGTAGGGTCTTACACTAACATTCTAGCCAACCTTTTAGAGATTGTTATAATCACATTACTCCCCTTAGACCTTACGACCCAATCAAGCCCAAACCAAAAGGGTTTGATGATACTAAAATTTACACCTACCATCATGTGTTAGGACATGATGTAGAAAATTGTAAGGCTCTTAAAACCATTCTTCTACAAATTTTTCCTCCTGAACAAAAATTTGATGATGATGATCTGTAAGACGAGGACCCATTTTAACCTCCACCTATCACTACACATACTTTTCCACTACCTATTCAATGACCTACACCACCACCTCCAAAATTCAAGATCAATATGGTCCATATAAGAGAAATAGCCAAAACCCCACCAAAATGCTAGTGCACCCTACTCATTTCGCAAGGTTCTTACCTGCACTGGGTTTTTGTCCATCATGTCATTATAATTTTCTTGACACACCTTCTCCATCTACCTCTCTTCCTCAGATCTACTTGATTCAAGTTACCACTCATGCCTAGAAAGAAAAAGGAAAGGAGAAAACAACTATCCCATCTACCAATCCTGTGCCTAACATACCATCTACACCTTCACCAAAAATCACCATTTAGGGACCCACATATCCTATTTTTGATGGTGTTTCCCATCGTATAATGATAAAACAATTGCACTAATCACCTCTAAAAATGTCCTTGTATAACCTCGTTAAAATTTTGAATCCCATCAATAGACCATCATGGAGGTTCTTCAATCCATCGAGGTTTTACCTAATGACCAGACACATGCAACATCCATTCTCACCACTCACCATGTAGCTTATCTCACTAATTCATCCCCTTCCTCTACACTTTCCACTACTCAACAATTAACTTCCCTTAGTTTCTCGACAACGAGATTATACCTCTCCAATCAGATGATCTTGATCCCGTCCTTTTCATTTTCAATTATATTGATAATATTAGCGTTTGGCACATTATATTCAATTTCAGTGCCAACATCAACATCCTATCCTCCCACACATACAATCAAATGCACATCTCTTTAAATAACATGCATAATAACCCAATTATGTTGTGTTCATTCAATGAAGCCATCACTTCAACTCTTTGCACAATCATCCTCCACATTCATGTGGCCCCCCGTATAATTCCAGAACTATTCTATGTCGTAGAGGGGGATTTCTAATACAACATGTTGCTTGGCCAACCTTGGATCCACGTCATGGGTTGTGTTCCTTCAACCTTACATCGGTATGTAAAATTTGAACACGAAGGACATAACTATACCATCCCCGTTGACCCTTCACCATTAAAAACCTGTAACATATTATACCAACCTAATGATGTACTTATACTAGTTAAGGTATCTACCACTATCGCCACTTCTTCTTCAACCACAACCCCATCCACCGATGTTGCTGCTACGTTTTCTAAACCTACCTCCTCCATTCCTACTTCCACCATAGCATCTATAGTTGACCCATCCACTAATCCTTGTAATTCTCAAGTCGACCAATGCTTCTTCCTCCCAATTGCCTAGTGATCATCTATTCTCGCCACCTATATACTAACTACGATCCCTTAGCGGGTGTTTTTCAATGTCTCACTCTAGGGAGTACCACTGCATACAACATCAACACATTCCTTACTTCTCAAGAGTATCGTAACCTTTTCCAACATCCTTGCTATGATCACCATGTAGGCAAGGATTTATCTTATGGTCCTCCTCACCTTCATACAAGCTTAACCTATGGGGACTGTCGACACTAAAATTTTCCTCCGTAATTTCTATTTTATTAATGTATGTATTAGGAATAGGATGTTGTTAAGTATAATTAGTAGTAGCATCTGATAGAAGATAACAGCACCATCAGTACGGTGCCACCAATAATGTGGAGTACGGTAACAGTCAAAGTACAATAGGAATGTTGTAAAAAGTAAATATTTGTCGTAAGTGGTCCGGTAATGTTAAAATGTCAAAGTTTGGGTAATTAGAGAAGTAGGGTCTACATGATTAGGAATTAGAAATATTATATTGGTAATAAAGACAAGGAGTGAGGTCATAAATATTTTGTGTATTTTATTTGTAAAAATTCTAAAAATGTGGAACCCATGTAAAATGATAAGGTTTATCTTATCTTAATGAGATAAGCTTACATGTACGGATAAGAGTTAAGGTATGGAATATGATTGTCGAGTGGATTTCTTATCCTATCTTAGAGATAAGATGGATAAGCTGGAAGTTCTATAAATAGAGAGGCCACCCCCTCATTTAGTATAGAAGGAAGTAGTGAGAAATATTGTAGGAAGTGTGCGAAGGAAGCCATCGGTTTAAAGGTGTGTTGAGGAAGCCATTAAGAGGTGTAATTGTAAAGTTTCTCCCATAGTCTTGGGGAAAGGCAAGTGAAGTCAATAACACTTGAAGTACCTCATGGGTGAGATTGTAACAGCTTTCATGTTAATATTATAATTTATTTTGATATTTTAGATTTGTCATCATTATGTCTTATCATAGTCGATGGTATTCTTGTGTTATGTTGTTGTTTTGTTTCAGATTACATCCACCAAACTAAAGGTTGTGCATTAGTAAATAATCATAGCACGAGGATTTCTGGTGAAGAATTATCATAGTGCCGGATTGGTGATGACAGGACTTTATACTACTACATGCTCACCCGAGCCACCTTCCTAAATGCAACCATTTTCTTCGACCTTCAATCCCTCACCAACCACCACTTAACCCGTAATTTCCTCCTTTGTTGTACATGGAAAGGCTTTAGCTTTAGGAAATATGAATAAGGCCACCGTCTTTGTCATCCCATGTACCACACGTAAAACACGGTGACCATAGTGGTATTGGATTTTTCGAACCATCTTTTAAGAAAGCCCACGTTGAACTCATTGAGGAAAACAAACCTGCTTCACCTCGTATACTAGCTTCCCCACCTTCACCCACGGAGTCTGTGGATCTAGAATCCATTCCTCCTAAATTTATTTTTCATAAAAACCATTTCCCTAGGACCTTTAACTTATAGACACAATGGCAAAGCTCCCTCTTCCTTCCCTTCCCATATCCTAACATGATCAATGATGATACACCTTCTATTAATGTCGTTCAATTTCGGGATGATGAGTCTATTCTCACCTACCTTTTTGTGGAAGATTATTATATTCATAGGTCATTTCCTTATGAGACACAAACTATGTTAAATGAATCGACCATCAAAATCAATATTAACACTCAGGATGACCCGCACATTCTAAAGATAGGACAATCTTTAGATGTTTCCGAGCAAGAAGATTTTACCTCATTTCTTCAAGATCATAGCAATGATTTTTCTTAGTCCTATGCTGATATGCCTGGTATTAACCCAAAAATTGTAGTCCACAATATCGTAACTATTCCTAAAGCTAAACCCATAAAACAGAAGTTGTGAAAAATGCATCCTCGCATTTCCCTTCTTTTCAAAGAAGAACTTCAACACCTTCTCTCGGTTTTCTTCATCCCACCCATTGATTATCTATAATGGATCTCTAACATCATTCTGTCATAAAAGGAGCAGTAGGACTTTGCATATGAATGGATTTCTATGACCTTAATTTAGCCTACCCTAAAGATGAATTCCCTCTACCTAGTATAGACTAACTAGTTGATCTCACCACCAACCATGAGATGTTATCACTCATGGAAATATTCTCGGGTTATAATCAAATATTACTCACCTGGAAGATCAACACAAAACCAACTTCATCACTCCCAGGGGGACCTTACATTATCGAGTCATGCCCTATGGCCTAAAAAATGCTAGTACTACATATCAATGGGCTATGACTTATATCTTTCATGACATTATGCATCGCATATTGGAAGATTATGTAGATGAACTTCTTGCAAAATCCAAACATCGAGGTGAACACCTTACTGATCTTTAAGGTTATTTTTATTGTCTCATCAAGTATTGTGTTCACCTTACACCTAAGAAGTGTGTATTTTCTGTCTTCTCGGGTAAAATCCTTGGTTTTATCATTTCTTTGCATGGCATAGAAGTCGATCCTGCTAAAATAAAGGCTATTCGTGAAATTCCTCCACCTACTAATGTTAGCCATTGTGTAGTTTGTAAGGCAAGTTGTAGTCTATCCATCATTTTATTTCACAACTTTACTCGACTCATTGCCACCCCTTTCATCATCTCCTCAAAAGGACGTCTCCTTCACATAGGACGATGAATGTCATAAAACCTTTGAGGCCTTAAAATAGTACCTCCTCTAACTACCTATACTCGTGCATCCTAAAGATGACCAACCATTTTACCTTTACATTTTTTGTTACGGATCATTCCTTGGGAGCCATGCTCACTCGTCATGATGAGCAACACAGGAGAAATTTGTTTATTATATAAGTCGTATGCTTTTGGATTATGAAACCAAGTACACCCATGCCGAAAAATTCAACCTAGCCTTAGTTTTTTTCACTACTGAAATTCATCATTACCTACTTAACCATAAATTTTTGTTGTCACCAATATAGACCCCTTACATTACATGTACGCTAATCTCTACCAACATTAGAGTGCTACACATTGGCTCATGTTTCTTGCAGACATAGACCACATATTCATTCATAAAAAATATATCAAAGGAAAAACTATCATCGACCAAATTGTAGATGCACCTCTCTCTAGAAATCAGTCCTCTAACTTTGATTTCCCAAATGAATCCATTCTTTGCTACCCTCTTGTTGGATAATACCATTTACCCAATCAAATTATTCTTTGATGATTCCAAATGTCACCTTTGTGGAGGTGGTGTTGGAGTTATCCTCATTCCCCTTGATGGTGTGCCTATACCTTTATCTTTTAAACTTGATTTTGAATGTACTAACAATATCGCCAAATATGAAGCACTCATATTAGGCCTTCAAACTTCCATCGCTTTAGACATAAAATCAATTAATATCTTTGAAGACTCTAGAACTGGTTGTAAATTAAGTCAATGGTATATACCGGTGTCGTAAAAAAATATTTCAAAAGTATAAGCATCATGTACACATAATTTTGACTATCTTTGACGTTTATGAACTTCAAACCACTCCACATTCCACTAACAAATTTGTGTATACCATGGCCTGCCTTACTTCTCGGATACTCACCTCAACCTTTGGTGAAAAATATTTGTCACAATAAATAGGCTCTAATCACTTTCCTATCTATTTCGAGATCTCAACCTTTTAGAACCATTCAATCCGACCCAAGTGACCTTTGGTACAAGAAATTTGCTGACTACCTTTCCCTTTTAGTTCTACCTCCAAACATTACTCGCATGACGGACAATGCTCCTTTCTCAAAAGTTTTTCTTGGTATGTCATACTGGTAGGCCTTCTTTATAAATGTGGCTTTGATGGTATCCTCTTGCGATAACTTATAATTTCTAAAATTCCCTACACCATCAAGGAAGTTTATGAAAAAATTTGTGGAGGTCACTTCAATGGTTTAGTTGTCGCTAAACACATTCTCTGCCAAGGATATTATTGACCAACCTTAAATTGTGATTGTTGTGATTATGTCAAAATTTGTGTGAAGTGATAGCAACATGCTAATCTTCATCACACACTTAGTCATGCCTTACGGGTTGCACAAGACCTTTGGCCTTTCTCTTAATGTGGTGTGTATCTTGTTGGAGAAATCAATCCCCATTCTTCATAGTGCCATTAATGTATTATTACCGCTCATGAACACTACAATAAATGGGTAGAAGCCATACCTCTTATTTTAAAAAAAGATGAGAAAATATGTGAATTCGTCGGTCATCATATCATTTTTTTGCTTTGGTGTTCCCCATCGTCTAATCACGATAATGGAAAACAACTCAAAATCTAAACTCTATGGAAGCTTTGTGATGCCTTTGGCATTTAACTCGATTTTCTTCACCCTACTACCCTCAAAAAAATGGCCAAGATGAATCCACCAACAAAACCTTAAACATAACTCTTATGAAAGTTGTGGATGATACTAGAAAGTATTGGCACATGTACATTCCTTTTTCCTTATGGTCTTACCATACTAGTATTCGTACCTCAAATGTAGCTATGCCTTTCTCTCTAGTCTATGGTACAAAGGTTGGATTACCTCTTGAAGTCTAGATTCCATCTCTTCATATCTCATTCAAAGAGATACTCAATGATGATGAATTTCACCAGGACCATTTGGTACAACTTGAGTTATTAGATGAATGTCATCTTAATGCTCTTAATCACATTCAAATTTACCTAAAATGTATAAAACGTGCCTATGATAAACATTTCCATGAATGAACACTCCAAGTTAGCAACCTCATCCTAAAATAAAATCAACATGTAAAAAAAAAAAGAGGAAAAAGTAAATGGGGAAAATTTTCTCCTAATTGGCTTGGATCTTATATCATTATTCATACCTATGGATCAGGTGATTATGGTTTGTCTTCACTTGAAGGTAAACCCAAACCTGAACCCCTCAATGCCTTGCATTCTTGATGATTCTACTATTGAATTAAGTCCTATATCACCTCTTGTCTATTGAAAACCCATCCCTTGAGCACCATTCACCTTGCATTCTACCTATTTTTAAGGATCAACGACTAAACCAGGATCATGTGATTACCTGTTACCTCTCAACCTTGTCTTCAATATGAGTACCACGAATCTACTCATGGCATGATTCTCATGGATACTTTTCATATTTTTCAAGATGGAATCCCATGTTCATTCATCACTTAAAACCTCTCCATCATAGTTAACCTCTGTGTGCTATAGTTTTGTCTTCAAACACAAGAGCCTATTTTCCTCTATAGTCTTGTCCATGACTTAAAAGGCCAAAAGAAAAACAATTTCAAAAGTAAAATGGGATTCCACTCCTTGAGTCAAAATTCCAAGCAAAAAGATAACTCCCTCAAAAAGGACATCTACACTTTCTATCTCGTGGCTATAAATAGACTACTCCCTCAAAGGACAAATATACGAAGCCAATGTATTGTACTTAGTCTATCATCAAAAGAAGACTATTCTTGCAAAAACTAAAATAAAAATATTCTGAAGCTTCCCGCATCGATCAGCTTCACGAAGACCTCAAGGAGATAAAATAATCATCCCACATAGACTTCCCACATCGATCGGTCTATCAAAAACAAAATAAAAATAAAAAATTAGCTTTTTCATCACAGACTTGCCTATTATGATCTTAGGTGTCTTGCTAAGTCGACATCTTTGTCTCATAAGTTAGGTTACACTAAAACCAACCTCGCTTTCACCTTATCACCTTTTCACCCTAATTTATCACCCATGCAAGGGATGTGCCACAAATGCAACATTTCATAATCATGAGACTTTCTTCACCCTTAGAATAGTCAATCATGAAAACACCTTTAGGTTCTTACATTCATAAGACCATCTATGGTATGGTAATTTTGTTTTGGTTCTTACTAATTAGGCGGTTATCTTGTCACCTCTTACCCACCTTAGTCATTACTTGTTGATTATTCTATACAGACGAAGCCATTGACATGTCAAATTAACCACAACTCAATGACCTCAATTCACTCCTGCCTTCATGACCTAGACTCAATCATGCCTAAGTGACCTAGAATCAATCATGCCCAAGTGACCTAAATGTAATCAAGCCTAAAACCTACTAACCCATTTCTCTACCTCATCATATTATTCGCTAGCTTATGGGAGAAATACATCGGCCTGAGGACCCTTTTCACGGGGCTATGTAGAAAAGACTACGAGGGTATGGGTCTATCATCACCAATCCAGCACTATGATAATTCTTCACTGAGAACTCCTCATGCTATGATTATTTACTAATGAACAGCCTTTAGTTTGGTGGATGTAATCTGGAAACACAACAACAAACATAACACAAGAATACCATAGACTATGATACGAATGAATCATGAAAAATCTTAAATATAAGTGTAAATTATAATATCAACATGAAATTTTTGCAATCTCACCCATGAGGTACTTCAAGTGTTCTTGACTTCACTTGCCTTCCAACAATAACTATGGGAGAAACTTCACAATGAATTCTTTAACACACCTTCTAAATGATGTCTTCCTTTACACACTTAATCATACAATATTTCTCACTACTTCCCTCTATGCTAAATGAGGGGGTGGCCTCTTTATTTATAGGAATTTAGGCTTATCCACCCCCTCTATCTCTAAGATAGGATAGGAAATATCTTCCGCCAATCATATTACATGCCTAAACTCTTGCCTTTACATGTAGGCTTATCTTCTAAGATAAGATAAACCTTATCATCTCACATGGGTTCCACATTTTTAAAATTTTCCACAAATAAAATACACAAAATATTTATGACATCACTCTTTGTCTTTATTACAAATATAATATTTCTAATTCTTAATCATGTAGACCCTACTTCTCTACTTACCCCAACTTTGAAATTTTAACATTACCGGACCACTTACGACAAATATTTACTTTTTACCACAACATTACTATTGTAATTTGACTATTCTGTACTTTACTTTATTGGTGGCACTGTACTAATGGTTCCGTTATCTTCTATCAGATGCCACTACTAATCATACTTAACAACATCCTATTCCTAATACATACATAATAAAATAGAAATTATGGAGGAAAATTTTAATGTTGACATTTTCCCCTTCCTAGCTTCTACTCCGTCCTCGGAGTAGACTATTCTGGTGCTTGGAAAATATTTAACTTGTCGTGGTTGACCCATTTCGTAATGGGGTGCCATCCAATTCCTCCAGTCGATATGTACCATTTTCATGCACAACTGCTATTTTGTAGGGCCCCATCCATTTGGGAAGAAATTTTCTTTGCCTTCTTTTTTTGTATTTGGAATCATATACTAGAACCAAGTCATTCACATGAAATGGAGACCAATGGATCTTTTGATCAAAGTATTCCTTTTTCTTCATTTTCTTCTTATAGCTTGTATCCTTTGCTATTTCCCTCATTTCCTCTAGCAAATGAAGATGCATCAACATTTCTTTTAATGAATCACTTTCATCCATCCTTTCCTTTTTCATAACTCACATAGTGGGAATATCAAACTGAATAAGAAGAATTTGATCAATGCCATAAGCCAATTGAAATGGGAGTATCTGTTGCTGAATTTTATGTTGCCCTATATGCCCACAATGATGCATGAATCCTTTTATCCTACTTATGTACCTGCAAGGTTGCATCTTTTGCTAGAATTTGACACAACACAAAATTTGTTCGTTCCACCTGTCCATTTGTGCTTGGCTTGTATGTTGTTGCCTTCCTGTGCTTAATAGAAAACTTGTTGACTAGGGATTCTACCACCTCATTAATGAAGTGGCTTCCTTGATCTATTACAATTTCTAATGGACAACCAAATCTAGTGACAATGCATTCATATATGAACCTTGCCACTTCATCCATGGAAGCTGTTTTCAATGGCCTAGCTTCAACCCACTTGGTTAAATAATATGTGGAAACTACAATATACTTATTTTGGCATGGGGTAGTTGGAAGTGGACCTACAATATCTATTCCCCACTTTTCAAAGGGACCAAGTAGAAGAATAGGGCATAATAGTGTTGATGAAGTCTTATGGTTACCATGTGTTTGACAAATATCACATGTCTTACAATAATTATAACAATATCTAAAAAGAGTGGGCCAGTGATAACCTACATCCAAGATCCTTCTTGCTATAAGTTGTCTAGAGAAGTGTCCTCCACATGTACCATTGTGGAATTCTTCTATCATCTCCTTCCCTTGATCATGTCCAACTACCCTCTTGTAATGTCCATCAAGTCATATTTGAAATAATACTCCATGCAGAATAAAATATGGATGACTGGCTTGAGTAATCTTCCTCTTAGTCTTTGCATTGGCACCATCAGAAACTTGAATTCATTCAGATAATTCCAAATATCTATGTATTCACTAGGGATTGTGTCAAGGGATAACAATGTTGCATCTGGGAAATCATCATCATCACAAGATGAACCTAAACCATCATAGGCTCGAGAGAGTGCATCTGCATTGAAATGCTTCTTTCCTGGCCTATCTATAATATCAAATTCAAATTCTTGTAGCAAAATTATCCATCTTGCTATCCTCCCTGATGGGTTAGGCTTATTTACAATATATTTTAAAGTCGATGATCTATTACAACTCTAAATTTCTACCCTAGCAAGTAATTTCTAAACTTCTTTTAGTAAAAATGATAGCTAGAGCCTCTTTTTCAGCTACAAGTATAATTTACCAAAGCTTCGCTGATTTGTTTGCTCCCAAAGTAAACTGGATGATTATTCCCATTTTCATCCTTTTGGCTCGAGTACTTCCTAGTGCTGCATCCGAGGCATCGTATACACAATGAATGGCTTGCTCTAAACTGGATTCTTTAAAATAGGTGAAGACACCAAAGCTTCATTCGATTGTTGCTTAAAAGCTTCATGTGCCTTATTTCTGGTTCATAAGTAACATCCTTCTTCAAGAAGCGGGTTAGTGGTGTGCAATCTTTGAGAAATTCTTGATGAACCTTCTACAGTAACCACATGGCCTAAAAATGATCTCAACTTACTTCTATTCATAGGAAATGGTAACTCTTTGATTTTTGAAACTTTATCATGATCAATACCAATACCATCTCTAGATACAACATGCCCTAACAAAACACCTTTAGAACATCCAAAGACATACTTTGTAGGGTTTAGTGAGGCTTTTACTTCATCTAACCTTTGAAATACTCTCCATCTAGTGCATGTGGTCCATCTTGCTCCCATAGATGTAAAATCATCCAGAAATACTACGATGAAGTTCCCAATGTAGGGTTCAAATACCCTATTCATCAAGCATTAGAACGTTTCGCAGAGCATTACACAACCTAAAAGGCATAACTCTATAAGCAAACATTCCCAAGGAGTGGTGAATGTGGTCTTCAACTGATCTTTCTCTTTTATACGAGCTTGGTTGTATCCGCTATATTTATCAAAACTATAGCACTCTCGGCTAGCTACTTAATCTAAAATCTAATCGAGAATGGAAGAGGGTAATGATCCTTCTTTGTTGCCTTGTTGAGCTTCCTATAATCAACAAAAATGCATAGTTTCCCATTCTTTTTATTGAGATCACAATGGGAGAAACCCATTCTGAATTCTCCACAGCAAATATGAATCCTACATCAAGCAACTTATCTATTTCTTCTTTTACAGTCTTGGAAAAATTAGGATTCATTCTATATGGCATTTTCTTTATGGGCTTAGCACCATCTACCATCTCAATAGAATGTTCTACCCAACTTACTTGACGGAGTTCCTTGTAATCAAAAGTGAATAGGTGTATGTACCTTCGAAAGAGCTGGAGGTAGCATTCCTTCTCACTCTCCATCACAACATCACCAATCTTTATTTGTTGGAGATGATCATCAATTTATTCTTTAGATAATTTTATGGGTTCATGAGTCGGTGTGACTGGAAGGATATCCATGACCGAAACATCAACCTCACTTTCTTCATCTTTTATGTCCACTTCATTGGTACTAGAGTAATCAGAGGATGTTCAATCATTAGTTTCATCACTTAAATCCATAGGTTCTACCTTATGATGCCGAGGGATCATGTTTATCTTCACCCTCTCTCTGCCACATCCAAGTGTCATGAAGCCTTCATTCCAATAGTTTCTTGCATGAACTCTCCTTAGCCATGTCCTTCCTAACAACATTAGGTATGCAACAGTACCATTTTTCATCACCTAAAAGTCTACCACACATACAACACCCATAACAGATATTGCCACATTTGAAACAACACCTTCTGGTTTAGTTTTTCCCTTATTTAATGACCTTAACATAAGTGTTGAGGGGTGATCAATTTTAAACCCAACATATTCATTATATATTCGGTCATTACATTAATCGCAGTACCTCCATAAACTAAGACATCATGAATTGAAATACCATTACATAATACCTCAGCTTGTGGAGCATAGGGATCCGCCTCTACCTCTCGAAATAGGGACCTCAACCTCCTTCCTTTGTTGAGCATTGAGTCCATTTCGTATCTCCACCTCTCTTCTCGAGAAGACATAGTTAGGAATTGACCATATGTAATATTTGCGAGGCCTTTTGGATAGATCTTCTAAGATGGAGTATGGTCCGTGTCCCCGTGAAATCAGAAAATCCTGCACACCTAACTTTCTTCTCCTATGTTTCTTACTAGTTTCTTATTTCATTTTCTTAGGATCATTTCCATCTTGGTTATCTTTTTCTTTCTTTCTTTTTTTTTTGTTACAAACACATCTGCTTCATTATTTATGCTCCTATATACTACATCAAAAGAATTCATAGGTGATTTTCCTTTATCATTATCTCTTGTACTAGATGTAGAAGCTCTATCTAGATAATTATACTTATAATGACCATTTTTATGACAACCATAACATACAACTTCAGAAATATTTCTTTTGGACCTCTATCTCCTCCCTGAGAACTAAATTCCTTTCCTTGAAGAAGATTAATAGTTAACTGACTCATCTTCTTGAGCAGATCTTCATACTCAGTAGATGTACTGGGAGAAATATTTTTTCTCACTGAGAGTGGTTATAGATTTTTTACCAAAGGTGTTGGTGTAGGCTCTATCTTAGTAGTAATTTCTTTGGGATCCTCTTCCATGCTTTTTTCTTGCCTTCTTTCAATCTCATTTTTTGTTTAATGGTAGTTGGATGGTCATACTTTGCTCGTTGTTGTCGATCTCGGCTTCATCCCAAGAATAAAATGCTTATAGAGGAGATTATCCACGCCATTCATCAACCCATCTGTTAATCCTTCCTTCCGAATCTGGGCATCGAGCTTCCTCCTTAGCTCTAGAACATGAGCATGATAATCCCTTATCTTCTCCTTCTCTCCTTGGGATAGCTTTGTGATATCGATCATGAGATCTGCATATTTCTATTGTTCACCAAATTCTTCAAGAAAACTTTTAGTTAATAAATCCCATGAGTTTTTCACATTATCACCTAGTGTTTCAAACCACCTAAGGGTTGAACCATCCAAAAAGGTAGGAAAAAATTCAGTCCATTGTTCCCTTCTTATGAGGCCATTACAAATGCAAGATCGTTTAAACTCTTGAATGAAAGAGGAAGCATCTTCATTAGATTGGGCTGAAAAAATAGGAATCTTCCCCATTTTTAAAAGTAACCACAGTGAAATACCAACCCACAAGTATAATCAACAAGACTTATATGCACAAATAATTGGAATCACTATAATAGAAAGTGACTTTACACCTTTCTACAGTAAAATAGGAATGACCACAGTAAACTATGGTAAAACTTGACTTACTGCGGTAAAAATTGACTTTCTTGTGGTAAGCACTATTCATTATAAAAGTGAAGTTCTTGTGGTAAATACTATTCACTGTAAAAAGTGACTTTACCATGGTAAGTAACTACTATGCATAGTAAAAACAAGGTTACTCTCAAAATGATTTACGACTAAGTGGAAATATCTCTCTAGAAAATCCACCAATGAGGAATGGTCCGCAATGGAACCAAAATGTCATCACCAATCCGGCACTATGATAATTCTTCACTTTGGGAACTCCTCGTGCTATGATTATTTACTAATGCACAACCTTTAGTTTAGTGGATGTAATCTGGAAACACAAAAACAAACATAACATAAGAATACCATAGACTGTGATACGAAGGAATGATGAAAATCTGAAATATAAGTATAAATTATAATATCAATATGAAATTGTTGCAATCTCACCCATGAGGTACTTCAAGTGTTATTGACTTCACTTACCTTCCAACAATAACTATGGGAGAAACTTCACAATGAATTATTTAACACCTTCTAATGATGGCTTCCTTTACACACTTACTCATACAATATTTCTCACTACTTCTCTCTATGCTAAATGAGGGGGGTGGCCTCTTTATTTATAGGAATTAGGCTTATCCACCCTATCTCTAAGATAGGATAGGAAATCTCTTCCGGCCAATCATATTCCATGCCTAAACTCTTATCTTTACATGTAGGCTTATCTTCTAAGATAAGATAAACCTTATCATCTCACATGGGTTCCACCTTTTTAGACTTTTCCACAAATAAAATACACAAAATATTTATGACATCACTCTTTGTCCTTATTACAAATATAATATTTCTAATTCCTAATCATGTAGACCCTACTTCTCTACTTACCCCAACTTTGACATTTTAACATTACCGGACCACTTACGACAAATATTTACTTTTTACCACAACATTCCTATTGTACTTTGACTATTACTATACTCTACTTTATTGGCGGCACCATTGACGACGTTGTTATCTTCTATCAGACGCCACTACTAATCATACTTAACAACATCCTATTCCTAATACATACATAATAAAATAGAAATTACGGAGGAAAATTTTAATGTCGACAAGTCCCTTAGAGGTTAGATCAGCCACTCTTTACCCCAACAAATTCCCCCCTCCCTTGATGTTTACAATTACCATTTCGCCTTACTTAGTTTGTATTTTTCATAAAAATTGGAAATTAAACAATTAACAAACATAAATATCTACCATTTTCTTACAACATCATATCATACATCCATCATTTCATAATTCCATGATATCAAATATCTTTGAAATATACACCATAACATACATATACATCATCATTTATTTACCATATTACCAATAACTTGGAAATTAAATCAAAACCAACAAACCTTAACTCCACCATGCCTAACTCACCTAGACCGAACCATGCCTAACAAACCTAAAACTCCACCATGCCTAACTCACATAAACTCAATCATGCCTATACATGACTTAACCATGCCTACCTAACCTAAACTCAACCATGCCTAATTGATTGAAACTCAACCATGCCTAACTCGACCTAAACTCAACCATGCCTAGCAAACCTAAAACTCTACCATGCCTAACCAAACTAACTCAACCATGCCTACATGACCTTGACTCAAACATGCATAATTCACCTAATTTCCATCACATACACAATAAAAATGTAAATTAAAATCATGTACATCATTAATATATACACATCACCATCTATATCAATAAAAATATTTGTGTATCAATACAAATGTACACAACTACAAGTAAATACAAGTATCTCAAGATGCTCGAGATACAATCTCACTATCTTCGACATGCTAGCTGGTATAATAATCACAATCACAAAAAAATCAAGTAAATCCTCACTATCATCAGCACACGGGATGATATATACCAAAAATCAATACACCAATCATATTAGGTGACTAATTGTCACTCCACCTAATATCCATGCTTGTCTCATCTATCTCCTCCTCCTCACCTCTAGCCGAACGAACCGCCTACACCTCCCCACCTAATATGGGTCTTGGCCTAATCTCTTCCTTCCCCTTACTTGGGACTAATCTATGTGAACTCATAGCCTCACCCCCGACCCTTCCTCTCGGGCTCACCGACCCCCGTGATCTTGAAACTATGAGTGTGGGATATAGTCCTCTCACACACTACCTAATGTGTCCTGTACTCAACATAGGAAGGGAAATATATCCCAGTGATAGTCGGATGCTCCTGGTGATACCATTCCTCACTCGAGCATCCCCGAACCTTGTCATCGACATCATACGAGGTGCTACCATAGGTCTTATAGAAACCTGTGAGCTCTAACATGTAAATGCTAGCCTTAGACCATGTACACCTGTGAGCCATGTCATCCTCCCCTGTACCATGGGACCATAGTGTGGGACCATGTACTTGAGTCCGTGGAGGTGTGTTTGCTGCAACCTAGGCCTATAAGGTTCACAACCTTAGCTTGTGTGGTCGCCAATGGCCCTACAAACTTGCTACATGTGCTGTAAAGTGGATAATTGTCCCCATCTCCATCTCTACCCTATGTGGGTGTCTCCGCCTTTGTCTTTACCTAGGCCTATAAGGATACTACATGTGCCATAAAATGGAAACTTTTACCTTTGACCCCGATAAGCTGCCCCTATAAAGTTGTAATCTATGTCCAGAAGGGTAGCCACCGACCCTACAAGGTATCCTCTGTACTATAATGGTAGCTAATTCTGGCTACCATGGCCTCGGTGGTGCCGCTTATATTTGTGCTACCCAACAATTCCTATATCCATCGGTGACCCCCACATCATCGATCTACCTATCCACCTCAAGATCCTACTACCATGTAGGCACACTTGGTTTTGGTAGAGACATAGGTCTCTCCACGTCATCTCTCTTGTACTATGGGAAGGGTGGAGGTACATCTTGTGGCAGCTCAAACTACTGTCTGACCCTATTTATAGGTATCATCTCGTGCTTGTCAGAATGATGCCCCTAAATCCACCTCAGCAGCTATTGCTCCTCTAACTCATCCACCATGTCCTTGTATGAGGGATAGCCAACATATTTCCTCCAAGCAATATCCACACCAGATAATCCCTCCAACAATTGTATGTAATATGAAACATGATGTGTGACCTTAGCCATCATGTACTGCCCACCAACTAGTACCCATCGTCTATATACAACTCTAACCAAGCCACCCACGAACCAATTAAGTTAAGGAAAACAAAATGGACGTACACATATGATGTTCTCATATGCCTAGCAATGTAGAAGAAAAGTGCAACATAAACTAAATCTTGCTGCAATATTCCATAGGACAACAACTCCTATACAGTTGCACTAGGAATGTCAAAGTGCCCATGCAAAATAGATCCACTCCACCATATCTTGGAGCACTCCCATCAATGCTCATGGGAATATCCTACCCTTGGCATCTTGTAAGGGGAAACAACATACCGCCTCCATCATCAAAACAACCAACGTCATCTCACGAGGATAGGTTGCATACATATCTTCGTAGCTAAGGCTTACGCTATGGTACCTCATCACACCCATTGCCTCCTAAACAAAGCCACTATAGGCTCCACTACGAAATTTGAAGAAATAAAATACACTTGCTCAGCCCACAATCAATAGCCATAGGATCCTGTATACATCCTCCAGGGTGACAGTAATCTCACCCATCGGTTTATGAAAAGTGATGGTTGCTGAATCCCATCTATCGATGAGTGCGACCATCAAAATAGGATCTTGAGCTACACACATATAGAATAAGATCCCAATCAATCCAACATCATGAATATGCTCCCACTCCTCCGTAGTCACACTCGAACATATATCTACCAACATAGGTGGTACTCTATCCTGCATACATATATGGTCACTAGCCCGCATCTAAAAAACATAAAATTGTTAAAGACATGACTACCTCAAATTACCAATTAACCCTAACACCATACCTAATCACACTAATCATAATTAACCCATTTACCTAATTCACATACAAACATCCTACCCTTTACAATCATGACTCATCACCTTAACATTATTTCACACACTCACATACCCTATATCACCAAATATTGTATTTTTACCCTTATCCCTCTACAAGAACTCTTCATTTACCCCTTCCCACTTATTTTCCTTTTATACCTAGCCCTTCTTACCCCTATTCCTCCTTCACCCTAACTAACACTGGTCTCTTTGACTGTCACTAGTTTTTCTTGACCGACATGGGTTCCATTTAACCAGTGTCGGTCACCCCAATCCTGATCGATGTTGGCCAAATCTAGCCAACGTTGGCTAAACCTAGACCATTTTCGGTCTTTGTTGCGACAACCAAAATCGAAAACCCCCTCCCCATTTCTTAAAAATTGGCAAAAACAACTTACAAACCTACTTAATCCCACCCACATCTACCCCACATTTATTTCTCACCCTACTTAGCCTATATTGGACCTTTTCCCCCTGATTTTGTTAATTTTTCACCCACAAATTCAAAATTAAAAACCCACCCAAATTTGTAACCAAAATAATTTCATCGATACCATCTTTAATCAAATAACACGATTGGATCGCCTCCTACCTCATCCTCGATGGTGTCTACATGGTGACACATCTGGTCACTACGCTAGTGGTCCATGCGACCCCTCTCCCACCTCTTCCATGCCAAAATCTACCTCAAATATCTCCAAAATCACACATCTCTAACTACTTTTGTGGACCCGTCTACTGTCTCCTCTCACCACTTAGTCACCTCCACCTCAACCTAGTACAATGCCTTGTCTTTTTCCTCCCCAACAAATGGACAAGTCACTCGGCTCTTTCATTTTCTAAAATTCAAAATCAATAATGATTCCGTAAAATATGAAATTTCCACCTTATAACACTAACACGAAATGAGTGGCATCGTTCACCCAAAGCGATGTCGGTTACCTTATAGCTGGGATCGGTTACCTCCAGGTGCCATTTCCTCCACATTTTTCCTATTTTGACCTAAACTCATTATTGTCCCATACCTTTTGGCCTTACCAACACTTCATAGACCCTACCCACAAGCCTAAATTACCCATACATTTCCTTAATTGCATTTAGGGACTTGTTATTTTACCTATACCTTAGAATTACTCATGCCATGACCTATAAATCTTGACCTGAACCACCTTATGTGACCTCTAAAATTTTGTCCTCGTTGTAGTTTGTGATACTACTACCTATGTGTTGTTTTAGCCTAATAACAATATATTTCCTATTGTCATGCCATTTATCCCGACCAAACCCATGGTTTACCGTATCATACCTAAACATTCCTGCACCCTACCTACGTTGTGTTTCCAAACCATATCCTATACCCTAGATACCTGAATCACTTAAAACTTGTTTGGATAAACCTATCGACCTTGGATAATGTAGAATTTTCAAGCTCTTCAACTTTGCACCGTGTTGCGAGTCTATACATGTGCATGCATTTGATTTCCATTACCCATTACCCAATTTGACCATGTCCCATTACATATTATCCGATTTGACCATTACCCTTTACCAAAAGTACCCATACCCTTCCCCACCTACCTTAACTTACACCAACTACACATTTATCAAACCACCCATCGACACCATATAACACCTCATCGGTTCTCGGTTAGAGGGGGATTACCTTCACCCACACTTAGGGCAACCTCACCTTTAACCTTACTTGGGGTAATCTCACTGTCACTTATATTTGGGGCAACCAATTCCTGTTTTTGTTAGCATCGCTTATCAATACAAACTATGCAAAAAAAGGGGAAAATGTAGACACAAAATTTGGGTCACACTCCCTTGTGTCCTCTTTCAAGTAGTCAACCTGATGTGTTAACCTAACCATGACCCCTTTACCACATATTCATATTAATTTAGTTACTTACAATTGAATTAATACCCATCCTCACATAATTTATTAATTTAATTACTTTAATTAAATTAATTTACACCTCACCTAGCCACATCACCCAACCACATCACCTAGACACCTCACCATGGACTTGTTCTTAGCCTATTAATTAACTAAGACTCAGTCTCCACTTATCCTAACCACTTGAGACTTAGTCTAACCCTAATATTAAATTCCTATTCTTTCTCTAACAACATGTCCGCTTATCTAAGCGTTAACCACCACTTTAGACTCAAACCAACAGGTAGAGCTCACCAAAAATAGCCAAGATCTACTATTTTTGGTAAATGTAGGATATCCCACCTTAACCAATGCTGGTTAACCCTCAACTGATGCCGGTCACCTTAACCATCATCGGTCACCATATATACAATTTGGCAACCTTTTTTCCCAATTGGTCACTTGAGTTTTGGGAGAGAGAGAGATATCGAATTCAAGCACGAACTAGAGTTTACTTAGCATCAAGATGACATAATACATCCAACTAGAGGTCCAAGCAAGTACGGGGCTGATCTAAAAGCTCTAACATTCACAATGACACTCGGGAAGAACTTCATGACACTAACCATCGGGTTCACAGATTGACCATCACCTTCCTTCACTCACCAATCTTATTGGAATAAGTAAGTGCATCTAATTTTGTCTCATTCCTGTACTTATTTATTAAGTTCTTTATCCCTTAGTTATTGGAACTTGTTATTCCATGTATTTCATGATCTCAATTTTCCATCCCATACCCTTATCCAACCACCATAACCTTCTAGATATTTATTCCTAACCTTTTACACACTTCTGAGTTTTTATCACCTTATCACGAACCCAACTAGTTTCCCCTTTATTCTCTGTGCAATCACAAAAAGCCCAAAACCACATGTTAATAAACTTTCACCAAATTTCCCATACCAATGCCAGTTACCTTGACCACCGTTGGTTTTCCCTTCACCGATATCGGTCACCAAACCAACGTCCGTTCTTGTATCTCTTGCTAGAATTTTTCTAAATTGACCTTAACACCCCAAAGGCCTCACAAAATCCCACCAAGCCAGATACCCTACCTGAAGCCTCTCCATAGACCTCCCCATCTCTCTGTGCAAACACAAAGAGAACCTAGACACCTATTTCTGATACTTTATAGAAACCAAGATCGGTTATCCCTAACCGGTATCGGTCATATCTAAATTATCATCGGTCACACCAGACCAACATTGGTCTTTGTGTCTGGAAACTTTCCTCAGACCAGTAAGCACCCTAATCACCCAAATAAGCCCAAAATTGTACCAAGCCTTACCTAGACCCTGTCTGTGACTTCCAGACCACCTGCCTAGCCTGTGACATGACCCATGAACTTTGACAGTTTAATATCGAAGCATTTAAGTGGATTAAATTTGATAAGTAATCTAAGATACCTAAATCAGACTACTAGCACTAGATTCATTTATCTACATGTTCATTTGTTATATATATATATATCAATGGATTGAAAACCATCAAGGAAGTATCGTACTTCGTATCTAGCTCATGCTAGGTAATCCACTAACCTTTTGCTATTAACTATATTTTGTGGTCTTGCTTTGCATTTTAGGTAGTTCATCCTAGAAAAATAGATTTCTTGCGATCAACTTGGATACGAAATCGAACACGGACATAAAATTCAACCGACATCACAACATGTATTCCTCCTTGGCCTATAACCCTTTATTTGTTTAATTAATTTGCTAATAATCCAATGAAACACACATAGGATATAAACTTGTTCCCATTTTCTATCTTTTCATGTGGAATGGGGATAATTCTTACATCACCATCGTGTATTCCAATGATTAATTCATTGGATCATGTTGAATTTATTCATGTCTCTAATTTTAGTGTGATGTATAAATGTAATGTTTAAACACGATGTAATTAATTTAAGGGATCTATATACCCAAAATGAGTTTGAGTATTAATCTTTTATTGCCTAAATGTTTGTGTAGAAAATGGTATTTCTAAGAATAAATTTTCCATCAAGGTGTAATTATTTTCATAATCAATAAATTTTATATTAATGTAACCAAATTTTTTTCTTTATTCGCATCATCATGGTGTGTGAGAAGGTTTCCCGATTAGTAAGATATATTTAAAGTAATAATGGTCTATAAAAATGATTTCCATCGTGACATGAGGATTAGATAGATATATTTTAATTCATCAAAAATAATTTTCCCAATAATAAAACCATTAATTTGGCTGCTTTACATAAAAAATGTAAAAATAGAGCATCATTATGTAATTAAGAAACATTACATCATATGAATTGGGATTTTTCAAGTCAAATTTTCAATTTTTTCAACCTTGTAGATTAAAGCATGTGAAATAGATTATAAATTCTTAGGACAAACCTTGATACCCTAAGAAAAATTATAATGCATGATATTTTCCCTAATGTAATTTTAATGACACACTTTTATAATTCATGTTAAATTTGTATTCATGCAATAACTAAAATATAATTTTGTAAGTATCTAACACGATTGTAAAGATTCACATGTTTTACAAATATATTGTGATTGTTATCATCTAATGTATCATGTTTTTAGTCATGGAATATTTTTGACATATCCTTTTGATATGTTTCACCAAAGCATTTTTATACAAAATAACATGGTCACATGATTTCCAAGGAGTTTTTAAAATGGTTTTGTGTTATCTGGAGGGATGCATGCAAAATATGGAGAATAAAAACCTCTTCCTATTTCAAATGATCCATGTGTGAGCCATTTAATCATGAACCTTGTTGTGAGACCGAACATTCCAAAACATAATTTGCATTGTGGTGGCTTGAAAAAGGTGCAAAGACCCCTCATAGGAAGATCAAAGAAGAGAGAGTGGTGGGAAAATTGGACACTTATAAGAAGGAGGAAAAAATGTAAATAAACAACATTAGGTGAAGGCATGATTCCACGCAAAAATGACTCGGCCCATAGCAATATCCGTCGTCCACTATCTCTTCCCTCTAGAAATGGTAGATTTGGGGAGTTTCAAGACCTTGATGTTTTTAGAGGCCTTTGTTGGCACAAGAGATTATATAAAATGAAATGGGGAGATGAATATGGGGTTGGGCATTTTAAAAAACAAAATGGTGATAAAAGGTAGATCTCGGAGGAAATAAACAAAGCTTTATAGAAGCTATTAAGTCCTTTTCCTACATCTTTCTAATCTTATGGCTTATGCCAATAACTCTCCTTTTGTTTGTTTTGGAGAAGAGGTTCTTAAAATTGAATTTCATATTTCGATAAAAATGGTCTTATTTTTAGATGTAATAATATCTACTTGGGTCTTCTAGAACTTCATGAATGGATCTTAACTCTTTCAAGGTTTATTATAGAAGGTAAACTAGAAATTTACCCTACATATAGAGATTTTTTCATTATTGTTTATGATAAAACCTGTGATAAAGATATGATTTTTGGAAAATTTTGGGATTTTTTAGTATCACTTTCTTCTTATGAAGTTTTGGTTCTCTCTGTTTAATGATGCGACTAAAAATTTCCATGTCAAACATGTTTGGATTCAGTTTCCATATTTTCCCCTCCAATTTTGGGGTAAGAATTACTTACTTTCAATTAGGAATACCTTGGGTAAATGGTTTGACATTGACCACAAATGTCTGAAATGAGTATGCCACATATGTACTTATATTGGTAGATATGAATACTTCTGTTGATTTTTCGACGTCTATTGAGATCAAATTTGAGGACAGAATCTAGAATCAAAATTTAGACTTTGAAGGGTTCCCCTTTAGATGAAGATCTTGTTTTTATGTTGGTCTCTTAGATTCATATTTTCATAAAGGGAAGAAACATGTTAAAAGTATATCTTACTAGTGGAGGATTACAAACCCTAGTCACTTTTATAGTGATTCAAAAAATACTTAAGAAAAGGATGATTTAGTTTTTAAGAATGAAGAGGACATTCAATACTCTACTCATGTTGAAAAGGATTCACTTGAGTCCTGAATTGAAAGTGAGACCTAATTCTCATCCTAATGTTTCAATGGAGTTTCCAACTCATATGGATAAGGATAAATTTGAAATTATCAAACAAATCCACAATATTGAAAATGTAAATTTGAACACAGGTGTTGGCTGGACTACTATGTGAAAACATAAGAAAGGGAAAATTGTTAATGATACCCTAAAGATGCATTTAAGATCTTATGGGAAGGCGTCTAAGGGATAATTTGAACGTTTTTTAAATTTTATATTTTTGTTGTGGTATTTGTTTGGTTGTGTTTTTTAGTTCCTCTTTTCACCTTTGGAAGAGGTAGTCCTATTCGATCCCCATTGATATATATTTTTCTCCATTAGAACATGTTGTCATGGGGTAGGGTCTCCTCAACCTTTTTTTACCATCTATCAAAATATGGTTTTATGTTGGAGTTTAGAATTTATCGTAATTTTATTATAACTAGAAAATCCATCCATGAGATAAACAATACTATACCCAATTGAAGAGTCAAGAGTAATATAAATATTTGGTAATGTAAATTCATTCGTGGGACATATTTTTCTCAAATATCTACGGTGTGTAATTTTTTAAAGTTTTCCATTCCATTTCAACGTTGGGGAAATATTATGAAGGAAATGAGAGTAATCCCTAAATTATTTAAACCTAATTTCTAATAACTAAATAAGATTTATTAATTTAATAGTAAAGAAAATTTTGGTTACAAATTTCAAATATTATACTTCACCGGCTTGATTTTAGGATGGAAAATATTTTTTTACCACAATGGATTGACATTGTCATTAATAATATCTTTGGATACATATCTAAGTTGAGAAAATTCCTTAAATTTAATTTTCTAAGAAATATGAATTTGAATATGAACTAGTAAGAAATTATCAAGTAGAGGTGAACATAAATGTATGGATCCATGTTGTATAATATATAACTTATCATTCTAATGATACATCAATATTTCTTGAAATATAGAATATAACAATTCATCATGATGAACAATTTATAAAGAATAGGTATCAAACTATCTAATATGGAGATAAGGGTATCATTTTAAATTATACAAACATGTTGTTGATGAGCAATATAATGAATTGTAAATTGATAAACAAGTACACTAATAGTGAAGTATTTCAAAGTATATTTTAAGATCTAACTCTAGAATGAGATATTGAAAGATTTGAGAAATTAATCAAAATTATTATTTGTATTACACAATGAATGTGATTAACTAAAATGTTGAATTTATTAAGTTAATATAACTAGGAACAACAATAAATAATAATACTAAAATGATGTAAATAACAACTAAATAAATATAAAAAGATACCCAAGTAACAAGGCTAATGAAAAATAAAACCCCTAATATGTAAAGAGGGGTTGGAAGGATCTTATCGACTCGTAGGATGATCTAGAATATGTCGTAAAATAGACTAAACATTCTAGAAGTAGAAATGAACATGCAAATGTCCTAAAAATTCTAGATCTAAATTGTTTAGTTGGAATGGGGCACTGGGAGAGGATCAAGGTGTATGTGGGTGCCCTATTCTATGTTATAGGTGCCCTGGTTTGTGCAAGAGGTCCAAAAACTAGATCTCCAAGGTTGGATTATGATGCGAGAACCCTCATTGTCTATTACACTAACTTCTCTATACTCGGTTGTATGTCACTTTGGTAATCAATGATGAAGATAAGACCTACAAAACCCCAAAACAAACATCAAAACCTAAAAAAGAAAGATGCATATGAAGGGGTCGACTCTCTTACACTATCACAATGGTGGACTTACTAACTAAACGTTGCATTACATCTTAGACCCAATGTAGTTCTATGTGAAAGTGTGTGCAATCATGCCCTAGGTTGTTTTTGCGCAGTCGCACTTTTTGAAAGTAGTGAGTAATAACTATGTGTAGAAAATGTAATAGAATGGTGGATGGAATAGAATAAACTTCCCTCCTATGCAGTGTGATGTAGATGAACCAACCTTGTGCCTTGTGATGGAGCTAGATGGATGAAAATGAGCTCTAGATGGATGCAACCTTAGATGATGATAGTAGTGCCTAGTTCTTGGTCCCTCATTATGGTATCATAACTTTATATTTATATGGCTCTCTTGTTCTAATTTTGTAATCAACCCCAAAATGGCTGACCACAAGAAATATAATTTTTTTAAACAGTTAAAGAGTGCCCAAAAAGTGGTGGGAAAATGGGAAAAGGATCAGGGCACCCGACTTGAACCAGGGCACCCGTCGGTGCCCCAGTCAAGGCTAAAATGATGGGAAAAGATGAAACATGTTGGTTGAGCATATGCTGAATGTGACGATAGAAAGCAAAGTAAAATGGCCAAAAGACGAGGGTTAATTAGTAATTTATTCACTCAAAAACCATATAAATAGTAGTATGAGACTGAGACTAAATAATGTCTAAAGTACATGATTTTGTGTCTACATTTTCCCCACTTTATGTTGGTGAGTGGAAATCTCGAGTAACATAAAGTAGATAGAGATACATACTGATGTCTATGAAGATTGTAGTAGAAAATGTCTCTGAAGGACTAGAAAAAACATGGAATGACAAAAAGATGATGGAGCATGGAAACTAAAGATGAAAAAACATAAAAAAAGTGATGAGAGTGAACCTAGGGTGGAAACAAGTGTGTGTAAACGATGTGTGTGATGTACACTGCATGGTTAGTATAGTGAGTTCTACCATAAAGTGTTCTTGTTGTTGCCCCCATTTTTGTAGTAGTAGTTTTTGTTGAATGCTTGTTTCTCATACGGATGGACCTGTAAGGAGAAAATGATCAAATAGTCAAATACGCATGTATATATGTGTAAAAAACACATGTAAAATATGCATGTATGTAAGAATAATGTAAAACATGTAAATGAAAAATGGAACATGTCTACTTGATCCATGTTGAGAGAAAGAGTGTAGAAGAGGATATCTGTCCGGGTTTTCTGGGTGATCCGACGCCATAGGCCGAAGGAATATAGGTTGGAATTCCATTGTATCATCAACCTTTAACTAATTCCCCTGAATATGTGTGAAGATATCCCTATACTATCTAGTTTTTGAGTGATCCGATGCCAATGGCTAAAGTAGTATAGGGAGGCACACGCACTTTGTAACCTCCAAGCCTCTAAATTCTCCCGAGAATGGTAATGGTAAGGACACCGTGTCTTGTAAAATTCGCTATATATGGGGTTCATAGAATGATTTAAACGCACTTGCTATATAATCCCATAATGCCAAGGAGGAGCCCGAACCGAACTATACCCACAATTCCAAAGGTGGAAAATGAACTGGATGTACCCACAATGCAAAGGGTATAAATTAAACTCGAACTATACCTACAATGTCAAGGGTGGAAACTGAATTGATTTGTCCTAAAATGCCAAGGGAGGAAAATGGGCGAGTACCGGTGTAGAAGCGTTGTGTAATATGTAAAAAACCCAAATGATGACTCCCCTCTTTGGGGGCACATGCAACATAGTTGATAGGAGAATGAGGCCTCAAAAGAGGACCAACCACATGAACTTTGTAACTCTTCCCTTTAGTGGAAAGGAATGCACTTGGTAGAAACAAATATATTCACAAACAAGAAGGCTATCAAAAAACAAGTGTTAGTACAAACAAACATGCATGTAGAAAGCAATGTGTAAGCTATGAAGCAATGTAGCAATGTAAACATGCAATAAGATAAAGTAGACCACCAAAGTGGGTTGTAAACATGGGACACCATTTACGATGTCACAAGACACACAAGGCCATCATGACCACATACAACAAACAAGTTTGCACACCAAACAAAGGGAAAGGCCGACATATAATAGTTAAAAAAAAGTAAGCACAAGCAATAGATAGCTATGGAAGAAAGTAATCTTGTGAAAAATGCTACACATGAAGCACTCGTTAGCATGTTATAAAATAACTAGTATATCAAAATCATGTATAACCATTTAATATAGAGTTCTAAGTACAAAATGAAACAATAACACCGTGAGAGACGAATGTGACTTCCCCATCAACTAGTGTAGGATGGGTATAAGGAAAGCATTTGTTCTACGTGAAAAATACATGTATCTGCGCTGAAAGTAGAAAAATACATGAACATGCATGTCTAAATGGTATAGATAAATGGCATGCAAGAGATCTAACTAGCATGTGTAATAAAGTGACCATATGTAAACAAATGTAAGAAAGAGTAAAAGCAACCCAAATATTTTAGATGATGTGGATGGATAGAATGGATTGCAAGATGAAATGATAGAATCTATGTGACTCGAGTGAATGGAAATGTATGTAGTGATTTTTATTTGGTTTTCCCCCTTAGCAGTCAAGAATGAATCATAAAAGAGTGTGCTTCATTAGGAAATAATTGAATAGTCTGTTGTGTGTCTAAGGTGCTATGATGAATGTGTTTGTGTGTGTTGATGAGACGTGACCTAGTAATGATGTGTGCATAAATCCCTATAGCCAAAGAGTATATGACGAAAATATGAATGAAGGAATGATGATTTATCCTAAAGTGTATATCACTACTAGATGAATAGAGGGAGTGGTGATGTAGCCTAAAGCATATACCACTAGAAGATGAACGAATTGGTGAGAATTTAGCCTAAAGCGTATGTTACTAACCTAGTAATGTCGATGATAGAAGGTTGGATGATGAATGTGTAATAATGATAAGGTCCGTTTGATTTATAAACCCTCGGCAATCTATTATGGATTGAAGAACTATAGGCATCATAGGGTGGTGAGTACAATGCATAGGATATAATGCGAGTATGTATGTGATAATATATGACCATATGATGTGTGATATGAGTAATATATGATGAATATTATGTAATACAATGTGTGTAACATAATGCTAGATATAATATTTATGATATGAAGATTACGTGAGAGTTTAAATACGCTTGACATATAGATGCAGATTAGTCAATGTGTGTAGCCTACGTGATGAGTATGGATGACCATATGATGAATCCTATGTGTAATGCAAGATGAATAATATGTAATGTATTTTTTTAGGTAGACTAGTAATGTGAAGATATGTGCTATGTAATATGCAAGATGAGGAGTACGAAATGCTAGACTCATAGACAATATGAGTGTAACACATATGATGAAAACTAGTATAGTGTGTAGACAATGTATGATGCAAGAATTCACAATGCAAGATGCGTATGTAGACTAAAATTTTATGGTGCATGATATGTAAGATGAGAAACATATAATGTAGACCCTAAGAGTATGATACATTTATAATGATGATTATTATAATAGATGATGTGTAGATGAAAAATGTCAAAATGATATAGATAAAATGTAGAGTGTATGATGTAAATTATAAGACATATGATGCAAAATGTGTTAAGCAAACTAGTGTGTAGTGTGTGGGGTTCATTTTTAGTAAGCCCTCAATAGTCAAGTGTGAACTGAAGTGCAAAAGTGTGTCATTGGGTAATGATTTATACTAGGATGTATGTATGACTATGCATGTTAAGATGAGTGGGGAGTGGAGTGAATAGGTAGAGCTTGATTGACCAAGGAAGGTACCTCGAAGTGATAATATTATGCTCATTAGATGTAGAAGGAGGAGATTTAGGAGCCCATTTAGATGTAACATTTGTAGATGGGTATAAAAAAAAATGTTGTGTAACAAATGAGATAAATCCACGATGCTCAAGATGTTTGATTCTGCATTGTAGAGCATGAAAATACTTTTCATTATGTCCATTGATTCGATGATAATTGAAATATGGATGCCCTTAATACTTAATAATGAGTAGGCGGTAAAATGATCAATTGATGACTAAGGAGCTCAGTAAGAAGGTCATGTTGTTTACTATTGTGCTAAAAATTAAAGGTTACGGTAATGGTATAACGTAAGGCTCACTAATATGAGCACATGTAACAAACATAGAATGAGGTGGATATATAGAAGGATAGCAAACATGTGATTGAGAAGCATCCTTAAGATGTTGAATTTAATATTTGAGAGATGTAATCGTGGATTTGATGGCCTTAAATTTGTCTTGAAATAAAGAATGTATATCTTGAATTGAGTCCAATAAGGGTTTAATAGATGGAGGAACACTAGGATTAGGGTCATCGAGATAGACGATGGAAGATATAATTTATTTTGTTCGGTGGCATATCTTTAGGGTGAAATATAGAGTCTAGTTCTCTTTGTAGAACAACTTGATAGTTGGGATACATTTTAAGAAAATTAGAAAAATGAACTTGAGGAAGTTTACGACCCATGAAAATAGAAAGATGAGGATCCAAAGCATAAAAGATGCGGGGTTCACGAAATGATTAACTAAAATGTTGAATTTATTAAGTTAATCTAACTAGAAATAACAATAATAACAATAGTAAAATGATGTAAATAACAACTAAATAAATATAAAAAAGTGACCCAAACAACTAGGCCAATGAAAAATGAAAAACCAAATATACAAAGAGGGTTTATAAGGAGATTATTGGATTCGTAGGCTGATCTATATTGTGTCACAAAATAGACTGAATATTATCGAAGTAGAAGGTCCTAAAAAGGCTAGATCTGAATTGTTTGGCTACACTGGGACACTGGGAGTGGATCAAGGCACTTGTGGGCACCCCTGGTCTCTACACGGGAGTTCCAAAAAGTAGACGTGCATGGTCATATGATGATGCAAAACAAAATATCTCTGTCACACTAACTTCCTGTACTGACTCATTGTATGTCATTGGTAATCAATGATGAATATGAGACCTTTAAAACCCCAAGAAAAGCATCAAACCCTAAAAAATATAGATGTATATGAAAGTTCCATCTTGTCCTTAGCTTCCACAATGGTGGACTTACTAATCGAGAATTGCATGGCATCTCAAACCTAATGTAGTTATATGTGTAAGTGTGTGAAATCATGTCCTAGGTTTGTCTTGTGTCGGTCACACTTTGTGAAAGTAGTGAGCAATAACTATGTGTAGAAAATATAATAGAATGATGGATGGAATAGAATAAATTTCCCTCCTCTATAGTGTGCTGCAAATGAACCATCTTTGTGCCTTGTGATGGAGCTAGATGGATGCAAATGAGATTTATATGGATGCAACATTAGATGATGATAGTAGTTCCTAGTGCTTGGTCCCTCACTATGGTCTCATAACTTAATATTTATATGGTTATATTGTTCTCATTTCGTAATTAACCTCCAAAAGGATGACCACAAGAAATTTAAAATTTTCAAACTGCTAGAAGTGTGGAAAATGTGGCGAGAAAGAGCGAAAAGGATCGGGGCACCTGACTAGGAACACGATGCCCATCAGCACCCCAATACAAGCCTGGATGCCCCGATTAAGGCTAAAATGACAGAAACGACAAAAGCAGTGCAAGGCGAACATATGCTAAAGGTCGAAATGATGATATAAAGCAAAGTAAAATGGCCAAAATGTGAGGGTTGGTTAGTAATTTCTTCACTCAAAAATCATATGAATAGTAGTATGAAAGTGAGACTAAATAATGTCTCATGTGCATGATTTTGTGTCTACAAGATGCATAATTTTAGACATTTAATATTTTTTCATATAAGTATGAGGATAATTATTTAAGAAAATTGTAATATATAAGATATTGTAGTATATGAATTTTGGAAGCATTATGAAATATTAAAAATAGATTGAGAAAACAAAAATGATTTTAAGAATGTTGAGGAATCAAATCTTAATAGGAGTTAAAAAATAGAAGTATTTAAAATGTATGAAAACATAAACTTTTGGGAATTATGATTAGTAAAAAAATATAAACATGGGTAAGTAGAGGTATCATTACATGTGATGGACATCATGAGAAGAGATACTTTACTTCCAATTTTATTAATAAGTTTCTTTATTTTAGAAAAATCATTAGGGATTTCTAAGGCAATGTTGTTAATATAATACATTTTTTCATCCTAATGTCTTGTTTCTAATTTGACATTGTAATAATTTTTTTTTAATTTTAATTGAAAATCTATCATAATAGACCCTAAAATAAACATTACACACATCTAAATAAGAAGCATTGATTTTTAGATGAAAACAGGAATCTAAATACAAGTAACCCTTATATGTTTTGTTTCAGTTTTTTGAAGTTATAAAAGGAAATCAAACATATCCAATTAACAATACATATTTCTTTAACTCAATTAATGAGGTTAATACTTTTTCTCATAGATGTTAGTACCCTCCTTTAAATTTTTTGTTTTCCACCATCTTGAAAAAAAAACATGTAAAGGATAAGTCATTAAAAGCACACAAAGTTTTTTAATGTAACATTTAAGGGCATGGGATATAGAGTTTCAATAAATAAACTTAAAAAGGGAATATAAAAAAATAATAAAAAATTGAAGAAAATTATTAACTAGATAGCTATAAAGAATGAAACATGTGGTTTCCAAAAAAATTTTAACAGAATAATTATTTTACATTAGTATGTAACATATATACTAATAAATTTTTAATATCAAATAGGACATAAAAATAATCTGAAAATTTATTTTCAAATTATTTCAAACATAATAATTTAAAAGAAGGGTTTGTATAGGAATATCTTATTTTATGTAAATATAGAAACAACTAGCAAGATAAGACAACATATCTAGCAATTTTATAACTAGATAGTGAGTGTTAAAATAACATCTTTGTGACTTGATAATATCATTAAAACCATCAATTCATTCTCTTAGGTCTGTTAATATACTCTTTGAGGACCATCAAGTAAATTTCTTTAGAATGTCAAATAACGTTTTAGGAAAAAATGGTGATATTTAACAAAAACTCATAGTGACTAGAGTGCCACACCAAAAATATCACTTAATATCCTGCAAATAAAAATATATTTTCCGATGACTACTACTTCACTCTCTTATTGTAATCAATTAACATTTATAACTTAGATGTAGCATATTTCATATCTAATTTACAAAATATTAATATATATGTCTCCAAAAAGTTTTTTCTTAAAGTGATCTACTTAATTAAAAAAATAACAAGAATTCATGGTTTGAAAAATTAAAATATAAAATAATAGTCTTTACGTGTTTGGTAAACCATAGTAGAGATGAAATTATGAAATATTTGTCAAGACCATTAATAAGGTACACTATCAATAAAAATACACTAATTATAATAAAACACTTAGATATAACTTTATCAAGATACTATATAGCAATGCAATGTCTATTCTATATTGAATGCTTGATGAAAACATATATTCTTCAATTTTTCTTGTCTTCAAACATTTTTAGTGATTTCATCTATTAAATATTTATTATTAAATGCAATAATACACCATTTTGTTTTATAAAATTCTCAAATATAAGTAAGGAACATATTGTTGTAAAAATTTACATAAAATTGGAGGGAAAACGATAAAACAAGACCTAAAATAACAAGGAAACGCAAAGGAGGGTTTATATAGATTTTAAACATATTTTGAGAGACACTAGAGTTTATATAGATTTTAAACATGTGTGTTTCAATTTTAACGAAACTTCTACCACCTGATGCAATCCTTAGATGATTAACAAAGAGCTACTTGAACTCATGGAATTAAAAGTGAGGAATAATTTTTGTTTGGGTAAAAGTAGTGCTAAAGAGTGGAAAAACCACACCTTGGTTATTAATCACTTATAACTTTAGAAAAAAATATGAGGCAAGATAATTATAATTTTTTTGGGGGTAAAATAAACAAGGATAAACATTTGATTTGTGAATTTGAGGAATCTTGCCTCTATTATGCGGATTTTCACGGGGATGGATGGTGTCTGCGTGGTTAGAGATACGAGATATAGACACCTTCAAACCTATAGGAGAATTTCCACAGGGGCTGATGGCATCTAGAGGAGGAATATTATTTATGTAGGAGCTTGGTTTTGAGGTACAAAGGGATATATGACCATGTGAGTCTAAGGTTGGAATGCTACAAGGTATTCTGGTTCTACATAAGCTATGAAACATTTTACATCATTAATTGCAACTATATTTTTAGGAGGATAATTCATGTTAACTACATTGGTCATAACATTTTCTTGCTTCTTATAACTTTCAATGACATTGTGATTAGGCATAGGATTAGAGAATATATGTAGTTTCTCATTAGCATAGTTGATAACTTCATGATGATCTTTTTGTTAAGCTACATAAGGAGATTTAATCTCTTGAAGAAATGCTCTTGAGTGATGGTATCATCGTCAAATTGGGGACCTAGGAAGGAGTGGATTGAAACCATTTGTAGTGAACACCAATTTTCATCGGAGTGACCCTAATTAATGTACTTTGCTAAGAAAACTTACTTTCATCATCCTAATGAGGAATAGGTCGACAGGGATCCAAGATTGTGATAAATGGATTAAGAAAGTTAAGTTTCAAATATTCCTTACTCAGTGGTTGATGATAGTAAGGATGACTCTTATTGTTATTATATTGTTGGTCAATGTTAAAAGCAATCCTATATGAAGAAGAGAAAAGAGGAATAGTATCATATATTCTATTGTCTATCACATTGTTATTCTCATAATGTTGAAGGATTTGGACTTTCTTGTTAGTTCATGCCTAAGGAGGATCCTTCTCAAATTCCCTCATGAGATAATATTTCCTTTTAGCTTTTTCAAAGGATTCTTCTAGGGAAGTGGGAGAAAAAGACCTCACCTTGTATTGAAGGCAAGGTTCAAGAGTGTAGATACCAATTTCTGGTACCCTTGTCCCCCATCCCACATTATCTCTCCCTCATTAATTCCATATTGTCCCCTTCATACACTCATATTTCCCTTCCCATTTTAAATTTTTTATTTTCTCTCCTAAATTCCTACTTCCCACTTAATTCCATCTATTTTATCTATTTCCATTTTTTCCTTACTCTAATCCTACCATTATTTAATCATCCCTTAATTCATCCCTAATTATATCTAACCATCCATTAGCTTATAAATTATCTTAATTCATCCAATTATCTTAATAAATCACCGAATTATTCATCCCTAACGTGAATCCTAATACTATTATGAGCACACCCCTAATTATATTTAACCACCCAGTAATCTATCCTAGTATTCTACCCATAAATATGCCCATTTATGACCCCTAGGATTCCCACCACCTAATTAAACCCTCCTTATCCTCCCACTAATCATTTACTACCCAGTGCCATTAACTTGCCCAAAACAGTCAAGGTCCCAATCTTAGTACTTTTTAGATCTCCACTCTCGAGATTCACATCACATGAACACCTCCCAAACATGTAGTTTGATCCAGTCAGCGACGAATCATGCGAGGTCACCATCGACCTTATTTATACACCTAAACCCCTCCTCTTAAAGGGATTAAAAAATTTAGATTTCTATCTATCAATCAAATTTGACTTGTTGTCACTTGAATCATGTACACGATGAATCATTGGATGATCCAAAGGTCTAACGTGGGAACATCCCCAAGGTGTGAGACCTTGGCTCATTGGGATGAACCTTCAAGAAGGAAACCTTATGTCTAAATGAATTGCATGTAATATAAAATTATACTGCAAAATATATAGTGCTATAAGAAAAAATAAATTATCTAATTCTTCGAGAGAAAAGGTAAAAGGATAACTGAAAATACATGAAAATAAGGTGATGCAAAAATATTTCTATTAATAAGTATATCAGATTCACAAGCCCAAAGTACTTCTATAGAATAATATATGACATGAACAACCTCTTATTATTTTCTTTAGCAAGAAACTTTATGAATATAAAACTTAGAAATAATAGAAGGGATTTTATTTATTCCACAACTAAGACAAGTAAGTTTCACAAATCACAACTTGTAATTTAACTAAAGAAAGATAATTAATATGAAGGAAAGATATATCATCACATACAAGGAAATAAGAACATTCACAAGTATTGAATGAGCTACTGAAATACACAACACGCAAAATAAAGGAAGGAAAAATATTGTTTCTATATGTAGTATTGAGGCTAAATCCTATATGTGAGAATTAAATAATGGGTAGATCCTCTTTACACAATGATGCAAAAGCCTTGTATTACATAATGCATTCCTCTATTTATCGATTAAGGAGATTGAGTAATCATAGCTACTCCCTTAATTATTACATGCTAAAAATATAATGTATCTACACTTAGGAAACAATATCCCACAAAAATAGGCAAGTGGTTGTGTAGGTTTGACTGAGTCAAACATCCATCTCGAAATGGTTCTATGGATTGGAAACTGTGCAAAAATAGAATCGAGGTTGAGCTAGGGCTAGCGCCACCCTCTTCTTGATTTTTATCAACTTCTTTTTCTTCTTCCCCAACTAATTTGTGCTTGTAATCAAGAAATCGTTTGTTTATTTCTTATACATCTTTATCATCATGTTCACATGCATAGTAGTTTAGGACCTCAACATATTCACCTTCTATGACTAGTTTTCATGGTAACTTCATGGTTTGACTTATGAATTTTTTGAGTTGGCTCAAGAAGTTATGATACAATACAAACTTATGAATAGACTCGAGACCAAAATACATTGTTACCTTGTTACCTTTATTAACTATACTCTAAAATTCGGTAAAATTTTTGTTCTCATAGAAGTGCATTAACATTATCATGAAGAAACTGTGATGCCAGCTAAAACAACCCACTTTAGACCCAAGAAACAACCTAGGATTAGTTAGAAAAATTATGGAATAAATTTTTTTGATTAGAAGTGTCTAGATCTAGGTTAAGACAACAATTGTCACTAATAGGTTCGAAACAATTTAAATCTATTATAACATATTTTATTTTATTAAAAATTATCGAGGTCACAAGGTCCAAATTTTAAGGTTAGAAGTTTGTGTTAGGTTCAGGGGGTAATTTATCCCCATACCCACTCTCTAACAGGCTTAGAGTTTCAACTTGATTTTTCTCACACTTAATGTATTCAAAATTTCCCTAAATCATTCCCATTGGATAGGAAATTTTCTCACCTTTCGATGATATAAAGAAGTCCTCCTAACTCCTTGTAAAACTCTCGTTGTATGGGTGGCGAGCCCACAGGGTGAAAAATTTCCCAAAAGGGACATGTGTGAAGTGGGGGTGAAAAACACTTTTTCAAGTTGGCGGGTCGCGGGTAGTGTTTTAAAGTTTCCCCATGCGGGGAAAAGTCCACATTTTCCCGCACCTCTATGGGTCCTCCAAGGACATGTGTTGGTCTCTAAGACAAGACGGGGTGAGGATGCGGGATGGGCGGGGTGGCGGAGGTGTTGGGAAAATTCACCAAGCGGGTGAAATATCCGGTTAGCACCCATGCGACCATGGGTTTTCTAAGGACACATGGTGCTTAACAAGCTGAAATAGGGGAGATAATGAGGAAGGGTAGGCGATAGAGAAATTTGGGGAGGTTCGCCGAAGGGGGAGATAAGGGGGAAGTTTGACATGTGGGCCCACGTGTCTGCGGAAGGATCTCACCTAGGTGAGGGCGGGAGTGCGGGTCCGCGGAGGGTTTTAATAAAATTTTCCATACATAAAATTATCAAAAACAATAAAGTCTATGAGGGTTCCACCCCTCTGCCGTGCCACGTGGCAACATCGATTGCATTGCGGGATGTCGGGTTGGCGGGGAAAATTTTAAAACATTTCAAAAAAAAATTTCCAAATTTTTTTCTAAGGTTTTAGGGAAAATTTTGGGGCATGGGCCTACTAGGGAAAAAAATTCCCAAATTTTCACACCAAAGAAAGAAAATTTCAGAGGGCCATAATTTTTTCTAGAAAGCTTAGATTTGGACAAATGAGGACTTTACGAAAAGCCCTCGGTGCCCTCTTTGCGTAGAAAAATTTAAATTTTACATTTTGATAAAGTTTGATGGGTCAATTTTAAGAAAACGTTCAACAAGATTTTTAAAAGCAAACTAGTATATTTTAAATTATAAATTTGGTTCAATTTGATCTCCTCCTTCACTCAACATGCCAAACAAAAATGGAGGATTGTTCAAAGAAGGATTCATGATGTTTTAGGAAGGTGATTTTGCTCAATTTATTTCTAATTTGGATTTTTCCAACAATTGATAGAAACCAAGGCTGCGAAATGACTGTGAATGGTTTGGGCCCAATTTTGCAATGTTTTAAATGATTTCCTTAAGTGTTTATTTTGGTCAAAATGAGTTCATTGATATTATAGCATGCTAGATTTCAATTTTTTAATGTTGATTATTAATTGCAAGTTCTAACTGTACATTTTAAATAAATTATTTACCCGTTTTAAAATTTACGGTGAGATCAAATTAAAATGGGTCCATCTAACTTTTTCATCTTTCAAGTATGGAATTTCATTTCTATTCTAGTCTAATACATTCAGTTGTTTTAATCAAACCATTCAAGATCAAAATGCAATATTGAATTCAATTTTATACATTTCCAAAAGATACTAAATACTATATTATTCCCACATACATTTCTTCCTTTCAAACAAAGATTTAACTATCTCTTTTGCCATACAATGAAACATTGAATTCATTCCATGCTAGCCTTAAATGTTTTCCTTCTTCAATCAAACATTAAAACAAGAATCCAGTTTCTATCTTTTCCCAAAATCATATATTTTAAACAAGGTAGAATAATACAATTTCAATACAACAATGTAATTTGATAAGGTAGTGCAATCTTTTATTGATTTCAATTATACATCTTTACATCTTTCAAAGTTTGAATGTAAATAACATATTTCTATTTCTTTCTTCCCAAGGAATAGAACAGAGTATAAACATCCTTCATAGTTTGAATATACAACTTTCATAACCAATTACAAACATCTTTTCTTCACAAAATATATTACAATTTCATCCACTTCAAAGTGGGAAAGGTTACAAAAGAATTTATTTCACAAGGGATAGTCAAAACTATATTTTCCTCTGTTATCAACAACAGCAAGAAAGTTTCCTTTTTCTTCCAATTTGATCAGAACAAAAGTGGAGGAAAGGCAACATTGTCCACCCAACCAAGACATCCAATGAAAGGAGAAGCCATCCTTTATCATTGGCCCCGAGCCCCAACCACAATGCAATAGGAAATGTATTTCAACTCATGGCAACAACAGGCTTCCACAAAACATACACACAACATTCTTTCAACATGCACATTTCAAATTAAAACATAGTTCAACACAAGACAACAGTTTACAACTACATTTGAAAACATTCAAACAGAACTTAGGCTTTATCATGCAAGCCAAAGGAGCAAGGACTATGGGGGAAGCTACTTATGCCTCCCAATGGGAATTAGACATCCACCTGTAACAAATCGCAAAAATAATTCATCACACATATCCTTATGCCCCCCACAATCCCTCCTTATGCCCCCCACAAAGTAAGAAATGTAAGCTATTTCTTTTCCATGGTGGATCCCAAACCCAAACTCCCTCCACAAGAATTTTGATGCCCTTTGTCATCCCCTTATTCCCCCATGTGAATTACCCATAGCCTTCTCCTACACCATTCGTATGGTAGTCTACCAAAATAGCCAACAAATAAACAAAACATACATGATTCACACAAACACAACAAGAATTAACAGCATAAGAGAAGAGCTAAGCTCCTACCTCTCCATGGTAGATTTTGTTTCCAAACAACAAGATTTCAATGCCAAAAATACAGTCCCAAAATCAGCAACCAATAAGCATGCAAAGTTCTCCAAATATTCTCCAAGAAAGAGCTCCCATCACAAGAAAATTGCCCCAAGGAAGCATGCAAAATGTTTCAACAACCCAAAACAAAGAAAAGAGTTTGAATTTTATAGAAGAGGGAAGATAAGATGATGATGTGGATCCATGTAGGATGCCACATCATACATCCTCAACTCCAACACAAAATTATAAATTTCATCCTCCAAAGCACAATAAAGAGGTGGGTTAAAATATGACAAATTACTTGCACACTTCTAAAATCCCACACCCAAAGGATTGAATTAAATAAAATGTAAGAAGAGTGTAATCAAAACTTGTAACATGATTAATAAAAATGCATTAAAAATGTCTAAATCAACCTTCCAACCATATGTATGGTTGGTAAATAAACTTAAGAGGTATGGGAGAAGTTTTACTTGTCCCATAAGCCTCAAAAACAGCCCCAAGGACAAATTCGAATTTCAAGGAGGTGGAGTGTTTCATACTCCAAAATCTGACTTACACAACTCTTACAAAACTCTTACACATCCCTTACATATTTAATACAAAGAGCCAACAACTTCCATTATTACTTTCTTATATCCAAATTTGATTTATTTAACTTTTGACCATATGTTTTCTCACATTAATCTACCAAAATTTAATTAAATAAAAGAAAGGGACACATCACTAATAAAATACATACAAACAATAATAAAAAGGAACCACACTAATAAAATACACAAAACCCATGGTCACATTCAAAGGTGATTCACCCCATGGGAATCCCTAACAAAAGGACACACACACAAAAAACATGTTGCCATGGTGACCTTATTGAATTTATCTAGAATTCCAATGTGGTTGGTTTCAATCCTCGATGTTTGTTGTGATATTTTAACTGTAAAACACAAATACCTTGTTGACCTTGTGGCCAAATCAGAACATCCAAAATGAATATAAATATAATTCCAAAATCATCTATATAAATGAATAACAACAACATCGAAGTAAAAATTATATCATTTAGTAATTTAATCAACAACTATATCATCATCATATAATGTCCATTTTCTAGGTCTACTCACAATATCCAAAATCACATGTCTGAACAACATTCAAACTATATCCATGTCAAATAGTATATCATCATCCACATATGAAGTGTCTCTAATAATCATCATGCATCATAACCAAATCAAGATCAACAATAATCCATGATCAAATGTCTAACATCATACTAAATCAGAACTATAATAATGTCCATAATGTAATCAACAATATCAAAATAAGCATCAAAAGGTGTCAAAGGGAAGTGGGCAAGTACATCCCCCTCCCCTTAGAATTAAATTCCTCCCTTGAAGTCATTTGAAACAAATGTGGAATCTGAACTCGTAATAAGGTAGCATCCTCCCATGTAGCTGCAGTCTCATCATATCTGTCCCACTACACCCGAACCTGATCAACCTCTCTTCCTCGAAGATGCAGGGTCCTACTGATCTAGGATGCAAATGGGCTCCACCATCACTTACCCCTGATCCTACACCTGTAATGATGTCCAATCTAGCACATGAGAAGGGTATGCAATATATTTCCTGAGAACCGAAACATGAAAAACATCATGTATGGTAGACAAGACGGGTGGCAATGCTAGAAAGTGGGCAAAGGGCCAATACACTCCAAGATCTCAAAAGGACCCATGAATCTAGGAGATAAATTAAAAAAATTTCCATAAAAGATATGGATCTTATGTGGCTTGACACAAAGGAACACCTTCATGCCCACATGAAAACTATGGTCAATCCTATGTTGATCTACATACTTCTCCTACCTATCATATGCCTCCTGCAATCTCTTCCGATCAACACCACCTATTGTTCCATGTCTTGTAGAAGAGATGGTGCAAGAGAGACCCCGTCCTCTAACTGTCCCCTAAGAGGTGTCCTACACTCTCTACCATACAAATCCGAAAAAGGAGCCATGCCTATGGAACTCTGAAAACTATTATTGTAAGAAAACTCCACCAATGAGAGGTACTCCTCCCATTTAGACTGGTGATCCATCACATACATCCTGAGTATGTCCTCTAAAATTTGATTCACCCAATTAGTTTGTCCACTTGTCTCAAAGCTAATATCTTTGTCTTGAAGTTGATTCTCGTCCCGAGGATGTACTACATGGTAGTCCAAAAATGTGAAGTGTACAAAGGATTATGGTCACAAATGATCTTCCATGGAATCCCATATAAACCGACAATCTCATCCAAGTATACCCAAGCCTTTGCTCTAGTTGTATAAGTGGTCTTCACCGGATAAAAGTGACCCACTTTTTCAATTTATCAAGCTGTGACCATGATGAGATCGTGGTGATATCTCAACATTGGTAGCCCAATAATGATATCCATGGAAATGGTGTCCCACTTCCATTCCAAGTATAGCATGGGGATAAAGAAAGCCAACAGGATCTTGATGCTTGGCCTTAACTCTCGAGCACTCTAAAACTCATGACACAAATTAGACCATGTCTCTAGGAAGTCCTCTCCAATGATACAACTATCGTAAGGTGGCATACATCTTCTTCACCTCGGGATGGGCTGAATAGGGAGCATGATGTGCCTCTACCAAGATGTCCTACCTCAAGCCTCCATTTTGGGGAACATAAATTCGGCCTCTATGCCTGAGAAGACCATTTTCCTCTAAGGAAAAACCATCAAAATTCCCCTCAAGGGGTCTCTGAGACTTGATCTCTGCTTAAACTACAATGTAGACGCTGTCAAGAGGAAGTGTTGAAGAATGCTACTCAAGCAAATCTATGCTCACTTTGAAGTGGCCATAGCTACATGTCTCCATTTGCTGAGAGTGTCTGTTACCACATTCTCCTTCCCTTTCACATGCTCAATCTCCATATCATACTCACAAAGAAACTCCATCCAACGCCGCTGATGAGAGTTGAGATTGGGCTACATGAAGAGGTGACGAAGACTCAAGTGAAATATCCTAAGTGTGAATCTATGACCAAGAAGAAAATGCCTCCATCTAACCAAAGCATGCACAACTACCACAAGCTCAAGATCATGAGTCGGATAATTGAGCTGATAGTCCTTGAGTTTGTGAGACTCAAAAGCCGCTACTTTGCCCTCTTGTATCAGCACACCTCCAAGCCCTGCTAAAGAAGCAATCATGCAAAAAAAGAACTAACCATGTGGATCTAGCACTATAAAAATAGGTCTTTGTAGTGAGACACTCCTTCAAAGTGTCTGAATTCTTGATCACATCTATCCGACCAAACAAACTTCTTCTCTTTCATGTGAAGGGAAGTGATAGGGTGCACAATCGAGAGAAGTCTCAAACAAATCTCTAGTTGTAACTTGCTAATCCCATGAAGCTGCGCACCTCAATCACTGTAGTAGGTGCTAGCTAATCCATAATGGCTCTAATATTGGAAGGATCAATGGTGGTACCTTCCCTTGAAATGATATGACCCAAATCTTTGCACCACCTGTGTGAAAGAAAGGACACTTCTTCAAGTTCCCATAAAGTTGTTGCTCTTGAAGACATTGAAGAACCTGGTGAAGGTGCCCCTCATGCTCCTCATGTGTATGTGAGTAAATTAAAATTTCATCTAGGAAGATGAGCACGAAGTGGTTTAAGAAGGTCCTGAATACCCCATTCATCAAACTCATGAACACTGCGGGTGCATTAGTTAAACCAAAAGGCACCACTGTGAACTCATAGTGCCCATATCTCATACGAAAAGCGGTCTTATGAATGTCCACCTCCAAAATCCTCAGCTAATGATAGCCTTAATTAAGATCAATCTTAGAGAAAACTATGGCTCCCTTAATCTGATCAAACAAGTCATCAAACAACAGAAGGGGATAACGATTCTTGATCGTTACCTTGTTCAGCTGGCAGTAATCAATACACAACTAAAAGGATCCATCCTTCTTCTTCACAAAGATCACTGGTGCACCCTAAGGGGATACACTAGGATGGATAAGGCCTTTCTCTAAAAGGCCCTCAAGTTGCAACTTGAGCTCACAGAGATCTAGGGTGGTCATCCGATAAGGTGCTTAAGAAATGGGATCTACTCCGGGAACTAGATCTATATGAAAATCAATCTCCTTGGGGGTGGTAACCCTGGTAGCTCCCCTAGAAAGACATCTGGAAAAGCTCTGAAAATGGGATGATCATCTAGCAATCGTCCACTAGACCCATCCTCTGACCAGTCACTGACTGTTACAACATACATCTGACAACCTCGTCGTACACACCGCTTAAGCTACATGGTGGAGATGGTGTGAATAGAAATGGGTCTCTTGACCCCGATATCACCGACCCAACCCCAAATCATCTACACAAGATATAACCTTGTGGTAACAATCCATCATGGCCCGTGTGTGCGAGATAACCAATCCATACCCAAAATGACTCCATACAAGCCCAAAGGAAGAATACGGAGATTTGAGGTAGTGGTGAAAGGTCCCAAATCCACTACACACTTCTTAAATAAGGAGTCTATAGATATCTTGGCTCTAGAAGAGATCTCAACATACCAACTAAGACCCGCCTAATCGCCACCACCCTCCATCACTCTACTAAAGATGCTGTAATGAAAGAATCAGAAGAACAAGAATCAAACAATACAAAGTTAGGAATACCACCAATGGTACCTATAGTCTCAATGACTGTAATCTAATGATATGCCTAGTGGTTCTCAACCACTACATAAATCTTGTGGCTATGTCCCATGTTGCTAACAATTGGCTCTAAGATCTCTATCTTAACCTTGTTATTAGGGTTTTGTGGGCGATATCTTAAAAAATGTCCAATAACTCCAAAACCAAAACATCCTCTTGACCCTCCCCAATGACTAGCACCTCTAATAGGTGCCCTGGAAGTCTATGGTGTGGATCCTAATGATTTGGCTATGGTCTACTGCGAGGTCTTTCTTTGTGCAAGCTCCCACTAAGCCGAGCTCTAGGTCTCGCCTGTGTCTGATGGGACCCCTAGGAGGAGGTCCCATAATCTGACCTCTTTATGCATTAGCTCTCTGTGGAGGTCTATGAGGTGGGTGGGACTACTACTGCTGGGGTCTAAATGATGACTATGAATAACTCTGTCCATCATGAGGAGGAGGTACTGACCCCCTTGATCTATTATCCTGCATTTGCTATATTCGGCACTTTGGAATTGGTCTCTAGCCTATTAAGTCTTCCCTTGAGTCTCCTCTACTATATATGCCTTATTGATGGTCTCGGCTAATGTCTTTGGATAATGGAACCTCAATACACCTCCAATGTCTAGATTCGGGCCCTGGATGAACCTATGAATGCACTGCTCAACCTATGAATCTGCACTGCTCATCTGTATGTACTCAACATACTTTGGTGTAGATCCGAAATATAATATCATAGTCTACTACTAAAAGAGATGCCTATTGGAGGTCATGGCAATTGTCGATCCTCTGTTGTATGAACCTCTGTGAAAAATATCTTCTCCTAAATCTCTCCTCAAATAGTTCCTAGAGTCACTATCTCGAATCAACATGGAGCTTCGCTCCTCTATCCTCCACCATAATATTGCTCCATCCCTCAATACATGGATTACAACATGAGCTTTCGTGTTACTAGAATAAGGACAAAGCTTTAAGAAACCGCTAAAGCTCACTATGAGGGCCTCGCCTAAAATCCACCCATGTCACCGAGTAATGTCATGGCCAAAGCTTTAGGATCTTCCCTGATGTGATCTATATACGTGGTCCGATGGCCTCTAGGTCTCTCTTCACATTCATCCTTAAGCCTAGGGCTCTGAGACCTCTCTCTACACTTTGAAACTTTGTTACCCCATCCCCTCGGTGGTGACCCTACTCGGGATGAGTCTGCGCATGGGAGTTCTCTCCTCTATGCTCCTCACCGGGTTCAGGAGATACCTAACCCTCAATGGAAGGGGCTCTGTCATGGCTGGTTACATGTTCTCCTCCTAATCCTCTATGTAGAGCGGCATTAACATCCTAAAGAGTCTGCAAAATCTAGGGTAGCATAGTTGCTACACCCTGATCTGGTGGTGGTGGTGGTGGTGGTGGTAAGTCGAGTCTATCTAAAAATTCCCCCACCCGTCTCGCACATTCTCCGCAGACAAAGTGAGAGTTAGTTCATTTTTCTAAGATTTATTCATTTTATTTCCACGTTTAATAAAATATGCAATTTCTAAAATAAGTTGTTTTCTAGATTTAAAAAAATGTTTTAGGTTTAAGTTTCATGTTCCAAGTTTTCTAGTGTGCCCAATGGTCCAAGATTTTGAACCACTACTCTGATACAATGAGTGATGCCAGCTAAAACAACCCACTTGAGACCCAAGAAACAACCTAGGATTAGTTAAGAAAATTATGGAATATTTTTTTTATCTGAAGTGTCTACAACTAGGTTGCAAGACAACAATTATCACTAAAAGGTTCCGGAACAAGTTTAATCTAATATAACATATTTTTCTTTTATTCACAATTACCAAAGGTCACAAGTTCCAAATTTTAGGGTTAGAAGTTTGAGTTAGGTTCAGGGGGTAATTTATCCCCATACCCACTCTCTAACACGCTCAGATTTTCAACTTGATTTTTCTCACACTTAGTGCATTCAAAATTTCCCTAAATCATTCCCATTAGATAGAAAATTTTCTCACCTTTCCGATGATATAAATAAGTCCTCCTAAATCCTTGTAAAACTCCCGTTATGGGCCACCGAGCCCTGGGGTGAAAAATTTCCCAAAAGGGACACGTGTCGAGCAGGGGCAAAAGCACTTTTTTGGGTTGGTGGGTCGCGGGGTGGTGTTTTAAAGTTTTCCCCGCATAGAGGTAAAGTTCACATTTCACCTATGCCTCCACGGGTCCTCCAAGGGCACGTGTCGGGCTCTAAGGCAAGGTGGGGAGAGGATGCGGGAAGGGCGGGGTGGCGGATGTATTGGGAAAATTTTCCAAGGAGGGGGAAAAAACTAGTTAGTTCTGTGCGCCCACCGGTTCGCCAATGACATGTGGTGCTCAACAAGACAAAGCAGGGGAGAGAATGAGGGAAGGGTGGGTAGTGGAGAAATTTGGGGAAGTTTTCTAAAGGGGGAGATAAGGGGGAAGTATGACGCGTGGTCCCGTGTATCTACGGAAGGGATCACATCGAGGCGAGGGCATGAGTGCAGGGCTATGGAAGGTTTTAATAAAATTTTCCAAACACAAAATTATGAAACATGATAAAGTCTATAGGGTTTACGCCCCTCCGCTGTGCCATGTGGCATCATCGATTGGCTCACGGGCCATTAGAGGCAGCGGGGGAAATTTTAAAAATTTACCAAAAACTTTTTCCAAAATTTTTCTAAGGTTTTAGGAAAATTTTATGACGTGGGCCCACCAGGAAAATTTTCCCAAATTTTCTTGCCAAAGAAGGAAAATTTCAGAGGGCCATAAATTTTGATAGAAAGCTCAGTTTTGGACAAACGAGGACTTTCTAGAAATCTCTCGGCACCCTCTTTGCACAAGAATCATAAATTTTAAATTTTGATAAAGTTTGGAGGGTCAATTTTAAGAAAATGTTCAGTAGGCTTTTTAAAATCAAACTGGTAAATTTTAACTTATAAATTTGGTTCAATTTGATCTCCTCCTTCACTCAACATGCCAAAAAAATGTAGGATTTTTCTAAGAAGGATTCAGGATGTTTTAGGAAGGTGATTTTGCTCAATTGATTTGCAATTTGGATTTTTCCAACAATTGACAGAAACCAAGACTGCAAAATGACTGTGAAAGGTTTGGGCCCAGTTTTGCAATGTTTTAAATGATTTACTTAAGTGTTTTTTTGTCAAAATGAATTCATTGATATTAAGACATACTATATTTGAATGTTTTAATGTTGATTATTAATTATAAGTTTGAATTCTACATTTTAAATAAATTATTTGCTAGTTTTAAAATTTACAATGAGATCAAATTAAAAGGGGTCCATATAAATTTTCATCTTTCAAGTATGGAAATTCATTTCTATTCGAGTCTAATACATTCATTTGTTTTAATCAAACCATTCAAGATCAAAATGCAACACCGCCTTCAATTTTATACATTTCAAAAGATACAAATCCTATATTATTCCCACATACATTTTTTCCTTTCAAACAAAGATTTAACTATCTCTTTTTTGATACAATGAAACATTGAATTCATTCCATGCTAGCCTTAGATGTTTTCCTTCTTCCATCAAACATTAAAACAAGAATCCAGTTTCTATCTTTTCCTAAAATCATATATTTGAAACAAAAGAATAATATAATTTCAATACAATAATGTAATTTGATAAGGTAGTGCAGTCTTTTATTGATTTCAATTATACATATTTACATCTTTCAAATTTTGAATGTAAATAACAAATTTCTATTTATTTCTTCCCAATGAATAGAACAAAGTATAAACATCGTTCATAGTTCAAATATACAACTTCCATAACCAGATATAACCATCTTTTCTTGACAAAATATATTACAATTTCATCCACTTCAAAGTGGGAAAGGTTACAAAAGAATATTTTCTCAAGGGAAAGTCAAAATTTTATTATCCTCTGCTCCAGATCAGTAACAAGCAAGTTTCCTTTTTTCCAATTTGATCACAAAAAAGTGTGGAAAGGCAATGCTCTCCACCCAATCAAGAAATCCAATGAAAGGAGAAGTCATCCTTCATCATTGGCCCCGATCCCAAACCAAAATGTAATAGGAAATGTATTTCAACTCATGGAAACAATAGGCTTCCACAAAACATAAACACAACATTCTTTCAACATGCACATTTCAAATTAAAACACAGTTCAACACAAGACAATAGTTTACAACTGCATTTGAAAACATTCAAACAGAACTCAGGCTTTATCATGTAAGCCAAATGAGCAAGGACTATGAGGGAAGTAACTTATGCCTCCAAATTGGAATTGGGCATCCACTTGTAACAAACCACCAAAATAATTCATCACACATATCCTTATGCCCCCCACAATCCCTCCTTATGCCCCCCACAAAGTAAGAAATGCAAGCTATTTCTTTTCCATGGTGGATCCCAAACCCAAACTACCTCTACAAGAATTCTAATGCCACTGGCATCCACTTATGCCCCCATGTGAATTCCACATAGCCTTCTCCTACACCATTCCTATGGCATTTTACCCAAATAGCCAACAAATAAACAAAACATACACCATTCAAACAAACACAACAAGAATTAACATCATAAGAGAAGAGCTAAGCTCCTACCTCTTCATGGTAGATTTTGTTTCCTAACAAAAAGCTTTCAATGTGAAAATACAGTCCCAAAATTAGCAACCAACAAGCATGCAAAGTTCTCCAAATCTTCTCCAAGAAAGAGCTCCCATCACAAGAAAATTTTCCCAAGGAAGCATGCAAAATGTTTCAACAATCCAAAACAAAGAAAAGAGTTTGAATTTTATAGAAGAGGGAAGAGAAGAGGATGATATGGATCCATGTCCACATCACACATCTTGAACTCCAACACAAAATTCAAAATTTCATTCTCCAAAGCACAATAAAGAGGTGGGTGAAAATATGACAAATTACTTGCACACTCCAAAAGCCCACACCCCAGAGGATTGAATTAAATAAAATGTAAGACGAGTGTAATCAAAACTTGCAACATGATTAATAAAAATGCATTAAGATGTCTAAAATCAACCTTAAAACCATAGGTATGTTTGGTAAATAAATTTAAGAGGTATAGGACAAGTTTTACTTGTCCCACAAGCCTCCAAAACAACCCTCAAGGACAATTTCGAATTTCCAAGGAGGTGGAGTGTTTCATACTCCAAAATATGACTTACACAACTCTTACACAACTCTTACACATCCCTTACATATTTAATACAAAGAGCCAACAACTTCCATTATTAATTTCTTATATCCAAATTTGATTTATTTAACTTTTGACCATATGTTTTCTCACATTAATCTACCACAATTTAATTAAATAAAAGAAAGGGACACATCACTAATAAAATACATACAAACAATAATAAAAAGGAACCACATTAATAAAATACACAAAACCCATGGTCACATTCAAAGGTGATTCCCCCATGGGAAACCCTAATAAAATGACACACACACACACAAAACATGTTACCATGGTGACCATGTTGAATTCATCTAGAATTCCAATGTGGTTGGTCTCCAATCCCTCAATGTTTGTTGTGATATTTTAACCTACAAAACACAAATACCTCCTTCACCTTTTGGCCATATCGAGAACATCCAAAATGAATATAAATATAATTCCAAAATCAATTATATAAATGAATCACAACAACATCGAAGTAACAAATATATCATTTGTAATTTAATCAACAACTATATCATCATCATATAATGTCCATTATCTAGGTCTAGTCACAATATCCAAAATCACATGTCTCGAACAACATTCAAACTATATCCATGTGAAATAATAAATCATTGTTCACATATGAATGTCTCTCTAATAATCATCATGTATCATAAGCAAATCAAGATCAACAATAATCCATGATCAAATTTCTAACATCATACTAAATCGAACTATAATAATGTGCATAATGTAATCAATAGTATCAAAGGGTGTCAAAGGGAAATGGGCACTACATCTCCCTCCCATTAGACTCAACTTCCTCCTGGAAGTCACTGGAACAAATGTAGAAACTAAACACGTAACAAGGTAGCATCCTCCCATGTAGCTACAATCTCATCATATCTGTCCCACTACACCGAACCGATCAACCTCTCTACCTCGAAGGCTCGGGGACCTACGATCTAGGATGGGAATGGGCTCTACCATCACCTACCCGTAATCCCGCACCTACATTGATGTCTAATCTAGCACATGAGAAGGGTCTACAATATATCTTCGAGAACTAAAACATGAAAAACATCATGTATGTGAGACAAGCCGGGTGGCAATTCTAGACGGTAGGCCAAAGGGTCGATATGCTCCAAGATCTTAAAAGGACCCATGAATATAGGGGCTAACTTAGAACCTTTTCCATAACGGATAGGGCTCTTGTGTTACCCGACATGAAGGAACACCTTCACGCCCTCATCAAAACTACAATCGATCCTATGCTGATTTGCATACTTCTTTTTCTTGTCTTGTACCTCCTGCAATATTTTCTGATCAAAACCACCTACTACTCCCCATCCCGTATAAGAGCTGGTCTAGGAGAGACCCTATCCTCTAGCCTGTTCCAACTAAGAGGTGTCCTACACTCTTTAGCATACAAATCCTAAAAAGAGCCATGCCTATGGAACTCTGAAAACTATTATTGTAGGCAAACTCCACCAAGTACATGTACTCCTCCCATTTAGACTGTTGATCCATCACATACATCCTGAGCATGTCCTCTAAAATCTGATTCACCCGCTCAGTCTATCCATCTATCTCGGGGTGATATGTTGTGCTGAAGTTGATTCTCATCCCGAGGATGTACTGCATGGTAGTCCAAAAATGGGAAGGGTACAAAGGATCACGATTACAAATGATCTTCTACGGAATCCTATGTAACTCCGACAATCTCATCCAAGTATACCGTACACGCTTGCTCTAGCTTTATAAGTGGTCGCCACCTTTGGAGAAAAGTGATCCAATTTTGTCAATTTATAAACTGTGACCATGATGGCATCGTGGTGATATGTTGACATTGGTAGCCCAATAATGACTTCCATGGAAATGGTGTACCACTTCCATTCCGGTATAGCATGCGGATAAAGAAAGCTAGCTGAATGCTGATGCTCAACCTTAACTCTCTGGCACTCTAAACATCATGACACAAATTGGGCCACGTCTCTATGAAGTCCTCTCCAATGATAAAACTATCGCAAGGTGGCGTGCATCTTCTTCACCCCGAGATAGGCTAAATAAGGTGCACGATGTGCCTCTACCACGATGTCCTACCTCAAGCCTCCATATCCTGGGAACATAAATTCAGCCTCTATGCCTAAGAAGACAATCTATATCTAAGGAAGATAATAAAACTTCCCCTCAAGGGGTCTCTGAGACTCGATCTCTTCTTGAACTGCAATGTCGAAACTATCAAGAGGAAGCTGTTGAAGAATCTTGCTCCGTAAATCTGTGCTCACTGAAGTGGCCATAGCCATATGTCTCCATCTACTGAGAGCATCTGCTACCACATTCTCCTTCCCTTTCACATGCTCGATCTCCATATCATACTCACAAAGAAACTCCATCCAATGCCACTGACGAGTGTTGAGATTGAGCTGCGTGAAGAGGTGATGAAGACTCAAGTGATTTGTCCTAAGTGTGAATCTCTGACCAAGAAGAAAATGTCTCCATCTAACTAAAGCATGCACAATTACCACAAGCAAAAGATCATGAGTCGGATAATTGAGATCATAGTCCTTGAGTTTGAGAGACTCAAATGCCACTACTCTACCCTCCTGCATAAACACACATCCAAGCCCTGCTAAAGAAGCATCTGTGCAAACAAAGAACTCACCATGTGGATACGACACTACAAGAATAGGTGCTATAGTGAGACACTCTTTCGAGTGTCTTGAAGGCCTGATCACATCTATCCGAACAAACAAACTTCTTCCCTTTCCTGTGAAGGGAAGTGATAGGTGTCAATCTGAGAGAAGTCGTAAACAAATCCCCAGTAGTAACCTGCTAATCCTATGAACCTGCACACCTCGGTCACTATAGTGGGTCTTTGGCCAATCCGTAATGACTCTAATCTTGGAAGAATCGAAGACGATAACTTCCCCAAAAATGAAATGACTAAAATACTACACCTCGTGTGAAAGAAAGCACACTTCTCCAAGTTTCGTAAAGCTCTTTGCTCATGAAGACACTGATGAACCTGGCGAAGGTGGCCCTCGTGCTACACAAACGTATGTGAGTAAATCAAAATGTCATCTAGGAAGATGAGCACACAACAGTATAAGAAGGTCATGAATACCCCATTCAAACTCAAACTCATGAGGGGAATTAGTCAAACCAAAAGGCACCATGGTGAACTCATAGTGCCCATATCTCATATGAAAAGTGGTTCTATGAATGTCTACCTCGAAATCCTTAGCTGATGGTATCACGAATTAAGATCAATTTTAGAGAAAATTGTGGCTCCCTTCATCCGATCAAACAAATCATCAATAAGCACAAGGGGATAATGATTCTTGATTGTTACCTTGTTTAGCTAGCAAAGTAATCAATACAAAACCACAAGGATCCATCCTTCTTCTTCAAAAAGATAACTGATGCACCCCAAGGGGATACACTAGGATGGATAAGGCCTTTCTCCAAAAGGCCCTCAAGCTGTAACTTGAGCTCACGAGCTCTGGGGTGGTCATTTGATAAGGTGCTCATGAGATAGGCTCTACTCCCAGAACTAGATCTGTATGAAAATCAATCTCACGTGGGGGTGGTAACCTCGGTAGCTCCCCTAGAAAGACATCTGCAAACTCTCTCAAAATGGGATGATCATCTAGCAATGGTCCACTAGACCCATCCTCTGATCGGTCACTGACTATAACAACATACATTCAACAACCCTGTCGCGCACACCACTTAAGCTACATGGTGGACATGGTGTGAATAAAAATGGGTCTCCTAAGCCCGAGATATCATATACTCAACCCCTAAATCATCTGCAAAATATATAACCTTGTGGTAACAATCCATCATAGCCCTGTGTGAAGATAACCAGTCCATACCCAAAATGACTCCGTACAGGCCCAAAGGAAGAATACAGAGATATGAGGTAGTGGTTAAAGGTCCCAAATCCACTACACACTCCTTAACTAAGGAGCCTATAAAGATCTTGGCTACAAATTCCATCTCGCATCCCAATTAAGACCCTTCCTAACTACCACCAGCACTGCATTGCTTTACTAAAGATGGTGCAATGAAAGAATCAAAAGAAGAAGAATCAAACAATACGAGAGGTAGGAATACGACCAACGCTACCTTTATTCTCAATGACTATACTGATGCTCTACCTCGTGGTTCTCAACCACCGTAAAATTCTATGGCTACGTCCCATGTCGCCAATAGTTGGCTCGAGATCTCGTGTCTTAATCTTGTTATTAGGGTTATGTGGGCGGTCTCTCCAAAAATGTTCAAGTAACTCCAACCAAAACATCCTCCTAACCCTCCCCAATGAGTAGCACCTCTAGTAAGTTCCCTGGAATTCTATGGCGTGAATTTTGATGATCTGGTTGTGGTTTGTTTAGGTCTCTCTACTGTCGAGCTCCCACTGACTGAGCTCTAGGTCCACCTTGTGTCCTGATGGGAACCCTAGGAGGAGGCTCAATACTCCGAACTCTATGTACATCAGCTCATGTGGAGGTCTATGAGGTGGGCGCGAATGCTGCTCTTCTTTGGGGTCTAAATGATGACTTTGAATAAATTTTTCCACCACGGGGAGGAGGTACTAGCCCCCTCGATATGATGTCCTGCATTTTCTTTATGCGGCCCTCGACATGGTCTCTATCCTGTTGGGTCTTCCCCCGAGTCTCCTTTACTTTACAGGCCTTCTTAACGGCCTCGGCTAATTTCTATGGACAATAGATCCTCTTGCACATCCAATGTGTAGATTCAGGCCCCAGATGAACCTGTGAATCTGCACTTGCTCATCCTACATGTACTCAACATATTGGAGTAGATCCAAAAATCTTCTCTCATACTCTGCTCCTGAAAGAGATGCCTGTCGAAGGTCATGGAACTCGTGGATCCTCTGTTGTATGAACCTTCATGACAAATATTTTGTCCTGAATCTCTCCTCAAATAGCTCCCAGTAAGCTGTCTCGAGAATCAATAGGAGCTTTTTCTCCTCTTTCCTCCATCATACTCCTACTCCATGCCTCAAGTAGATGGATCACATCACGAGCTTTCGTGTTCTAGAACAAGGACAAAGCTTCAAGCAACCACTCAAGCTCACTAGCTAAGCCTCTCGCCTAAAATCCACCAATGTCACCCGAGTAATGTTATGGTTGAAGCTTCGGGATCTCCCTCATGTGATATGTAATTGTGGTCCGACAACCTCTAGCTTTCTCTACATTCACATCACTAAGCCTAGGGCTCTAAGACCTCTCTCTACGATTTGAAACTCGTCACCCTGTCCCCTTAGTAGTGACTCTGCTCTGGCCGACTCCGCATGGGATTTCTCTCCTCTATGCTCCTTCATTGGGTCGAGGAGATACCTCCGACCCTAGATGGAAGGGACTCTATCATGGTTGGCTGCATGTCCTCTTCCTAATCCTCCGTATAGAGTAGCATTAACATCCTGAAAAGTCTGCAAAATCTAGGGTATGATAGCTACTACACCCTAATCAAGTGGTGGTGGTGGTGGATGTGGTAAGTCTCAGTCTATGTGAAAATCCCCCCCGCCCCATTTTCACCTCCTACATAGACCAAAGTGAGAGTTAGTTCATTTTTCTAAGCTTTACTTATTTTTTTTTCCATGTTTACTAAAATATGCAATTTCTAAACTAAGTTGTTTTCTAGATTTAAAAAAAAATGTGCTAGGTTTAAGTTTCATGTCCCATGTTTTATAGTGTGCCCAATGGTCCAAGATTTTGAACCAATGCTCTGATACCAATTGTGATTATAGCTAAAACAACCCACTTGAGACCCAAGAAACAACCTAGGATTAGTTAGGAAAATTATGGAATAAATTTTTTTGATTAAAAGTGTCTACAACCAGGTTGTAAGACAACAATTGTCACTAACAGGTTCCAGAACAAGTTTAATCTATTAGAACATACTTTTCTTTTATTAACAATTATCAGAGGTCACAAGTTCCAAATTTTAGGGTTAGAAGTTTGTGTTAGGTTAAGGGGGTAATTTATCCCCATACCCACTCTCTAACATGAGCTTAGAGCTTCAACTTCGATTATTCTCACACTTAATATATTCAAAATTCCCTAAATCATTCCCATTGGATAGGAAATTTTCCCACCTTTTTGATGATATAAAGAAGTCCTCCTAACTCCTTGTAAAACTCTCGTTATGGGGGCGAGGCCCTAGGGTGAAAAATTTCCCAAAAGGGACACGTGTGAAGTGGGGGTGAAAAACACTGTTTTGGGTTGGCGGGTCGCGGGGAAGTGTTTTAAAGTTTTCCCCATGCGGGGGAAAAGTCCACATTTTTCCCGTGCCTCTGTGGGTCCTCCAAGGACACGTTTTGGACTCTAAGACAAGGCGGGGTGAGGATGCGGGATGGGCATGGTGGTGGAGGTGTTAGGGAAATTTCACCAAGGAGGGGGAAAATCTAGTTAGCGCCCCCGCAGTTTGCTAAGGAGACTTGACGCTCAACAAGTTGAACTAGGGGAGAGAATGAGGGAAGGGTAGGTGATAGAAAAATTTGGGAAGGTTCACCAAAGGGGGAGATAAGGGGAATTTTGATGCGTGGGCCCGCACGTCCGTGTAAGGGATCTCACCGAGGAAAGGGCGGGAGTGCGGGGCCATGGAGGGTTTTAATAAAATTTTCCAAACATAAAATTATCAAAAATGATAAATTCTACAAGGGTTTCACCCCTCCGCCATGCCACGTGGGAGCCTTCGATTAGCTATGGGTCATCGAGGTAGCGGAGGAAATTCTAAAAATTTTGCAGAAAAAATTTCCAAATTTTTTTCTAAGGTTTTAAGGAATTTTTTGGGTGTGGGCTGCATGAGGAAAATTTTCCCAAATTTTCCCGCCAAAGAAGGAAAACTTTGGAGGGCCATAACTTTTTCTAGAAAGCATAGTTTTGGAAAAAGAAGAACCTCTAGGAAAGCTCTTGGTGTGCTCTTTGCATATGAATCACAAATTTTACATTTTGATAAAGTTTTGCAGGTCAATTTTAAGAAAATGTTTAGTAGGCTTTTTAAAATCAAACTAGTAAATTTTAACTTATAAATTTGGTTCAATTTGATCTCCTCCTTCACTCAACATGCCAAACAAAAATGTAGGATTGTTCTAAGAAGGATTTAAGATGTTTTAGGAAGGTGATTTTGCTCAATTGATTTCCAATTTGGATTTCTCCAACAATTGAGAAACCAAGACCTGTAAAATGACTGTGAATGGTTTGGGGCCGATTTTGCAATGTTTTAAATGATTTCCTTAAGTGTTTTTTGGTCAAAATGAGTTCATTGATATTATAGCATGCTAGATTTCAATGTTTCAATGTTGATTATTAATTACAGGGTTGAACTATACATTTTAAATAAATTATTTGCAGTTTTAAAATTTACAATGAGATCAAATTAAAAGGGGTCCATCTAACTTTTCATCATTCAAGTATGGAATTTCATTTCTATTCTAGTCTAATACATTCAGTTGTTTTAATCAAACCATTCAAAATCAAAATGCAATACTGAATTCAATTTTATACATTTTGAAAAGATACAAATCCTATATTATTCCCATATACATTTCTTCCTTTCAAACAAAGATTTAACTATCTCTTTTTCCGTACAATGAAACATTGAATTCATTATTGCATGCTATCCTTAGATGTTTTCCTTTTCCATCAAACATTAAAACAAGAATCCAGCTTTCTATCTTTTCCCAAAATCATATATTTTAAACAAGGCAGAATAATACAATTTCAATACAACAATGTAAATTGATAAGGTAGTGCAATCTTTTATTGATTTCAATTATACAACTTTACATCTTTCAAAGTTCGAATGTAAATAACATATTTCTATTTCTTTCTTCCCAAGGAACAGAACAAAGTATAAACATCCTTCATAGTTCAAATATACAACTTTCATAACCAATTACAACCGTCTTTTCTCGACAAAATATATTACAATTTCATCCACTTCAAAGTGGGAATGGTTACAAAAGAATTTGTTTCACAAGGGACAATGAAAATTGTATTTTCCTCTACTCCAGAATAGCAACAATTAAGTTCCCCTTTTTTTCCAATTTTATCACAACAAAGTGGGGGAAAGGCAATGCTCTCCACCCAGCCAAGACATCCAATGAAAGGAGAATCCATTCTTCATCCTTGGCCCCCGAGCCCCAACCACAACGCAATAGGAAATGTATTTCAACTCATGGAAACAACAGGCTTCCAAAAAACAAACACACAACATTCTTTCAACATGCACATTTTAAATCAACACATAATTCAACACAAGACAACAGTTTACAATTGCATTTGAAAACATTCAAATAGAAATCAGGCTTTATATTGCAAGCCAAAGGAGCAAGGACTATGGGGGAAGCTACTTATACCTCCCAATGGGAATTGAGCATCCACCTGTAATAAACCACAAAAATAATTCATCACACATATCCTTATGCCCCCACATATTTCCTTATGCCCCCACATATTTCCTTATGCCCCCCACAAAGTAAGAAATGCAAGCTATTTCTTTTCCATGGTGGATCCAAAACCCAAAATCCCTCCACAAGAATTTTGATGCCACTGACATTCCCTTATGCCCCCACATGAATTCCCCATAGCCTTCTCCTACACCATTCCTATGGCAATCTACCCAAACAACCAACAAATAAACAAAACATACACCATTCACACAAACACAACAAGAATTAACAACATAAGAGAAGAGCTAAGCTCCTACCTCTCCATGGTAGCTTTTGTTTCCAAACAACAAGCTTTCAATGCTAAAAACACAGTCCCAAAATCAACAATCAACATGCATGAAAAGTTCTCCAAATATTCTCCAAGCAAGAGCTCCCATCACAAGAAAATTCACCCCAAGAAAGCATGCAAAATGTGTCAACAACCCAAAAAAAAGAAAATAGTTTGAATTTTAGAGAAGAGGATGATGTGGATCTATGTAGGATGCCACATCACACATCCTCAACTCTGACACAAAAGTCAAAATTTCATTCTCCAAAGCACAATAAAGAGGTGGGTGAAAATATGAAAAATTACTTGCATGCTCCAAAAGCCCACACCCCAAAGGACTGAATTAAATAAAATGTAAGAAGAGTGCAATCAAAACTTGCAACATGATTAATAAAAATGCATTAAAAAGTTCTAAAATCAACCTCCAACCATATGTATAGTTGGTAAATAAACTTAAGAGGTATGGGACACGTTTTACTTGTCCCACAACCCTCCAAAAGCAGCCCCCAAAGAAAAATTCGAATTTCCAAAGAGGTTGAGTGTTTCATACTCTAAAATCTGACTTACACAACTCTTACACATCACTTACATATTTAATACAAAGATCCAACAACTTCCATTATTACTTACATCCAATTTTATTTATTTAACTTTTGACCATATGTTTTCTCACATTAATCTACCACAATTTAATTAAATAAAAGAAAGGGACACATCACTAATAAAATACATACAAACAATAATAAAAAGGAACCACATTAATAAAATACACAAAACCCATGGTCACATTCAAAGGTGATTCCCCCATGGGAATCCCTAACAAAATGACAAACACACAAAACATGTTGCCATGGTGACCGTGTTGAATTCATCTAGAATTCCAATGTGGTTGGTCTCCAATCCCCTAATGTTTGTTGTGATATTTTAACCGCAAAACACAAATACCTCCTTCGGCCTTGTGGCCATATCAAAACATCCAAAATGAATATAAATATAATTCCAAAATCATCTATATAAATGAATCACAACAACATCGAAGTAACAACTATATCATTCGTAATTTAATCAACAACTATATCATCATCATATAATGTCCATTTTCTAGGTCTACTCACAATATCCAAAATCACATGTTTGAACAATATTCAAACTATATCCATGTCAAATAGTATATCATCATCCACATATGAAGTGTCTCTAATAATCATCATGCATCATAACCAAATCAAGATCAACAATAATCCATGATCAAATGTCTAACATCATACTAAATCAGAACTATAATAATGTCCATAATGTAATTAACAAAGATCAAAATAAGCATCAAAAGGTGTCAAAAGGAAGTGGGCACTATAGAAACCTATAGTAGATGATTTCAAAACATCTATGATGGGATTAAGGCCATGAAATTACTATATTATTTTCTCATTCAAATTAGATATATCTTCCTAAAATGCTCGGAAATGAAACTCCATGGCTTGACAATACTTGAACAATTTTGAGGAATCATTAATTATGGACCTTCTCTCAAAATTAGATATAATTCAATGCTCCAGACCTCCTTCCGAGGTTTGAGTGTGAGATCTAAGTTGTCACTTTATTCCATAAGAATACCATCCATTTTGGAGATGGTTTCCTTTTCAGATTCAAGATCATTATACAAGTTGACAAAATCATTATTACTTGTTATCCTTCCGAAATTAAGATTTCAATCCAATCCCTAACTTCCCGACCCTCTTGTCTAATTTTCTCAACCATGGAGAATAAGTGTTATCAAAACCTATAGGCACAACAAGATTAGTTGTATAAATAGGGTGTGTTATCTTATGCAGGATGGCATTCAATCATTATACCTTTCCTTAGAATCATCCTTTGTGACATTTTCCTTGTCAAAGTTATCCATAAGGCTACCAAGAGTAACTTGTATAACCTATTTCTCACCTTCATGAGTATCCTTTCTAAGGGAATGATTTGAAATTTGATATTCTACTATAGTTATGTTTTCCTTTTATTTGTCGGTTGTTGGAGTTTCTATTTTAACAAATCTTTCCCCCGTTTCATACACCGAAAGGTGAGAGATAACCCTTGGCCTCTTTTCTTATCACTAGGAGTTTTATCTAAGACACTGATTTCAATGACATCTCCAATGGGAACCTTCTTCTTCTTTTTTAGAGTCTATATATTAAACCATGTAGGAATAAAAGAAGAAGATAATTTCTTAGATGACATGGGAACTATAATTGTAGTAGTAAACTGAATGGGTGATATAAGGGCACTTGTTGTAGTAACCATGGGTGGAAATGAAGAGGTGAAAAGTGGGGATGGAGTGGAAAGGATAGCCATGGGTGGAGAAAAATAGGAAGAATTATTAGAGAGGAAGTGAGGAGAGACTATTGAGGAAGGGAAGTTATTAGAGGGGAAATCAAAGCCAAAACCTCTCCAGATGAGAGAGAGGGAAGGGAAGAGAAGAATTGGGCCATGGTAGGGGAGGAAGTGATGGGAGTGGTAGAAATGAGGTGAGAAGAAATGGAAGACATGGGAAAGGAGAGAGTGAGAGGTAGAAGATGTTGAGGAGTAAAAATGGTGAAGAGAGGAGAGGAGGTTAATGGCGTAACTACAACGCTTGAGTTGTATTGGTTGGTGAAATCTTGATATAAATAATTTATAAGATAAAACTTTAGGAGGGAAAGATTCTGTAGAGGGAACCTTTTCTAAAGAACTTGGACCTCTATAGATAATGGTGATCTTATAAGGCTTCAGAGTAGGTTTGGAAGTGGAACTTTAACCTTTTGAATGGGTGGGGTGGTCCACCAGTGGTTGTAACTAAACCGGTGTAATAGGGAGTTGTTCTGATGCCTTTGGTATGATTATCATTGATATCATGCATTGGTGGGTTTGATTAAGGATTTGAGTTTCCCATTTTTCAAGTAGCTACACTCCTCGAGTGACCAATCAATTCATGGACATGGTTGATTCTTCACATTATTTTGATCATAGATGGGGTCCAAAACATGTCCATCATCTTGAAGACCCTCGGGAACATTTGCAATCCCATATTCGACCAATTATTGGAGAGTTAACCTTTCAAAGTCCCTTTATCATATTTTTACTTCATCTCTACAATTAAACGAGATATCTTCCCATTGTGTCATGTGAATACCAGCGGCCCATGTCCACCGAGTGAGCCCCAATAAGCAAAATAGACACATCGGTGATAGGTTTTCAAATTCATTAATTACATTTCTTCTCAACATTATTTTCTTTATATATAGATGCATAGGTATACCTTCCCGTAAATATGGAGAGCCAAACTCCTATCTTATGCTTGTAATGCTATATTTTGTGAAAATGCAACAATTGTCAAACTAACTCCAACAATATAATGAATTGTAAACTGATAAACAAGTACATTAGTAGTGAAATATTTAAAAATATATTTTAAGAGACGACAATAGACTGATATTTTGAAAGCTTTGTGAAATTAATCATAATTGTTATTTGTATTACACAATGGAGGCATCATTTTTAACATTTAAGATCATATCATATAAATATGAGGATAATTATTTAAGGAAATTGTAATATAGTATATTGTAGTATTATGAATTTTGGATGCATTATGAAATATAAAAATAGATTGAGAAAATAAAAAAATGACTTTAATAATGTTGAGGAATCAAATCTTGACAGGAGTTAAAAATAGAACTATTTAAAACGTATGAAAACATAAACTTCAGTGGAATTATGAATAATAATAAAAATATAAACATGGGTAGGTAGAGGTAGTATTACATATAATGGACCTCATGAGAAGAAATACTTTAAATTCTAATTGTATTCGTCATGTTCTTTATTTTAGAAAAATCATTAGGGATTTCTAAGGAATCCTTGTTAATATAATAAATTTTTTCATCCTAATGTCTTGCTTTTAATCTCATAATATATTTTTTCAATTTAATTAAAAATCCATCATAATAGACCCTAATATAAAAATTACACACATTACAATAAGGAGCATTTATTTCTAGATGAAAACATGCATCTAAATACAAATAATCCTTGTATATTTTGTTACTGATTTTTCTGAAGTTCGATAGGAAATTGAACATATCCAATCGACAATACATATTTCTCTAGCTCAATTTTAACGAGGTTGATAATTTTTCTCATACTTGTTAGTACCCTCCTTTAAAATTTTTGTTTTCCACCATCTTGAAAAAAACATGCTAAGGTTAAGTCATTACAGCCACACAAAGTTTTTTAATATAATATTTAAGGGCATGGGATATAAAGTTTCAATAAATAGATTTAAAAATGGAATATAAAAAAACCCTATAAATTGAAGAAAATTCTTATCTAGATAGCTATAAAGAATGCAACACATGGTTTGACAAAATAATTTAATAGAAAAGCTATTTTAAATTAGTATGTAACACATATACTAATAAAAAAATTATATCAAATAGGACATAAAAATAATATCAAAATTTATTTCCAAATTATTTCAGACATAATAATTTAAAAGAAGGGTTTGTATAGGAATATCTTATTCTGTGTAAATCTAGAAATGATTAGCAAGATAAGACAACATATCTAGGGATTTTATAACTACATAGTGAGCGCTAAAATAATATGTTGTGACTCGATTATATCATTAAAACCATCAATTCATTCTCTTAGGACTATTAAAATACTCTTTGAGGAGCACCACTCAAATTTATTTGGCATGTCAAATAATGTTTTAGGAAAAATGGTGATATTTATCAAAAATTCACACGGTGTGACTAGAGTTCCTCATAGAAAATATCAACCCAATCTCCTACAAATAACAACATATTTTCACTTGAGTACTAGTTCACTCTCTTATCAGAAGCAATTGATGTTTATAACTTAGATGTAGCATATTTTATATCAAATTTACAAAATATTAATATATATGTTCCCAAAAAGTTTGATTGTATTTTTGAGATTCATGAATTTTTTCTCTCGAAAGTAATCTTCTTAATTAAAAACTAACAAGAATTCATGGTTTGAAAAATTAAAATATAAATATTAGTCTTTATGTGTTTGGTAAACCATAGAAGAGATGAAATTATGAAATATTTGTCAAGATTCTTAATAAGGGACACTATCAATAAACATACACTAATTATAATGAAACACTTAGATATAACTTCATCAAGATATTGTATAGTAATGTAATTCCATTCTATATGAATCTCTATTATATTGAATGCTTGATGATAACATATATTCTTAAATTTTTAGTGATTTGATCTATTGGATATTTATTGTTAAATGCATCAATACACCAATTTATTTATTAAATTGTCAAATGTAAGTAAGGAACATATTGTTGTGAAATTTTACATAAAATTGGTGGAGAAAACGATAAAACAAGACCCAAAATAATGAGGAAACATAAAGGAGGGTTAAAAGGGTCTATATGAAACTCACGACCAAACATTACAATGTATATTTTAGGGGCCCCATGACTATACATGGATAATTCTTTGGGACCTAGAACCATGAAGGTATGGTACTTTGAAGACCATGAGAACATAGCTCAATTTAGAGGGGCAAGATAATGAGAGATAATGTGAGACATAAAAGTATACCATATAGAACACAAATAAAACACAAAGATTTTAAAAACATTCCAATTAGATAATAATTTAGACCAATAATATAAAAAATAATTGTATTCTAGAATAATGTAATTTATGAAATATAAATACGCCTTATGAAAATTATGTTCATTTACAACTTATTTATGTTCTTTAAATATTTATTTATTCATATTAATGATAGTATATATCTTTTATATCATAAACATGTAACGGCATGCTATTCCACTTTCTATATTATTCACATAGGGAATATTACACTTCCTCTATTATTGATAATATCATCTTTTATAAGAGTATATGTATTTATAACATGATTGTAATGAATATTATTATATTTTTCTATGTTAATCACTAATATTTTTTCTTACATTACACATGTCATGCATATAATCCTTTTCTTTTGAGATTCGTAATTGAGTTTGATTTAAAATCCCATACAAGGAAAAAATGCAAATCATGTTACACCGATATGGACTCTATATTATCAAACTATTATTATATCTTAAATGCACTTAAAATGTATTACTTAGTCCCATAATAGAGAAATAATTAGAATACTTCTTAACATTATATTTATATAAATTAATTTTTTTATCATTATATTAATCAAATTTCATCCAAAAATATTACATTATATAACACATTTTTGGAGACACTAGATTTCATATAGATTTGAAACACGTGCATTTGAATTTAAAAGACACTTCCACCACTTGATGTAATCCTTAGATGATTATCAAAGAGATACTTAGAAATAATTGAATTAAAAGTGAGGATTTTTTTTTTTTTGGGGTAAAATTAGTGCTAAAGAGTGAAAAAATCACACCTTGGTTATTAATCACTTATTCTGTAGAAAACTTTATTAGGAGAGATAATTAGTCATGTTTTGTTTGTGGTAAAATAGACAAGGATAAACATTTGATTTGTGGAATCTCGCCTCTATTCTACGAGATGAGAAAGATAAAGTGGTATCACTATGTGACTAAAATTTTGATTATGATGAGGTAACATTGAAGGTTTCATTAAATATTAAAGAGGATTAGATCCCTATGAAATTACCTTATGTATCAAAACAATTGATAAATAACATAAAACTATTAGAAGAAATGTTCTATCTACAACATTGGATTGGTATTTAATCCATGACAAGAGGCATTATGTAAAGGAGGGAAAAAGAGAGGAATTTATACGATAGAAAAATATTTTCAAAGTACATGGAAAAGTAAAAGCACCCTTGGATAATTGAGGGGTACATAATATGAAGACATTGGGGTTTCCCCCAATTTTGTAGTCAGTGGTACCAGAGGATTAGGATAAAATGATACTATGACATCATTCCTAGCATAACTATAGGCACTGGGGCACCTTTGGTTCTTGAAGTTAATCAAGTAATTGGTGGGACCGCAATTGTTGGTATATGCACTAGTGTAAAAAAATAATGGTCAGTGTGAAAGGAAACATAGGCATTGTTGCAGCCTTGAGTCACCTTACATTTTGTAGGTAAAATTACATTAGTGTCACTTTTACAGCTAGTGGTGGTACACTACCCATTGATAGGTGGAAAAGAAAGTGGAACATTGACACCATCGATGAGATAAATGTAATAGAAATCCATGTTCTTATATTGGTTGAGAGCATACTCTATTAGTGAGGCGGGGATTACTCTAAAGGCTTGAAAACTAAGTAAGACATCGAGTTGTCGGTTTGGTAGCTCCCTCTCCAATTTCCATCATTTAAGAGCATCCAGTTTGACCCCAAAATATCCTTTGCATTATCCATGTTGCAACTTCCATGATCCAAGTCTCTCCCGGATGGATTTTCTTTCCTCCCCAAGTGTTCATGTGGCCCACACCATGTAAATACATTGGCTCTAAATCTCAAACTTAACTTCTCCAGCCTCTACAAAAACACACAAACAACACTTGTATCATATCATATGAAGCACACGAGGAAATAATCTAAGATCATAAAAACTATAAGAAAATAAATACAAGAGTGAGAATTCATAGTAAGATCCATATGAATAGAGATCTCCTCAAATTGAAAACAAATTCTTTCCTTTGAGCCATGCAATGCGGGATGTGCTTTATAGATGGAAGATAAGGAATGTTCATATTGAACATCGCAGTCATTAAACGCTCATGGTGGTGAGGTGACATATACATGAGATCTAAAAAGGGAGCTTAGCCAAGATGTTGGGAAAATTATTCAAGAGGATCCAACCCGTCATGAATAGATTGTGCAATATCAAGAGAGTTTTTAAGTCCCCATAAATAGCTCTAAAAGGAGTATGAGTGATTAGGGAGTTTTCTGAAATTGATTTTTCTTATTTCTAATGCCATCATCCCTGTAAGTTTCATTTGAATAATGGTTGATGGTGTACGTGGTTAGAGATATGGATATAAACACCTTCACACCTATTAGATAATTTCCATAGGGGTGATAACTTTTAGAGGAGGCATATTCTTGCTTGGGGAGCTTGGTTTTGTGGTACAAAGGGATATATGACCATGTGAGTCCAATTTTGGAATGCTACATGGTATTCTGGTTCTATATAACCTATGAATTTTTACATCATCAATTGCAATTTGTATGTTTATGAGGATAATCCATGTGAACTACATTGGTTGTAGAATTTTCTTACTTCTTAGAACTTTCACCGACATTGTGATTAGGTATAGGATTGCAAAAAATATGTAGTTTCTCATTAGCCTAGTTGATAACTTCATGATGATCATTTTGTTGATCTCGCATCACGAGATTTATCCGCTTTAGTAAAATTCTCTCAAGTGATGACATCATAGTTAAATTGGGGACCTAGGAAGAAGTTGATGGAAACCATTCATAGTGAACACTAGTTTTCATGGTAGTTACCCCAATCAACATGCCACTAAGAAAAGTTACTTTCATCATATTAATGAGGAATAGGTCAAGAGGGATCCAAGATCTAGATAAATGGATTAAGTAAGCAACATTTCAAATCTTCCTTACTCAATGGTTGATGATAGTTAGGATGACTCTTATTGTTATTAGGTTATTGGTCAATGTTAAAAACAATCCTATTTGAAGAAGCAACAAGAGGAAGAGTATCAGAGACTCTATCGTATTTTGATTTCTTATTCTTAGAATGTTAAATGATTTGGAATTTCTTGTTAGTTCATGCCTTAGGAGGATCCTTTTCAAATTACCTCATGAGATAGTCTTTCCTTTTGGCTTGCTCAAAGGATTCTTCTAGGGAAGTGGGAGAAAAGAACCTCACCTTATATTGAAGGCAAGGTTGAAGAGTGTAGATACTAATTTGTGGTACCCTTTTTCCCATCCCACGTCCAATCTCCCTCATTACTCCAAAAATCATATTTCCCTTCCCACCTTAAATATCTATTTTCTCTCCTAAATTTCTACTTCCCTCTTAATTACATCTATTTTCTCTATTTCCATTTTTTCCCTACCCCAATCCTCCCATTATTTAATCCACCCTTAATCCATCCCTAATTATATCTATTCATCCATTAGCTTATAACTTATCTTAATTCCTCTAATTATCTTAATAAATCACCACATTATTCATCCCTAATTCCCATCCTAATATTATTATGTGTACACCCCTAATTATATTTAACAACCCATTAATCTATCCTAGTATTCTACCCATAAAAGTACCCATTTATGACCCCAAGGATTCTCACCACCTAATTAATCCCCCATTATCCTTCTACTAATTATTTATTCACCCCATGCAAAATTAACTTTCCAAACATTATCAAGGGACTAATTGTAGTCCTTTTTAGATATCCACTCTTGAGATTCCCATCACCTCCACCTCATAAACTTGCATTCCATTCAAGTCACAAGCAACTCATGAAGGTCACCATTGTCCTTATTTATAAACCTCTACCCCTCATCTCAAAGGGATGAGAAACTTTTGATTTCTTGCTAGATTACAAATTTGACTGTTGTCACTTGTATCAAACACTGTTGAATCATTAGATGATCCAATGCAACATGGGAACATCCCCAAGGTATGGGACCTTGGCTCCTTGGGATGAACCTCTCAAGAAGGCCAACATCCTTCTAAAATAAGTGCATCTAATATATGATTAGACTGTGAAATCTATAGTGCTAAAAAACAAACTAAATTATCCAATTCTTTGGAGGAAAAGGTAGAGGAATAACTTAAAATACATGAAAATAAGGTGATGCACCAATATTTCTATGAATAAGTAGATCAGATTCAAAAGCATAAGGTACTTCTACAGGATAATTTATCTGATATCCAAAACCTCTTATTCTTTTTTCAGCAATAATCTTCATGAATATAAAACTTAGAGATAACATAAGGGATTTTATTTATCCCACAACTGGGACAAGTAAGTTTCATAAATCAAAACTTGTAATTTAGCTAAAGAGAGATAATTAGTATGAAGGAAATATATATTAACACATACAAGGAATTAATAACATTCACAAGTATTGAATGTGATACTTAAATACAAAACATGCTAAATAGGTGAAGGAAAAATATTTTTTTTGTATATAGTAATGAGGCTAAATCCTATATGTGAGGCCTTAAAATGGACAGATCCTCTTTACAACATGATCCAAAAATCTGTTATTACATAATGTATTCCTCTATTTATAGATTAAGGAGGTTGAGTAATTATAACTACTCCCCTTAATTATTACATGATAAAAATAGAATGCTTCTAAACTTGAGAAAAGTCTCCCACAAAAATAGGCAAGTGATTGTGTAGGTTTTACTAAGTCAAACCTACATCTCGAATGGCATTGTGTTTTGGAGAATGTGTGAAAATGGCATCTAGGTTCAGCTAAGGCTAGTGCCATCCTTTTCTGATCTATATTAACTTCTTTTCCTTCTTCCCCAGCTAATTTATGCTTGTAATGAAGAAATAATTTGTTCATTTCTTATAGATATTTATCATCAAGTCCGCATGCATAACAATTTAGGACCACAACATATTCATCTTCTTTGACTAGTTTTCATGGTAACTTCTTTGTTTGACTTATGAATTTCTTGAGCTAGCTCAAGAAATTATGGTATACTACCAACTTATAAATAGAGTCAAGAAAAAAATACATTGTTTCCTCATTACCTTCATTAACTACAATCTTGAACTAGGAAATAATTTGTTCTGCTGGAAGTGCATCAACATTCTCATCAAGAAACCTATAGTGGATGATGTCAAAAAAATCCATGATGTGATTGAGGCCATCAACTGCCTCGATTATTTTCTCATTCAACTTATATATAGCTTCCTACAACATTCAAAAACAAAAATCCATGGATTAAAAATACTCGAACAATTTTAAGGAATCATCAATGATCCCTTGTCTCAAAATTAGATCAAATTAAATGCTCTATACCTCCTTCCAAGCTTTGATTATGAGATAAAAATTGTCACATTATTCCATGAGAATACCATCCATTTTGGTGACGGTGTCCTTTTCATATTCAAGCTCATTATACAAGTCGACAACATCCTTTATTACTTGGTTCTTCTTCTTGAATTAAGATTTCAATCTAAGCCCCAACCGCTCAATCCTATTGTCCAATTTACTCAACCATGGGGAAATAAGTGTCATCAAAACTTATAAGCACAACAAGATAAGTTATATAAATAGTTTGTGTGATCTTATGCAAGATGGGGGTCAACTATTCTACCTTGCCTTTGATCTCATCCTTTGTGACCTTGTTCTAGTCAAATTTATCCATACGGTTAACGAGAGAAACCTATGCATCTTATTTCACACATTCATGAGTAGCCTTTCCAAGGGAAAGATTTGGAATTTGATAGCCTGCTACATGAGTTATGTTTTCCATTGATTTGTTGGTAGTTGGAGTTTCTATTTAAACAAATATTTTCCTCGTTTGATCAAAAACAAGGTTAGAGATAACCCTTGGTCTCTTTTCTTATCACCGAGGAGATGAATTTAAGAGGACGAGGTCAATGATATCTCTAATGGGAACCTTGTTCTCTTGCTTAGGAGTCAATCTGTCTATATCTCTAGGTAGTCCCTAAGAGATATTCTTAGATAAGGGAGCTCAATTCCAATAGGACGATAGATTCGATTACGAATACTAGGGAGTAGGGTTTCACACTGTAAGAGTGTGAATGGAGGTCCTATAATACTAGAAGTTTGGGTGGATTTAGAAATGTCGGTTGGGACTGTATTACTCACCATATTCTCCATGATTCAAACCATTGTTTTGTTAGTGGCTTTCGCTTACCCATTACATTATGGGTAATATGGTGTGGAAAACTTTAATCTTATTTTAAAGCAATGACATATATCCTAGTCATCTTATTCTTGAATGACTTGTTGTTATCAATAAATTTTTGGCCGAGATTCCATACTGGAAAATAAGGTGATTCATGGTGAACTTTGATATCGAACACTTGTAACATATGTCAACAAGACAACCTCTACCAACTTAGTGAAGTATTTTGAGGCCATAATGATGTGGGTATGACCATCAGATGAGGTAGGGGTGAGCTTCCCTATGATTCTAATCCCCATTTAGAAAATGGCCATGGTTTCATTATTAGATGTAAAGGTTGTGATGGTGAATGAATAAAATTTCAATACTTTTAACATAAAACACACTTTCTTACTTGGTTCCAAAGCAATCTGTCTCCATAGTATGCCAGTAATAGCCTACCCTTAACAAATAATTTTCTAATACCATTCCATTTGTATGAGTGCCACATACTCCTTCATGTACCTCCTTGACCACTTGGACTAACTTTTCTACCTCTAGACAATGCATCGGATTCCCATCATAGCCACAAAGATAAAGCATGCCTCCTAGGAGGGTGTGATTTATTTGGAAGATAAGGATTTGTTTTTTAGATCGGGTAATGTTATGGGGAAAGGGAATGATTTGGAGGTAGCTAAAAATATGGGCATACGATGAGGAGTAGGGATAACCAAATTCACATGCCAGAAATGATTTGGAATTTCGTATGCAGGATGACATAGATCTCTGGAAGAATCCGAAGCATAGAACCCATTATTTCTATTGCATCTATAGATCGGTTTTGTGCCCTTGGAATTTTTTCAAAGGTGATGTGAAAAAAATATTCTTTCAGAGTTTATACAAAATTTGTATATGGGATGAGTTTTTCATCCTTGACCTTGTACTCATCGTTGACTTGCTTGATAATCAATTGTGAGTCACCAACAACCTTAAGGTGGTAGATATTCCATTTTATAGACAACTTCATTCCAACAATGAGCGCCTCATATTCTGCAATGTTGTTTGTGCAAGGAAAGCCAAGATAGAAAGCTTGTGGTATGGGGTCTCTTGAAGGAGTGATTAACACTACACCTACCCCTAAACCATGGAAAGTAAATGATCCATCAAAATGTACTTGCCACATAATAGATTCTTCAATATACATTAGCGATGCATTAGGTAGATCTAGACTCATAGGATCTGTTCCAAGTAAAGGTGCTTCTATTAATTGGTCAACAAATACTTGTCCTTTAATTGGATTCTGGGTGTAGATACTCAATGTCAAATTCTTTGAGCGAATGATCTAGTTAGCCATTCTACCTTTAAGGGTGGGTTTTGAAAACATGTAATTGAGTGGGTAAAATTTAGATATAAGCTTAGTTTTGGTATTCAATAGGTAATGGAAAAGTTTTTAGAAGGTAAAAACACAGCTTAAGGATAGTTGAGATCATATGAAATTAAAGTACGACTGAGATAATACAATTCTTTTTCTTTTTGGATTAGTTCATATTTTACGAGAAAAGCACGAATAACAAATTGGGTATCAAATATGTATAGAAAACATGGCTCATCTAGAGTTGGAGGAATGAGGATAGGTGGATTGGCCAAGTATTTTTAAAGTAAGGAAAAGTTCGATGTTACTTGGTCCCCAAATGAATTCAACATCTTTCTTAAGTAGATGGGTGTATGAATGACATTTATCAACAAAGCTGTTAAATAAAGTGGAAAATGGCTTATATCTTACCTTGCGCAGTGCAGCCTAGCTATTTTATATTCTTAGAAGGAGCAATTTCAGTAATTGCAGTGACTTTGGCTGGGTCCACCTCAATCCCTCTCCTTGATCTGATAAAGCCTAGTAGCTTTGCTTATAATACTATAAAAACACTTCTTTTGATTCAATTTGACCTTAAATTCCTGCAAACGTTCAAAGATACGTCACAAAAATTTAGGGTGGTCTTCTCTTGTCTTGGAATTTCCTAGGATATCATCTACATAGTCCTCCATGATGTCATGCAACATATCATGGAATATTACTTGTCATGGCCCGTTGATAGGTTACACCAGTATTTTTGAGGTGAGGACATTACCGATAACTTAATGTTCCCAAGGGGTTGTAAAGGTCATCTTATGTTGATATTCTTATGCTATCTTGATTTGGTTGTATCCTTAAAATCCATCCATAAGAGATAGAATTTCATAGCACGAGGTTGAATCAAAAATCATGTCGATATTAGGAAAAGGAAAATCATCTTTTGGACATGCCTTGTTGATGACCGAAAGTCTGTGCAAATTTTTATTCCAACCGGTTTCTTTTGTACTAGAAATAAATTTTATATCCACTTGGAGTATTCAATGGGTCCGATGAACTCTATTTCTAGTAGTCTCTTTAACTAATCTTTAACGGAAGGGCTACTTATGGATGCATTTTTGTTATCTTCTATTTAATAGGCTTTGCATCTGTATGCACTACTAAGTTGTGTACCACCAAAGTTGGATCTAAGCCTAGCATATCTTTATAAGACCATGTGAATATATTCACAAATTCTATGAGAAGAAAGTTGAATGTCTTCTGTTCTTATCTTTGAAAGCAAAGATCCCAACTTGATGACTATCTTTGGGTCTTCTTCTATTCCAATATTCACATCAACAATTTCCTCTACGAGCATTTTTAACATTTTATCCATACACGTAGGATTGGGAGGAAGGTTGAGATCTTCTTCCAAGGGTGTCCCAATGATATTTTCAACCTCAACATGGTCACATATTTTGTCCATTGATTTTTTACTTGTTGGACAGTCAACACCTCAAAGATGTTTTCATTGCGTGACTTCGATGTATGTTTTTTCGAGGATTTTATTTCAAAATTTTCCCTAATTTTTTCTTAAATTTTGCTAACCAAGAAGCTCAGCTTCCTCTCCAAAGTATGCATAGGTATCTAAGTTAATGAAAAATCCTTTCTTGTGATCTCTAATTGGAATGGTATAACATATGCCCAAAAATTCTGCAATAGCCTCATCATTCTCAAAGAGATCCAATGGCATATGACATTGTTGGTCTAAATCCACAAGGGTAGGGTATACAAGGTCAACTTTAGGATCAGTGGGGGTTATGGTAAGGATAGCGATATCCATGAAAAGGTTCATGGAGGAAAGATCCTCGTATTGGCTACAGTGTGAATTTGTGTCACTATTCAAAAATCGAGCTATCCTTGTGCTCAAATTAGGTGGCATCTTGATCCATGGGATGTGACCCATATGGCTGAATACCAATTACATAGCGTTATATTTTAAAATGTGGAAGTGGGACCCGTTCTCTTGCTCCTTGTTCAAATTTTCCACATCCGAGTTCTTTGTAACCCATGGAATACAACATTTTACTAGATTTGGCATATTGTGGGGTTTTGTAGGTAGGATTATTATCCTCTGGAACCCAAGTTATAGGTGTCTCCAATAAAATATCTTCTACAAGCAGTCCGCTAGGTCAGAATTTCCCTATAGTATGTTCAACTTTAGGTCTTTTAAAGCAATAGCTGGGTTTGGTTCTTGTTTTTGTGATAAAGACAGATTTGAAACTAGGAGATCTTGTTGCACATTGTATTGTCCATAACCATACTCAAGGATTTTCATATTCTATGAATCAAAGGGAGAAGTGGAAGTAAAATCATCATGAGCACAAGAACTTAGGAGTCTAAGTCTACCCATGATTCAAGAGCTTTGAAGGGGGTAGCAATATCGGTGGAGGGACATGTATATGTACCCCCGCATGCAAAATTATTTAGAGATCTATTGTGAGTGAAGGGTTATGGATCACCTTGAATGGTAATAGTGTGTCCCTCATGTTTTAATTTAATACACTAATGAAAATTTGATGGTATGGCCGCATGACACGAGATCCATGGTCGGCCAAGAAGCATATTTTATGGAATTTCCAAATATAAGACATGAATCTTTGTGTTGTGGTAAATAGGCCCTACTTCCATTGACAATGTTATTGTTCCAGTTGACTCCTAATCCATGTTGTTGTAAGCGATTATGGTTATGATGTGGAACTCTAGATATTCCTTTGTGTGTCCTAGTTGATTGATTAGTTTTAATGTGCATATATTCAACCCTAGCCCGTTTTCCACAAGCACCCGTTTTATCTTTAAGTAGATAAAAATACCTAGTTATATAGGGGAAGATTATGTGTATGATCAATGTTCAGGATTTTCTTGTGGTTAAATGAGATGTGTTCATCTAGTGTAATGTTTTCCACCGTGGCTTATAAATGTGAAGGGTCTACTTCCATTGGAACTCTTGACCCTGGAAATTTTTGTATAGGATGTCCTTATGTACATTTGATATTCTACAAAGGTTCAAGATTGAAATCTTAGCAAATGTCTTATCAAGTTTCTCTAAGATGTTGTACCGCCATCCTGAAGGGTAGACAGGAGGTTCTCGAGATCATGGTACTAGCGTGCCTTGTTACCGCATCACAATATTTTCCACTTATTCTAATGGTATTCACATTCTCACCAGAATAATTAACACATCCAATAAGTGAGTCGTAATGATTGTTATCACTTTTGGTATATAGATAGTTCATGACTTTGTAACTTTAGGATGAATCTCCCTAATCCGGATTCTTCCTATCTCGGCTTATCACATTTAGGGAATGGTTCTTTAAATATCCCCATCCTTTTAATTAGCATTTGATTCTCTCTATTGTATCAACTTCTATCTCTCCATTATCAATAAAATCATGAATGAAGTGGCAAAGTCTTAGGCACTTTTTCTGTCTTAAATGTCCCTTCACATGATGAAAATACAAATATTCATGCTCTTTATACCATGAATCTTTAGGAGCATCGTCATAAAAGGGTTTTGTTGTAGGATAAGTCACCATTTGGGCTATATCCAATTGTTTCAAGATCATAGAAAAAGACTCGTTACAAGGAGTGAATGTTCTATGCTTTCTTTGGTGGTTGAATCATCCCTTTGGCTAGTTTACAAGGTTGACCAAATCAGACTTCTTGTATACATTTTGAATTCGTGATTCCCTATCCTACCACATTCTTATTATTTTAAATATATTTGGCTTGTCTATTGGTTTGGTATATTGATTATCCTTGGAAGATGATTTGATAGTTCCTTTTGAAATGAGGTATTTTTCTATTTATACTCCCTTCTCGATCACCTCTTCAAAGATCTAAACACAATTCATTTTTAAAAGAAAAGTGATGTTTGGATTTAAATTTGGTACAAGGATGCTAACAAGTCATGTTTCAGGTATTAAGAAAGGGAAACAAGTAGCTATCCCGCACCATATTTGTAGAAAAATTTCCAAGGTTTCACTTGGAGGTTGTTTAGTGTTACACAAGTTTTCCATGGTTATTTCACATCTCACATTGTATGAGAAATGTCATACAAACCTCTCTACTAATTGAGGCAATGTGAAGATAGACCAACGAGGTAAGCGAGTAGTAAACCATTCCAAAGCTTGTCCTCCTCGACTTTTCGGAAAGAGCCATTATAGGCCTCTTCTTAGCATGCCATGTAAAAGTATTTCACATGATCGCTTAGATAACCTTTCCCTCTATACTTCTAAAATTTGGGCATATCAAATTTCTTAGGAAAGGGTTGAAGTAACATGGCCTTATCAAATGGATGGGGACATAACTCTTCGTATTGATATCTTTTTTTATTTCCCCCATTATTTTCTGAAAGCTTGTGAGTGTGGCTTTCATCAATTATAGTTATTGTCAAAGAACTTGTTCTTTAGTGGGGGGATCTAGCATATACAAACGACTATATTTTGATGTTCCTTCCTCTTGGTTTTCTATGTGAAGTTCACTATTTTTTCCTTAGGTTTCTCTCGATGCACATTTTTGTTTGTTTCTTTTTATACATGAGATGTCAGTAAAGCTAATTGTTGACTAAGGTTCTGGATTTATTATGGTATAGTGACTTCTTCCTCATGAAGTTATTTTTCATCTTCATCACATGGGGGTTGTTCCAAGTTTTCATGTTCTATTTGTACTTTATGTGGCATATTAATGAATGGTAATTTATAACCCACCATGTTGGTTTTTTCAACTTTTTATGTGGAAGCATGTCCATGTACTAAAATGTCATCCATGTTGATGAGAGGTGGTTCTTCCTCATTAGCCTCATTTGTGGGTGGAATAGTTTCATGTTCTATTAGTATTCTAGCACCTAATTCCACCACTCTCACAAGTACACTATCTTTGTTTATAAAAAGGAATTCATCTAATAGGGTAGGGTCAAAGTCAAAATCCATGCATGGTGATCTTGCTTCATCACCACTATGATCTATCATCTCTTCTACTTCCTTTTCTATAGAAAATAGAGGTCCTAAATCATGACCAATAAAGGGATTCAACCCTTTTTGTTCAAAGTTTCCCATGCTTGTTTTTCAATGACTTGTCTTCTATCTCCCAATCTTGTTTTGGGGGCCATGATGTGTGAGAACTTCACCAAGGTATTTATAATTTGTTCAAAAGGTATTTTCTAAACCTAAGTGGAAGTTTACAAATGTCCAAGGATGCCAATGGTTCAAAGAATGATGAATGTTAAAGAATCAATGTGTCAAATTGATTTTCTTAAAATAATAATTCAAAAGTGATGAACAAAATACAATCACTCAATGCTCGTTTTTAGACCAATCAATCAAAATTTCATACTTCCTAAGTTTGTTCTCAAATGGTAGTTGGTGTTTTAAGATGGTTAAAAAAATGTCACCACTTATGTCAAGTGAAAAGAAATGAACAAGCTATAAGTAATGAAAAAAAGTTAATACGATCCCCCAAAAAGTATAGTAAAAGTGAGATTAAATCCAATCAACACCTATATCTCAAAAAGTGATAGTTAATAGTATGAGTGACATAACAATACCACTAAGACATGTTAACCAATTTGTTTTTAGAAAATTAAGGTATTAATATCAAAATGATATTGATATAATGTGCACAAATGGTAACAATCAACACTTTTCAAAATCGAGATAATGTTTGTAAAAAAACTAATGCTATTGTTTACCAAGAAATTGTTAGAATGCGCGTAGTGTAACGTTATAATCTAGACACTGAGGAAAAGTTTGCAAGAAAAAAGATGTAGGTATAAAAATTGTTGCCATATGATACAAGCAGGATAAGAGTTCACAGGTGAATCGGGATGCTAAATCAAACCTAACTACAATTGAAGTTATTGACTTGGGTTGCAAGCTCAAAAATGATATCAATGATATGAAAACATCTCCATGCACTTTAGATGTTTAACAAATCAACCGCAAACATGGATGAGAGTAAACATACAAAAAAGTGGCAAATACAATCAATTAGAAATACAAGGGTAATCACTCTTCTCCTGATCAACAAAGTGTCAAAATAAAGTAAAGGAAGTAGATCAATTGGTGTTGAAGAGAGTTTGGAGTTACTTTGGCATAGTTTCACCTTGCCTTAGGGCGAGTGAAAAACAAAACAAAATTAATTCTTTGTAATCTCTGTGATGAATGAACCACCATTTGAACTTTAATAGAATCTCCTCTTGTTCGAAAAATAATAATTTGATTATGAGAAAGTTATCCCTTTGTGACGACTCTCAACTTAAATTGGTTTTGATATGGTCAACATTGGTTCGTGGACAAGATAGCTTCCTAGGTGGTTCACTCAATCGGGTGTCACAAGTTATCTAAATGCGAGGTCGATTTGATAAGGTGTCCGTAAGGAGTATCCCAACTTTACTTTACCCTCTTAAAGCATAGTGGGAAATAAATGCAACAATCATGTAATCTCACCGGGGTCGCGATAAGGATAACGTTGATGATAAATCTCTTGTGTATCACTAGTCATGTAGGTAGTGCAGAGCACTTACCATTTCTTCCACAGGTTCCCTTTTGCTTGGATTACTTTGGGGTTCCTTGGACCACATCCATTATTATAGGTTAAGGCTAATGCCAAAGGGGTTTTGTCCTAGTTAACCAGATGGGGTGTACCCTTATCCGAATCCATAAATACTTTCTTTTGATTGTTGTGAATTTTTAATCTTATATACCTAATGTGGTTTGCTTGAACACTGTTTGGAAACTAGCATGGAAACTGTATTAGTAGTTTTGTTTTTTCTTGATCCTTCATTCTTTGACAAGCGTTTAAATCATGCATGATGGATTTAGTAGTTTTCCACACACATAAAGAGGATGAATGTCATTTCTAATTCTCAAGATCATCCCAGGATGCAAGAGAAGAGCATACGCGACGTAAAATCCAACTACAAAATCAAAATGGAAAATACTTGATTCAAATGCAATGTTTTTTCATTTTAACAAACTTGACATTCTTTTCAATGTTTTTCAAAGAAAAAGAGATATAGAAATCATTTTTGATTCCCAAGATCACCTAAAAGGTGCGAGGGAAGAGCATACGTGACTCCAATCTCATGATTAAGCATGCAATGTTCATTTAACCCTTTAACAAATCAAATCAAGTTAGCAAAAACATACAAATAAACCTGTGAAATAGAAGTTAATCTTCAATAAAAACTAGAAGGAGTCAATAAATCCTAGAAAACATGTTTTTGTAAATTTTAAAGTGAAACACAAATCTGAACTATGATGTGTATGCTCAACTCTGGGTGTGTATGCCTACTTCAGGATGTGTACGTCCCTCTGTGGAAACTGACAGTGAGATAATCGGTTTACAACCAGAGAGTTGTGTATACTAGCATTTGGATGTATACACCCATAGATATAAAGGTCAAAGAAAAAAACTAGAAGATAGGTACGCTTGGGTATAGGCGTGTACACAAGGGTTGAAACAAATATGCTAGTAGACAAAAAATTCATGTACGCTGGAAGTGAGATGTATACACTGGACTTTGGACATGTATGCCCACAGAGTCAAAATGGGTCAAATAGAATCTCTACTAGATGGGTACACTAGAGTATGAAATTTTATGCTCAAGGTCGGCATATGCACCAATAAACAAAGAAGTAAAATAAAAACACATCTAGGGAAGATATCATGTATGCTTAGGAATGATGTATATGCTAGACTCTAGACGCATATACTAGCATTTGGATGTGTACACCGTGTTTGGACGTGTTCATGCCTCTGTCATTTTTGTGTACATCTGTATCTGGAAGTGACGTCAAAACATGGAAATGACGTAATTGATTTTAAAATTTTAAAATTTTTGGATAGTTAGCTCAAAATTAACAAGAACCCATCTAAATTAGACCTATAAGAAAGACTCAACACATGTAAAGTTAGCAAAAATCATAAGAAATTCAACATTAATTCACACATGTGCATATCAAGGGTTAGTCAAAAATTGAAATAACAACAAAATTTTAACTACCATGTTAAGTGAATAAGGATCCGTCCCTACCATGTTAAGTGAATAAGGATCCGTCCCACCAAGAATGCCAAATGTATACATGAATTAGTTAGTAATGCAAAGAGAATTAGAACTAACACCTAGTAGTCCTAAAACAAGGCTAAACTAAAATCTATGCACCATCATGCTTAGAGCTTGAACACGACTAATCTACTAACATCTTTGCATTACAACATAAATAAACATTCAAACTAACATGTTAATTCATTAATCTCTATCTCTATTGAATGTTAATCAAATGAAATGAACATATTTAGATCCTTAGCAATCAAAAGGGTTGATTGTATGTTTGAATCCCAAGGTTTCAAGAATGGAGTCTTGTCAATCCATGGCTACAAGACCAATTGACATATCTCTATATGACTTCAAAATTGGATGGATGAATGGAAGAAATGAAGCTAACTATCTCCTCTAATGGGAGAATGCTCTAATATGAAAAAATGGCTATAGCTTCAGATCTATGCTCATTTAGGTGTAAGTAGAGTAGTAAGAGGAGGGTTACTTATATAGCCAAATGGATAAAAGAATCTCTACATCCTTTTACATGTTGGATAATAGCTAGGTTGAGTTAGTTGGGGGTGACTATGGTTGAAAAGGGGTTGACTCAACCTTAGGGGAGTTTAATTTGTGTTGTCGTGACTCATGGGGTTTTAGAGGATTTATTAATTAACCCATGTGATGAATTAATAGGTGAGAAAGCTTTATAGAAGATTTTTAGAAGATTTTTAGAAAAACAATTAGTATGATTTAGGGAATAGAAAGGTTTAGGATAAATAAATGATGATTTATTTATCTAATAGAAGAGGAAACTTAATTAATTACTAATAATTAATTAAATTCAAGTAGAAAGGGGTTTAATTAACAAAAGGTTGTTAATTGTCATCTTTGCTAGATAGAAGGGTCAATTAATTAGCATAATGTAATTAATTAACAATGATAGAAGAGAAAGTGTGCTATATTGATGATATGTCGTCGTTTGTGGGAAGTATTATAATTAGTTCAATTTAAGTATTTAAATTTTTGGAGCTAAAGTATAGGTTCCTACACTTTAGATAAATATATTCACCCATATTTAGATCTTGTGGCTATAGCTTGTCTTTTGAGAAAATATACTGTTTGGGATTCAAAATGTTTGCAAGGCTCGGAGCTTATTCTATTTTTTTCCTTCATTAGAAATGTATGAAGGAATTTGTTTCTTGTCTTAGTAGATACTTTTCAAGATCTGAGCATTTTGATAATTTTCTATCGTAGTTTGAGTTGATGGCTAGAAAATCTATCATTAATTTTGTGTGAAGTTCGTTTCAGATATAAAATCCATATGTATTGCTAGATAACTAATTTGAAAATATGTAATTTTGTCAATTCTAGGAAATATATGTATTCTTTTGTAAGATGTGTGAAAATGGTCCATAAGACTAGTCTACTTCTCATAAAATTAATCTTTTCCAGCTTTTATATGAAGAACTTTTTCTTGTTCATAAGATCCATACTCTTTTTTCTCATAATTTTATAAAATAAAACACTTTTGAAATTATATCTTTATGGAACTTGTTTCCTAAAATATTTTACATTATAAGATCTATAAATATTCATTCTCATTCGGAAATGTTACAATCTGAAAAAAATTGTTTTTCTTTTTGAAAGGTTAGAGGTAATGATGGATCTTAATATGGAATTTTTTTCTCTTCATTTTTAGTTGGGATACTCTCATTTTTCAAATCTGAATTCAAGAAATCCTAAAATGTATCTTGTGAACCACAATGTTTTTGAATAGCTAATGAAAAGCTTTGAAAATATAGATCCTACTTTTAGAACTTGTAGATTGTAATAATGAAGGAACTCTTTAGGTCCATTTAATTTTGAAAATTCTTTTGGAACCTGTTATCCAATATTTCCCCTCAGGCAAAATTGAACAAACGTGAAGTTTTACAATAGGAAAATTACGTTGATTCAATCATGGGAGCTTGCATTTTGGATCAACCAAATAGGTGGAAGAAGGTCAAGCATTTCAGAGGAATTTGGGAAATGAAGAAACTCTAAAAGTATGAAATTTCAGATTTTAGAGGTAGAGCCGTTCGGAGGTGGGCTAGTGTCAAATTCGGGGATTGGGTGGAAGGAAGCGTGAAATTCATAACTTGAATTCTGAAACCTAAAGTATGAAATTGAGACTTTAGAGTTTAAGAGTTTTGGAGGTTTTGCTAAGTGTAGACAAGTGAAAAGTAAACAATCCCCAAAATTCAAAAAGTTGGGAACACAAGTCTGAATTTGAAATTCGACTTTCAGAGTTTTAGAGGTTTCATGTGCCCAAATGGATAAACAAACCCCGAAACCCCAAAAATACGAATGTCAAAATCCTCGAACCTTGAAATATTGAAAATTTCAAAAATTCTTAACTTCAAACCCGAAAACCTCGAAAATGCAAAATTTTGAAACCCAAAATTCTGAATTTCGGACTTCATAGTTTTGGAGGCTTTGTTGACTCAAGTGGATGAATAGTAACCCATTATCCATAATGCAAAGGTGTAAAGTTCTGAATTTCAGACTTCGAGGTTTTGAAGGTTTCACGTGCCCAGCCAAATAAACGGTAACATCAAACCTCAAAGTCAAAATGCCCGAAATTATGAAATTTTAGATTTTGGAGGTTGTGATGCATTTCATAGTCTAGATAAATAAAGCCAACCACTCGTATTTAATGTAGTATTGCACCCAAATCTTTAGATGTCCATAAATTTTGATTGGAAGCTCGATTTACACAAGGAAGAAGTATTTAGAAAGTTCTCAAAGTGTCCTCTACACAACTTATTCTAGGGAGTATTTCCAAATATCTCACTTACCCAAATGATGAAGGTATGGGTTTCCTTTATTTCCAAACAAGGTATAGTACATGGAAGTATGGGTTTTGCTATGGTACCCATCATTATAGGAGGTGAATTCAATGCATTTTAGGGTGGTTGAAGAAATATTTTGAGTTCTTCTCTCTCCTTCTCTCGTTCTTCCTATATATCATAAGGAGGGGAATTTTTCTAATGTTAGATAATTTTTCTTTGTATCCTCCCTTATATTTTTGTCTGTAAGTTAATTTGTGGGGTTCAAACCTCCCATTCAAGTTGTAATGTAAGTTTGTGCCTCTTGTCCATTGTAATGCGAGTGTACGAAATATTTGGAGCAATAATACAAGTTTGTGGATGGATTTCAGCCCTCTCATGTTCATTGATTTCATTTGATATCTCATTGCAATCTTGGTTATATGTGCATGGTTATTGTATTACATGTTTAATGGGTTACATTTAATGGTTAGTGGATTATCATAAGTGTATTTATTTGTGGTATATTTTCATCCTTCTTAATCTGATTTTGGTTTCCATCTCCATGCAAAACAGGTGTTCAACATTCCTTTTGGTGCATCACCTCTGTTAGTTTAGGTTTAATTTCTTGTAATCTTCTTAACTTTGTCTCCTTGACAAGATAGAGAAGATTTTGGAGTATATCCTATACAATTTGGATGTGTGCATAAAAATAGGGAATAGGAACTGACCTTCATCTATAGGTTTATCCGATTGTAAAGTCCCAAACTTTGGGATAACTCCATGTTTGATGAATCATACGACTACCTTAGCTGTTCACTTGTGAGAAATCAGGGTGCTATGATTTCTCTATAACACAACCCGTATTCATTTTCCTAAAAATATATTCTTGATGCAAAGGTATGACACTTAAAAAATTGATGAAAAAATGCACTTCATAGGGCTAGTAATTTATCTTTTTCCATCTATAAATTTTTATGTCATGAGAACCTATAAATTTGAGTTGTTTTTAGCTTAAGTGATTAATATATATGTACCTTGCATACCTATAATTACACGATGGTTGAAAAATTTGAATTTTACTTCAAGATATAGAATATAGCATTCATGTAAACTCATATTCATAAAATATGTACTTATATGTGATTATCCTAATTCAGATTGGAAATAGTCTATAATTCTTCTTGTAGATGAACTTTAATGTTTTTTTCTAGTACTTTCCTTTCTAATAAAGAATGCAATTTTTTTCTAAAGATAAAAATATAATGAAGCAAAGAACCCTGAGCTCTAACATCCTTTTCCCTTTCTTCTTTTAGGTACAACAAAGTAAAAACTGGGTCAAAACTGGAGTAGCATCTTGCAAGGAAGATGTCTTGTCTTGTATGAAATTATGGGTTCCTTTTCTTATGTACATTTCCATATTTTTTTCTTAGATATTCAGATCCCATGGCTTGTGTGAAAAAACTTGTATATTTTCCTTATGAATATATACACGTGTTTTATGTAATGATTTGTAGAGTGCTTCCTTTACATTACTTTTCAGTTTAAACAACTAAATGAACATTTGAAAACTTAATTGAATAATACAACTGTATATAATCATAAGGAATTAAAATGAACCATTTGTATCTTTATTTGAAACCACGACTAAAAGAATGAACACTGAAATACTTTCCCTTTAGAGAAATTCAAATATGCAACCTGATTTCTTATTGTTATAGCATGTTAAATTCCAATATATGATGCTCTTTTGGACTCTGTCATGGAAATCCAACATTCTTTCATGGATGCTATATGATCTTGGAGAAGATGAAAACTATAATGGCCTCGTGTATTAGGAAAAAACATCATAGAATGAGATTCCTATCCTATTCACTAATCGTATATTTCCCAATCTACCACTAAAAATGAGTAACATAATTTTTTTATCCCCTACATCATGATGAAAAAAATGGTCAACATCTTTGGTGACTTTGTTGAAGCGATTTCTGCTAATTGGCAAGAAACCTCTTATATGATCTTTTAAATCCATGAAAAAAATATTAAAACTCCATAAAATCTTGAAAAATAATTCCCAAGGCCAATAAGCTATGATAAAGACTTAAAATTGTCCACCAAAAATGAAAAAACAACACTAACAAAGTGTGTGAATATCCTTTTAGTAGCCTTCTTATCAAAATTCCTTTTCACCTCTACTTTATTTATGTACATTGACTCCATTGCTTGATTTCTAACTTCTTCAAGTTACATGAGATGAGTATACCTCACCTCCATTGGTTTATTTTCCATTAACTCTACATGGTGCATTAATTCAAAGGCTCAAGCTCAAGTGAAATAAAAATATTGAATTCAAGACCATAAACAAACTTGAATGGAGAGTTGGAAATGGACCTCTTGTGAGTGAGCCTATCAACCCATAGGGTTGATTTCAATTTTTTATGCCAAGTTATTTGATTCTCATCAATAGTCCTCCTAATTATCCTCAAAAGATTCTTATTAGTTGATTCAACAAGGCCATTTCCTTGTGGATAATAATTTGAAGAAGTACTAAGAAAAATACCTTTTTGATAGCCCATATAACAATATTTCCTCCTAAAAATCCTTAGCATTATCTAAAAGTATGGTTGAAGGAAAACCAAACATGGTTATCAAACATTCAAAGAAGTCAAAAATACTCATTTCATTTGCTTCGTTCAAATCCACTAATTCAGTCCATCATGTAAAGTAATCAGTTGTAGTTAGAATCCATCTATGCCCCAAGCTTAAAGGTGGGATAATGAGGCCTATGAATTCCAAAATCCATTGGAAAAAGTGTTGGTCCATTGAAATTGGTTGTAGTGGTAATGTAATGAGCTTCTCTTTACAAGTGAAAAATGCACATTTTTTACACTTATTTACCCAAGCATGGTAGTCCTTAAAAATACTTGGCCAATACTACCCACCTTTTATGATCTTAAGGGATTTTATTTTTTTAATAGTGCCCTCCACCTTGAACATCAAGAAAATGTTCATGTATCTTTTAATGTGGCTCACCCAATGCATCTCAAGAGTACACCGTTAAAAGTTAGAAATGAACTAACTACAATCTAAAATATCTTAAACCCAACTTGAAGGTTATTGATTTCATGCTTTAATAGGATCATTGTGTATAAATATGAAAACTTATCTCTTCTCTTGTAAATCTTTATCCAAATTCTCATACAAACATTTTCCTCTTATTTTCTTTGTAAATTTGATCTTGATGTCATATTCTATGAATCTTTTTATCCAACTCGGCTCTCTTTTCACTTATGTCCTTGTTTAACAAAAATTAAATAGTCTTTTGGTGAGAAACTATTAAGTGAATTCTTTTGCTACTGAGTAAATATCTACATTTCTTGAGAGATATGATAATAGAAAGAAAATTCTACTAAACAAATCAATACCTTGTTTCATAATCTAGCAAGGTCTGATTGAAAAATGATATTGGCTATTACAAACCATATTTTTGTGTTGAGTAAATAGTCATGATATTGTATCAATGTTATCATAAGAATACAACTTGAAGTCTTTTAAAAAATCAGTATTGATGAGTCTAGAAGCATAAGCAATAGCTTGTTTAATGGATTCAAAGTTGTTTATTCCTTCTTTTGTCCAAGTAAAAGTCTGATTTTTCTCCAGCATATTGGTTAGTGGCCTTGATAATGAAGAAAAATAAGAAATATACCTCCTTATGAACTTGATTTTTCCAAGAAATATTATCAATGCTTTCTTATGTTTTAGAAATAATAGTGCAAGAATGGAACTTACTCTTCTAGATAAATTCTCATATCATACTTTGGAATGACATGACCAAGTAACTTGCCTTCATGAATAGAAAAAAACACTCCTTGGGATTGAGTGATACTCTATATTCTCTACATATTTCAAACAATTCTTTGAGATGAGCTAAATGATCAGTTGTAACCTTTGAAAATATTGTTATGTCATCCAAATAAAGAAGAAAAAAATTATTAATGATAACTTGAAATGTCATGTTCATATATCTTTACCATGTTTCACGTGCATTGGAAAACATGAATGACATTTTTCTGTATGCATAAGTGCCTCACATAGTTTGTCATTTTTTTTAAACTGGTCTCCTTCCTTGAAAAGTATTTGGTTTTAACCCACTATACCATGCAAAGAAAATAATACCTTTCCAAACCAAAGTGTTGCAACAAGTTGAAGTATTTATTCCATGGATGAAAAAGGATAGTGATCCTTAAGTGAAGCCTTGTTCAAATCATGAAAATCAACACATAATATAATTTCACCATTCTTTTCCTTACTGCAACAAGGTTGGCTACTAAAGTGGAATGTTTTATGGGAAAAATAATGGATGTTTCAATCAATTATTCACTCTCTTTCTTCTTTAATATTTCCAATTTTAGATTGATTGGCCTTTGTTTTTCCTTATTGGTTTTCCATCAGCTTCTAATTCAATGATGTTTTGGAATAATGAGGTATCAAACCCCTTAAAATCAGTATCTTCGCAATGCAAACACATAGACATAATCTTTACATAACTCAATGAATGAATCATTTTCATATTTTGAACATACCTTGCCAATATTAAGGTTTTTCCACTAAGAATGCAAACACTTTTATGCTTTTCTTCACTTTTAGTAAGAAAAAAACTATATTTTTTTCATTTCATCATCATCCCTAAAAATAATTTCAAGAGTTACAGTGCTTTTAGGGTTCTTATTTGTCTTTAGTTACACAGTTTCTATTTCATACCTATGTTAAATATTTCATTAATTTTGTGAAGAAAACTCAACCTCTTCCTACAAGAATCTTACTATATGAGCATCATCATCAAAAACTTGTGAATGTGAGTTTTTATCTAGAATAAATGGCCTCACTATGACCCAGATATGAAGCAATAATTTATCATTGTTGATATCTATAGGTATGTAAAACTAAGATGCAATGGCTGAAATTCTATCAAAATGCTTATTTTTATCTTTAGTAATAGTTTGAATATTAAATGCAAGATAATATTCTAGCATATTCCAAACTCTATTTCTATAAGCCCTAATGAATGGATTTTGGTAATCATTAGAGCCTCTTCATTGGATGTATAACTAGCTCTCTCGACCATAAACATGCAAAATTTTAATTTCTTTCTTTTTGCCAACTCTAGAGCGTGAATAAGTGCCTCATTTCTAATACATTATTAGAATAGCCTAACTAAAACATAATAGCTAAAAATACCTCTAAGTAGAGTGTGAAATAAGCATAAAACCATATCTTGAACCATGTTTATTTTGGAGTCATCAAAAATAATTTCCAAATACTATCCTCAAGATGATTTCCATTCTCCATAGATGGACTTTTTGTCTTTTTTTCATGAATATAGTAAATAACATGGCCTTGTTCTTCAATAAATATATAAGGATCATGCTCATAAACTTTAGTAGTCCTTTAATCATTGAAAAAAATAGTAATACCTTCAAGTGCATGGACAATTTCACATTCAATCTCACCTAGTTTCTCATCATTCATAGCATAATTTGTATTTAGCGTGCTAGGTGCATGAGGATTTATGTGAAAATTAGACAATGTTTCAGAGTTGATTGTCACCTTTATTACATACCTAGTTCTGAGAACAAGATAAGACCAATCAGGTGAAAGGTAACCTCCAATCTTACAAGTAAAGCCTCTTGAAAGACACATGGAAAAATAAGGTGGAAAATCCACCACTATCACAGCCTACAAAATTGGTACACCTATGCAAACATGAAAGGTAATTTTAAAGTTCTTAATCATGCCTATTGTCTTAGTTCTGGGAACCATCCATCTATAATACATCTTTGATAAATGGTTCTTACTTCAGTCCCAACTTATCCACAACAAATTTTTTCATCACTATGTTACTTAACCCATTATCTACCATGAAATTGTGTACCAATGAGTTACTAGTTATTAAGGAAATGTAGAAAAGAGGTGGTTTTTATCAAATTTTACTATAGTGCCCACTCCTCTTCGACACCTATTTCTGATTTGATCATGTTTATTAGCTTCTTAGAGACATGGATATTGATATAATATTTTGGATAGCATGTTGTTAGACTATATGGAAATTTGATTATTATTGTGATTTGACTCTTATCATGGATTATATGGATGTCTAGCTGACATTGGTAGATGTTGAAGTACATTTTGTTTAGCATCGCTTTACTTATATACTTGACATCTTCGATTCATGGAAGTTACAATTACCTTATTGATGCTATGGTTTATTTATCATGTGATGATATTAGGTGGTCGAGTATGTTGATTGCACGATTGTTGTAAAATGTGAATTGTGATTATGGATAATTGTAAATGTTTGATTTAGAATAGAATTATGTACCATGATACATGATGACAATTATATGATTGTTATATATGTGTTTTGTCTTTATAACACATTGATGTGGCATTGAGGAGGAAGGTGGTATTTCTTTGTGGTTGCAGAAAGCAAAATCACACAAACAAGGAGGGACTAGGAAGACCAACCATGAAGGAATGTCACATGTTCACAATATGGTCACCTTGGAAACTATTGTATTTATGTTTGTGTCATATTGTTTTTTCATCTCTTACGAGGTCTCCATGGGGGAGCACCTCATATGTGACCATGGGTAGGTATGTGTTTGTATTTCTATTTTATTGTCTTGTTGATGTTGTGATTTTTATTAAGTGCTAATGTTTCCCTTATGTTTCTTATGTTTATTATGTGATTTGGTTTAATTATGTTAATTATATGGATTGATGTTAGTATGATGATGTGGATTTTTTGCGGGTGGGGGAAAATATTCATTGGGTTATACCTTATTCCTTTTACCTATTTTATTTGAATTTTTAAATTGGCATTGGTTTGTGTGCCATTCCTAAACCCAATCTCGGATTTGGGATTTGAGCCCAATTTTGAAGGCTTGTGGGACAAATTTTACTTATCCCAAACTCTTTAAAATTCCCTCCCAACCTAACCTATGACTTGAGGGGTCATATTTAGCCTATAATTATGAAAATTGATGGAAAAGAGGAAATTATTGCCTCACGTTCTTGATCCTCTAAATTCAATTTTTAATTGTGCAAAAGGGAGATTATGTGCAAGATTGGCGAGTGTGATATCCTCACCTAACTATTTTTGAGACTTTAAGATGTTTGTTAAGATGCTAGGTGGATTTATGGAGAATTAGGTGACATCCTACATGGAGCCACATCACCTCTTCCTCCACCAAGTCTATTTATATGTTTCCTTTTTATGTTTTGGGGTTACTTGCTTGATCACTTGGCTTTTGGATTGGGAAGAGCTTGTTTTAGGTGTGATTTCTTTGTGGAGAGGACTTTAAGTTGAAGTTATTGAAGGGAGAATGTGCTAGAAATGGCAAGGTAGGATTTTAACCTTTTTGCTTTCTTGTTCTTGTTATGTATGGAATGTCAAATGGTATGGATGTATCTCGTGCTTGTTTGGGTTGGGTAGTGTTGACCTTAAGGAATGTGTAGGAAGAAAGAAAATGGGGTCCTTGGTGGAGGAATAAGGGAGTATGTGAGGTGTATGGAGGTGTTAGGAATTCTATTTAGTGTGAACGTTAGTCTAGTTTAAGTGAGTGTTTACAACTCACGTGAGAAAGAGTCTAAGATTGTGTAGAGATATTCCTGTTATTGGATATGGTAAATATCCATACTTTAAGGACTGGAAATCCTATATATGTAAAGCTCTTTCAATGAATAAACGGTGAAAAGATATTCAATATAATGTATTTTGTTTTGCTTCGGTTTGTTCTTGTTTTCCATTTGATCTTTGGAGCCTGGTTCATCCTAGGAGTATGGTGGCTCGAGATCGACAAGAGATCAATTAAAGTTTTCAAAGACGTCCTTATGACCTGCGTGCACCCTCGAACAATGAGCACATCCTCCAGACGTCTACATGAGGCACGAGTGCCTGGAAATGGACAGACTGTAGGCTAAACAGAAATTTTAACTATATTTCCTTGCATGGCCATTTGGAGTATTTTAACCGTATTATCTATTGTAAAACAGATTTGCTAAATGGATTTGTTGAGTGTTTCTAAATGGATTTGCTAAATTTTAATTGTATTCCCTTGGAAGATTTACACGACCATGACCTGCGTGGTGGAAAAGGAAGAAACATTCTGAATTGTTGTTGCGTATGGAGGACTGACAAGGGCATCACCACGTGTTCACAAATCATCACGCATGGAGAGAACATGCATGTAGGCCGCTTAGTGTGAACCGTTCTTACCTGCGGCGTCCTTCGTGAATCTCATTCATTGAGATTTGAATAAAACAAGGTTAATATACTTTATGATATAGATCTAAAGTCTATTTATTTTTTATTGTTATTTGTTCTTCTCATATTACTCATGTTAGATTAATGATTTGATTTATAATATAGATGTATCTATGTAAATTTTAAAAAATTAATTTGTTGTGATTACTTTTTTAATCTATATTATAAAGGGTGCATTCTCGATTGTATTCGACACCTAGAAAAAAGAAAAAAAAAAAAAATTGAAGAGTGCATTATCGGTTGAAACCGACACTCGAAGAATCATGGACATCCCACTAGATAAGTTCAACGGATTAAACTTTCACACTTGGAAAGTTAAAATCCAAATGCAATTAATGCATAAAAATCTATGGAGGATTATATCAGGAGAAGAATCAAAACCCACAGATGCTGCAAAACTAATAGAGTGGGAAACAAGGAATGATAAGGAAAAAGCAATAATAGGACTTTCCCTATTTGACACTGAGCTACACTATGTGGATCTGGAAAAATATGCTAAAGAAATATGGGAACTACTCAGCAAAACTTTCGGTTCAAATGCAGTCAATGCAAAATTTTCATTAAAACTTCAATTATTCAAACTCAAAATGAATGATAATGTGACAATGTCAAGTCACATCAATGAACTGAGATCACTCATAAGGGAACTTGCAGAAGTAAAAGTTGTAGTAGATGATGAATATGCTAAAGCCATACTTCTAAACAATCTTCTTCCTAAATACAGTAATGTCATTTTCACTCTCGGACAGATGCCCTCACAATCACTAGAAGACATGATTTCTGCGCTCCTAGCTGAGGAGAAAAGAACAAAAGAAGACATTCAGGAAGAAAATGCCCTCTATACAAACAAAAGACATACAAATTTTTCAAAGAACAAAGAAGAAACAAAATGTTATTATTGCAAGAGAAAAGGACATAGAGCTTCTTTCTGTATTACTCATGCCAAAGACATCATAAAAGGAAAGCTTAAAATGCAAGAGGCAAATGTAGCTGCTGAAGAAGAATCAGAAATAGAAGAACCAAGCACCAGAAGAACCTGACTACAATTCCGATGACTTTCTATTCTAGAAACACTTAGAGGCTGGAGGCAAGGAGGAGGAGGAAAACAACATCTCTTGTTAGTCACCAACAAAGAGATTGCTCAGCATATTGGTGACCTTCTTTCAGTTGTGTTGTGTGTTTATTTTCTGTTGTAATAATGAACAGAAGTCCCATTCCTGTTCAAAACATGTTTCTTTCCTTCTACAATCTCCTCTTCTGTATTGAAAATGGTAAGAGAAAAAATAATGTACTGTGCTATGAAATGGTTGTTGGTTCCATTCTAAAACCTTCTTGAGAGTTTGTGGATCTCTTGAAAAACACATACATATATGGTTGCTGGTTGTCCTAGAAAACCTTCTTGTGGTTAGTGGTTAACCAATTGTAAAACCATATGTAAAACATGAGCAAGTACAGGAGATAGCTTTCCCCATGTTCACACTAAGGGGGTGATTGTTAGGAATTCTATTTAGTGTGAACGTTAGTCTAGTTTAAGTGAGTGTTTACAACTCATGTGAGAAAGAGTCTAAGATTGTGTCGAGATATTCCTATTATTGGATATGGTGAATATCCATACTTTAAGGACTGGAAATCCTATATATGTAAAGTTCTTTCAATGAATAAATGGTGAAAAGATATTCAATATCATGTATTTTGTTTCGCTTCAGTTTTTTCTTGTTTTTTAGGAGGAAGAGTGGGTAGGGTGTTCCACCTTGTGGAGGTATAAGGGAAATTTATTTCTTTATCTTTGTATATTTTACATGAGGGAGTGATAAGAGATTTGAGGGAGGGATAATAGAATTGTGTGTGAATGGAGAATTTGGAGATTTCAAGGTAGACCATTAACCCACTTGGGAGGTATAAGGGGATGCCCATATATTTTTCTCCTTTCGCTCTAGTTTGAGCCTATGGTATTATTTGTAATTTAAAGATTTATCTTTGTATTTGTTGGCCATGTGTTGTAATCTTGATTATATGTTGTTAAGTGGAAGGCATCATTTTCGATGACATGGTTATGAACATCCTATAGTGCTGCATTATTGGGGATTGGAGTAGAATGAGGGGGTTGGATTCAGTCTTTCATTGGAATTAGGCTACAAGGAGAGATTTTCGGTGCTCTGCTTATTGTTTGTGTGTTGAAGTTGGAAAGGGAAGGAGATGCAAGTTTAATTAAAGAGTTAGAGATGCATGAATTATGTTAAAAAAGATGGGCATGTTGTATCCATAATTTTGGGTGGAGGGCTTGTAAAAATTTCATTTTAATTGTTTGTAAATCTGTGTTGTAAAGAATGTAAATGTAAATATTTATTTTGAATCATGACTATGGAAGGAAGTGAAATTCATGTCATTGCAAAGTCTGATTGTAAAAGCAAGTCACTAATTCATTAAAAGCATTGTAAATCCTTGAATTTGCATTATAATAGGGCTACAATAAGTCTGCATGCATCTGGAGTTGTAAATATTGAAAGAAGTGCTCTGTATTTTGTTGTAGCATTATGATTTTAGTGCAGATATGAATTTTGTTGAAAATTGGTAAAATATTATAAGTTTGCACTATTCCAAAATTTGTATTTTTAAATGAAAATGTATATCTAAAATGAAATTAGTATCATACAAATTAGCTCATATATTAAGTATATTTCATGCTTAATTCTATAAAATCTACCCTTCATTTATGTGTCTTCATTTATAGAAATATGAACTTGTAGAATTATATAAAAAGTTATATATACATATCTATAAGATATATATGTGTATATTTATTTAGATATGTATATACTTAAAGTTATCAAAAATTTCTCCCCTGCAACCCTATGTAAACTAAACGTTAAATAGTAGAATTACCAGTTATAAAGTTAGATAAATCCTCACATTTTGTAATATATGTAGTTTGCAAATCTGTTATATCCATATTGAAATAAAACATGTAAGTTACGCATTCTTATATATATGTATACATACATACATACATACATACATACATACATACATACATATATATATATATATACACACACAAACACACACACACACACACACACACACACACACACACACACACACACACACACACACACACACACACAAATCAATTCTCCGCCCACGACAATAATCGAGACAAGCTAGCAGCAAGCGTCGATAGGCCATATCGAAGCGGAACTAGTCTACTAACCAATTCCAGTCATCCTGGATGACCAATTTTCTTCTAGAAGTGGGTAAAATTCAACCCTATTATTCTTGCTATGAAAATTTATAGACAAAACTTTTATCCAGATGAAAATATAGTAACCATAGAATATATACACATATCTCTCTCTGTGTGTGTTTATATATATATATATATATATATATATATGCCCGTGAGTAGATCTATCCTGGAATAAAAAGATATATGTATATGTTGATAGAAATTACAGATAGGTATTAAAAATGTAGATACCCTTAAAGAAATGTGTATTCATCTTTGTAAAAATAAATTCAAAAGGTTAAAAACCCCCAATAAATAGGAGATTTTGGAAAATACACCAGTAAATAAATTACAAAATATCAAACCCTAGGAGTCAGTAAAACATGAATAATGGAAGAATAGGCAGAGAAATCCCCCATTGCAGTCCTAGAGCTACCATATCCACCATAGTTTCTTCCCAAGCTCTCGTGCCTCCATTCTTGCCTTCCTTGTAACTCTACCTATGCAAATATAGGAACATTAGGGTTAGATTAGGAATAAAAAGATTATAAGAAAAATTAGGGCACAAAAGGGGAAACCTAGGATCAAGGGTGAGGATTAAATCAATCCTACGCCTCTGATTTAATCCTCATCCCTTAAGTGATGGGTGAGTGAATTTTAATAAATTTTGGGTAAAATTAACTAATAGATCCCTAGGAATTTTGTTAACGTGTATGGTGGAATTTAGGTTTCATGAGTAATTTAACTAATGTTAAATAACTAAAAGTGGTGCATGGGTATGTTAATAATTTACTTAATGGGAAATTAAAATATTAAAGGGTAAATGTGTATGGGTAATTAAATAAAGGGGGTGTCATAGGATTAATTTTATGCTAGGAAATTAATTAAAGTTAACTTAGGAGATATCATAAATTAATTTAAATAAATATTAGTGGGTGAAATTAACTAGTGGAGTTAGGAAATATTTTAATTAAAATTGGATTAAATTATTATAAGCTTAAGGAAGGAAGATAGATGGGATTTAAGTAGGGATAAATTAATTAAATTAATTTTAAGGGTAAATTAAACTGTAATAATATGGGAAATAAATTAATGACGATTAATGAAGGGGGATGGATTAAATAATTAAGCTTATGTTTTCCTTACAACTATAATTAATGAAATTGGAATTTAAGTAACATATTTAATTTAATCAAACAGATCTTCATTGTAATTTTATAGTTAAGTGTAGTGGTTTCGTGTGGGATGATGTGGCATAAAATGGGAGTGTCACACTTACCTCACTAATAACAAATTTTGCATGCTTTGTTGCTTGTTGTTTTGAATTCTTAACCTACTCAAATGCATTCATCACAACCATGTTGGTTGTAGTTGTTTTTATTTCTACATGATTTGATGATATTTTAAGACCTATAAGCTCTTTGACAAGAAAATACCTTTTTCCTAGAATGGATAATGAGTCCCACATATTCATGCTAACATGTTCTTTCTTCATATGATCAAAAATACTAAATGGAACATATCCTAACTTAAACTAAACTTTTGGGACAACAACATGCTCTTATACCTAAGGTGAAAGATAACTCTTAACAACATGGATATTACTATTTTCTTGAGCCTGAATAATAAGTTGATCGCTAGTTTTCTCATCCATAACCCTCTATCTTTACCTTGTTACTTTGAAACAAAAACTAACTTTTTCCTTCCCCAAAATTTATTGATTAAGAGCAACATGATGACTATCTTCAAAATTTACCATAGTTGCATCTCGCTACCCATGCATAAAATTTAGATCACCTTGTAATTCTAGAAATGCCTTGTCACACCGAGCTTGATAAAATACTTCCTCTTGAGTCATTTTTGGCATATGAAAACTTTTTTCTACAATGTCTAATGTTGTATTTGGCTCATTAGGCTACAAATTAGGATTTGGTGTCATGTTATTTTGCAAATGCACTGGAACCAATACTCTAAAAGTTAAAGGGCACATTAATATCAACATGTGCAAGTGGTTTTTCTCTTTGTAATAGCCCCTTGATCTAGATATGGAGGCCTATGACCTTGATTAGGAGTTTTATAATTGTTATAAGGTTGATATTGGTTCCGATAAGAAGGTTGATATGGTCTAATAGCTTAAAATTGTTGTCTTTTAGATGCACTACCTCATTTCAATTTTTTTGTAGTGTTGTTTTGAAATTATGTAGCTCATTAGGCTAAAGTGTGGGAGGTTGTGTTGGTTTTGGAAAAGGTGGAATAGGAGATAAGTCTAGAAAGATAAGCATAGAATGTCTAGGGGCCAATTTCCCATCTTGAATAAGGTTGTTTTATGTTCTTATTTCTATGTCAAAAGTAATAGGAAGTGTAGTATCACCCATTGACTGAACCATAAAAGAAATATCACTATTTAATGTTTTTAATTAGTACAATTAATAATGTTTAATAGATGGTTTAACGAATCACAACATCCTTTCCCAAGTTCCTATAAATCTCAAGTTGAATGTTTTCATCAATTCTTCAGGTGATCTTTTAATGGTTGTAAGCTACTCAATAAGTGATAAATGGTATAATTTTTTCACAAAATTTTACAAAGGGATTCACTCAACTGATCCCAAATAGTAATTGATCTTAATAAAAAAATTCTATACCATTGGATGGCTTGACCTTTAAAGGATGCAACAATCAATCTTAAAGAAAAATTTCATTAGTTACATTCTAGGTAGAACATATGATAACATTCTCTCTAATATACTCAATAGAAGTATTCTTATTTTCCCCACTTTGAAAAAGGGAGGAATTTTCAACATAAGGACTGGTATGTATTTAAAAACAAGTTGCAAAGGACTAGCACCCGTGAAGGTAACAAAAGGCTGATTTCTAGCATTGGATAGATAGGAATTTGAATGCAAAATTTCTAAGGTGGATTTGAAGTGCTAATCCTATTATATGGTGTAGTATTCCCAACCCTTCTTCCTCAAACATAATTAAGAGGTAATTAAAAATATTCATAAGGAATACCTCCTGATGATGACCTTGTGTTAACTTTAAGCATCGAACATGGAGAATTGTAAACAATTTCTCATAGCACCAACCAATATTCACTTATTAATGTTGATATCTCAAAACATTTGTCCAAAATTGTCTCTGTAGCAAGGAGTTAATATTGGATGAGTAGTTCCTAGATGATTGCAAATCTTAAATCTGCATTTATGTATTCTTGAATGATGGTAACTATTGCAAAAATCATATTATGTTGCATATTGGGAGAAAAGTAATTATTAGGAATAACCAATTCAAAATAGTTCCTTCCTTTGAATGTTTGAATATAATGCCAATATCTTATATGTTATCAGACCGGGTATGCCAAAAATTGTTGTCACTTTGAAGAGCATTCTGAGTGAAGAAGTGAAATAAACTCTTCTCTTCATTTGATACAATGGGAACTTCTTAGAGCATGCATGACTCAGATTGAAAAGAACCATCGAGTGGACTAGTTCCCTAGATTAATTAATTAAACTAGTTCTCTAGTGGGGGTTGAGAGAGATAAAAAATATTTTTTTGAAAAAGCATGTAAAATAGGTGATACACCAATGTGTTGGAGACTTATGACTACACAAAACACACTTACTAACTACTAAAGACTTGAAAATAATCACTTCATCTATTTTTTGATTAACCTCTACACTTCACAAAAGGAATTAATAAGCTCTTAGAAAACACAAACTTAATGGAAAACATGTAAAATAGGTGATACACCAATGTGTTGGAGACCTATGAATGCACAAAAACACTTACTGAATGCTAAAGTTCTAAAAATAATCACTTCATCTATTGTTTGATTAACTTCTACACTTTACAAAAGGCATTAATAAGTTGTTGGAAAAGGATAGGATGGAAAATTTAAAGTCTATTCCACTTCCAAAACCTAGTGAAAAATCTAACATGCACTTGAAATGATATGTAAAAGCTGTAAAACTACTTAATGGAGGTGTTTGAAACTCATGAGCATGCAAAGGAAAGAAATCATTCACTAAAACATACCCATAAACTTGTTGTAACACACTTCAAAAAAAGTTGCAAATGGTGGAAAATCTGTCTTTTATGTCTTCAACAAGGTGCTATAGTATAGAAATATGCATATCATAGAAATGAAAGATGATAATCCCCCTTTTTCTTGAAAAGAAAGGGTACATATAACAAAATGGATGAGTTGGTCCTCAACTCACTCTCCAAAAATAGGTTTCTTACATCGGTTCAACTGCTATTAGATAATTGGAGACAAATCAAAGGTTAGCCAATTTTACCTTCACATGCATAAATCAACCCTTTTTGTAAACAAATATAAAAATCTAATGATAACCTTAATTAAAATATGCATGATGTGTACATGAATAATAATTACAATTAAAAACATGGAAAATTCACACCCATGGCATTTGGAAAAAAGGTAAGAAAACTAACCATGGTCAATTTTTACTTGGGTCAACCCTTTTGGAATAAGGGTTAAAACCATAAAATATACCACTGTTAACTTTGCATTGGTTTGTGGTGGTTGCTATAGAAGGAAAACTCTACCAAATTTTTCTCTTGCACCATGATCAAGCTCCTGGATACTTTGGTTTTTTCTGCCCTTGTGTTTTCAAAGTAGATATTCTTTCGAGCCATGAATCTATATTAGCTCGTTGAGTATTATTTCTTGGCTCATAATTTACTTAGATAAATTTCTATATTTATGTGGTGTGGGCTTGTTGGATCTAGGTTTTTGTTCTGTATGCATTGTGTTTGAATTTTTGCTCACTGTGTATTGAATTAACTCCCTTGAGCTTTGGTTTCAATGATCAGTGTCAGGTTTTACTTGATTTTGGTCAAGATATGAATTTTGATTTTCCTTGACATTAAACATTCCTAGCTTGGTGGTGATTTATTTTGGGTTTTCTCAACCTAGGTCGAGCTCGACCATGAATGGATATATCGATCTTTGTTTTGGATGAGTCACCGTGAATGTCTAAGAATATTGGTTACATTATTGAATTCAATTTACTTTGTCAACTTTCCATGTTTCCTTTTCCTCACCATTTGAGATGTGTGCAATGGGATATAACTTTTATTTGTTGGGCTAACCCTTGTTCCTATTTACTTTTAAATCGTTATTGGCTTGGTTGTGGTTTTGTTGACCTACTTATCATGTAATGTGTTGTGGTTTAAATGTAGCTTAGCTAAATGCTTTTAGCCAGCTCACCAATCAAAAATACCCAACTCAATTGGTTCAATGCATTGTCATTTTTTTGGGAATGAGTTGAGCTTGAAAGCTGTTGAGTTGTGTTTTCTTTTGCTTAGTCTATCATCTCCACCACCTACTATGGAGTTCATTGTAGTTTCGTGATTTTTAAGTTGCATGCATCATTTTGACCCATCTTTTCCAGATTTCTCATTTTTATTACAACCTTCGGATGGGTTTGTTGTTGTTTTCTAGCTCTATGTGTATTTTTCTATCCTCATCTCATCATGCTTGTCTCTACCAGCTTGGTCACTTTCTTAACGGGTTAGGCTCGCCGCTTTTAGTTTTACCTTGCCCTTGATATTCACATAGCTCACCATGATCTCCACATATAACCCTATCATTGATAGCTCATTGTGATGCATTTAGATCAGCTATGAGAGCCTTAACTAGCTTTCCAATCGAGAGAAATGAAAAAATGTTTCTTCATTTGATTAGGTGTTTAGAAATATGGGGATTTTAGAAACACAATTTGTTTTGAAATAGACAGTTGACGCTTTACATCTTGCATGAAAATAAAAACTATGTTATATTCTAAAACCACATTTATAGAATTTTTAGTTTTGGGGTTGTTATGGTTTCTCTGTAGCATTTAACTTTATTATTTAGATAAAGGATTTCACCTAGATTTGGATATGATGGTTGTAGGTTGTCTTTTGTGTAAAATACTCCATTTTCGGATATGAAATGTTTACAATGATATGAACCTATTCTTAAGTTTGTCTTCATTTAAAATGTATAAACGAACTATATTTCTTGTCTTGGTAGCTTCTTTTAAAGATCTTGTAGTGCCCACTTCCCTTTGACACCTTTTTAATACTAATCATGATACTACTAATTATATTATGGACATGATTATGGACTTTATTATAGTATAATGTTAAATGTTAGATCATGGATTATTGTTGACTTGATTCAGTTATGATGCATGATGATTATTAGAGACATTTTATATATTGATGATGATATACTATTTGACATGGTTATATTATGGATGTTGTTTGAGACTTGTGATATTTGGATATTTTGAGTATTCCTAGAAATGGAATTTTTGGATGATGATATAGTTGTTGATAAAGCGATAAATGATATTGTTAGATTGCTTTAATGTTGTTGTGATTCATACATTTAAATGATTTTGGGAATTATATTTATATTATTTTTGATGTTCAGATATAACCATGAGGCCGAAGGAGGTATTTGTGTTTTACAGTTAAAATATCACAACAAACATCGGGGGATTAGAGACCAAACACATTGGAATTCTAAATGAATTCAATAAGGTCACCATGGTAACTAGTATTTGTATGTGTGTGTTAGGGATTCCCATGGGGGATCACATTTAAATCTGACCAAGGGTTTATGTGTATTTATTTATTTGACCCTTTTGTTTAATGTTTCATGTGTTTATTTTGTGATGCATTTGCCCCTTTCTTTATTTATTAAATAGTGTATTAATATTGTGGGTAAGTATGCTGTTAATATTAATTAATTAAAAGATATCATGACAAAGTAATTAATATAGTTGTTCGCCTTTTATTAAAGTGTTGTAAGAGATTTGTAAGTGATGTGTAATTTAAATTTTGAAATATGTGAAAAATGGAAATTAGAGATGTATTTTAGTTTTTGAATAGTTAAATTGAATCAACTAAATGTATTAGATTAGTATTGGAACATATTATAATACTTGGAAGAAGAAAATGGCAAATAAACCCTTTAAAAATTTGATACTGTCTTGTATTTTGAAACGAGCAATTATGTAATCCAAAAAAAGAATCCAATTAGACAAAAATACTTAAAGGAAATCTTTCGAACCGAGTTCAAATTTTTCACAGTTGTTTTACCGTCAAAATTGTAAATTTTGAATTAGAATTCAATAAAATAGATCTACCTCACAAAATTATCCTAATTCCACCTAAGAATGATTCTCCATGTCTATTTGACATGTTGAGAGAGGAAGAAGATCAAATTGGGAAAATCTCACAAGTTAAAATTTACCAGTTTTTACTGTTAAAGAATGCAAATAGTTTTCTTGAAATTGACCCCTTAAACCTTATCAAAATAAAATATTAATGATCCATGATAAAGAGGACATTGAGAGATTTCTAGAAAGTCTTCATTTCCCTTATGAAAATATTTTGAGCTCTCTATCAAAAGTTATGGCCTTATGAAGTTTTTCTTCACTTGGCATCCAAAAAAATGTTTTGGGAAAAATTTCCTTGGCGGGCCTGAATTTTTCCCTTGGAGATTCGAAAATTTTTGGGAAAATTTTCTAAACTTTCCCTGTCGCCTCACCAATCCACAATTAATCAGGTGATGCCACATGGCATCTCGAGGCAACAACAGAGGAGCGAGTCCCTTTTTTTCCTTTTTATGTTTCATAATTTTTTGGAAAATTTTATGAATTTTCCCGCACCCCACCAGCCCATATCTAATCAGGAGCAGTCACGTGGCATCACGAGGTGTCAGTGGAGGCATGGATGAATGTTATCCTCTTATTCCTTTGGGGCGTTAAACAAATTTTCTCCCCGACGCCCTGCTTTCCCCATGTTGGCTTAGGAGATGCCACGTGTCCTTTGCGGAATCGCGGGAGCGTGGGTGTAAAGTTGGCTTTTCACCCCACACAGGAAATTTTTTCCAAAATATCTCCCACCATCCTGCAGACCCACCCTTGGGGAAAATTTTCACCCCACAGGCCCGCAGCCCGTTCTGGGGAAAGTTTTCACCCCAAGGCCCATGGACCCATAGCTTGAAAAATATGAGGAGTTAGGAGGAATTTTTATTTCACTGGAAAGGTGAGGAAATTTCCTATCCAATGGGAATGATTTAGGAAATTTTGAATGTATTAATTTTGAAAAAAACAAGGTTGAATATTTAAGCCTGTTAGATAATGGGTATGGTGGGGAATTACCCTCACGAACCTAATTGAACCTTCTAACCCTAAATTTTGGACCCTATGACCTCTAATATTTGTTAATAAAAGAAAAGTATATTCTAGTGGATTAGAGTTGTTCTAGAACACTGTTAATGACAATTGTTGTCTTATAACCCCATTGTTTGATTCTTTTAATAAAAAATAATTATTCCATAATTTTCCTAACTAATCCTAGGTTGTTCTTGGGTCTCACGTGGTTTGTTTTAGCGGGCACCACACTTGGTATCAGAGAAAGGTTCAAAAGCTTGGGCCATTGCACACACTAGAAAATTTGAGACATGAACCTTAAACCTAACACACTTTTAAATCTAGAAAACAACTTAGTTTAGAAATTACATATTTTAGTAAACATGGAAATTGAATAAAACTTAGAAAGATGAACTAACTCTCGCCTTGGTCTATGTAGGAGGCACAAATGGGACGAGGGATATTTTCACATAGACCTAGACTTACCACCACTAGATCATATTGTAGCATCTATCCTACCCCATATTTTGAGACTCTTCAGGATGTTAATGTTGCTCTACGTGGAGGATCAGTAGGAGGACATGCAGCCAGACATGATAGAGTCCCTTCCATTGAGGGTCATGTATCTCCTTGACCCAGCGAGGAGCATGGAGGAGAGAAATCCCATGCAGAGTCAGCCAGAGCTGAGTCACCATAGAGGGAACAAGGTGACCGAGTTTTAGGACATAGAGAGAGGTCTTGGAGTCCTAGGCTTAGGGATGAGCATACAAAGAGGCCTAGAGGCTGTCAGACCACAGCTGTAGATCACATTAGGGAGATCCTGAAGCTTTAGCCATCCCATTATTCTGGTGATATAGGTAGATTTTAGGCATAGGCCTTATTGATGAGCTTGAGCGGATGCTTTAAGCTATGTCCTTATTCTAGCAACATGAAATCTCATGTTGCGATCCATCTACTGAAGGATGGAGATGGTGCCTAGTGGCGGATAGAAGATCAAAAGCTCCATGTTGATTATGAGAAAGTTACCTGGGAGCTCTTTGAGGAGTGTTTCTGGAGTAGATATCTGTCACGAAGGTTCATACAATAGTGGATATATGAGTTCCATGAGCTCTAACATGCATCTCTTACAGTGGCTGAGTATGAGAGTAGATTTCTAGATCTACTCCAGTATGTTGATTACATGCAGAATGAGCAAGTGCAGATCCATAGGTTCATCCAAGCTTGAATCTAGACATTGGAGGTGCAATGTGGATCCATTGTCCACAGACATTAGCTGAGGCCGTCGAGAAGGCCTATATAACAAAGGACACTCGGGGAAATACCCAACAGGCTAGAGATCGAGTCGGGAGCCACATACAGTAGATGCAAGATAGCAAATCGAGGGGGTCAGTACCTCTTCCTTGTGGTGGATAGGGTTCAACATGGTCATCTCTTAGACCACAATAGTAGTCCCACCCACCTTATAGACCTCCATAGAGATTTGATGCATAGAGAGGTCGAGTATGGGGCCTCCTCCTAGGGGTCCCATCAGGACACAGGGTACTCAAAGAGCTCACTCGGAAGGAGCTTGCAATAGATACCTCGGTAGACCACAACCAGATCATCGGGATCCACACCACGGACCTCCGAGTATCGGGAGGACCTTAAACAGGGGAGAGGATCAAGCGGGTGTTTTGGTTATGGTGTTACTAGATATTTTGGAGAGACTTCCCACATAAGCATAATAATAAGGGTAAGACACGGATCTACGAGCCTACTATTGGTGATATGAGGTGTACAGTCATAGGATGTATGCAACAATGAGAAGCTGCCAGGGAAGAGCATCAAAGTACAATTATTTGAGACTATAGGTAACATTAGTGGTATTCCTACCTCTCTAATGCAGTGTGATTCTGGTTCTTCTGATTCTTTTATTACACCATCTTTAGTAGAGTGATGTAGGCTCGTGGTAGTTAGGCAGGGTTATAGTTGGGATGTTGAGATGGCTTCTAGAGCCAAGATCTCTGTAGAATCCTTAGTTAAGGAGTGTGTGGCAGATTTGGGACATTTCACCACTACCTCGGATCTTCGTATCCTTCCTTTGGGCTCATATGGAGTCATCTTGGGTATGGATTGATTGTCTACACACAGGTATAGGGTATGGTATGGAGTCATCTTGGGTATGGATGGATTGATTTGGGAGTTGATTCAGTGATTTCAGGGGTCAGGGGACCAGATTTTATATACACCATCTCTACTATCCATCTTAAGCAAAGTGTGTGCTGACGGGGTTGTTAGTTGTATGCTATTACGATCGGTGTGAGATCGAGGATGGGTTTAGTGGACCATTGCTAGATGATCACCCCATTTTGAGAGAGTTTGTGGATGTCTTTCTAGGGGAGCTATCGGGTTACCACAACCACGTGAGATTGCTTTTCACATAGATCTAGTTCCAGGAGTAGAGCCTATCTCATGAGCACCTTATCAGATGACCACACCAGAGCTCTTTGAGATTAAGTTATAGCTTGAGGGCCTTTTGGAGAAAGGAATTATCCATATTAGTGTATCCCTGGGGGTGCACTTGTGATATTTGTAAAGAAGGATGGATCCTTGCTGTTTTGTATTGATTACCACTAAACAAAGTAACGATCAAGAATCTTTATCCCCTTCCCTGATTGATGTTTTGTTTGATCGAGTGAAGGGAGCCACAAATTTCTCTAAGATAGACCTTAAGTTAGGTTACCATGAGCTAAGGATTTTGGAGGCGGAGACATTCATAAGATCGCGTTCTCAGTATGAGATATGGCCACTATGAGTTTATAGTGGTACCTTTTGGTTTGACGAATTCCCCCGCAATGTTTATGAGTTTGATGAATAGAGTATTTAGGACCTTCTTAGATCAATTCATGCTTATCTTCCATGATGAAATTTTTATTTACTCATGTACGCGTGAAGATCATGAGGGGCACCCTCACCGAGTGCTTAGTGTATTCGGGAGCGGTAGCTTTACGGGAACTTAGAGAAGTGTGTATTCTTTGATTGAGGTGTAGTATTTGAGTCATATCATTTACGGGGAAGGTATCATTGTCAATCCTTCCAAGATTAGAGCTATTATGGATTGAACAATGCCCACTACTATGGTCGAGGTGCGTAAATTCATGGGATTAGTAGGTTACTACTAGAGATTTCTTTAGGACTTCTCTCAAATTACACACCCCATCACTTCCCTTGAGGAAAGGGAAGAAGTTTATATGGTCGGACATGTGCAAGTAGGCCTTGAATACACTGAAGGAATGCCTCACTACAACACCTATCCTTGTTGTATCTTGAATCCATGGGTGATTTTTTTGTTTGCACAGAGGCTTCTTTAGTAGGGCTTGGAGGCGTGTTGATGCGGGAGGGTAGAGTAGTGGATTTTTAATCTCGTAAACTCAAAGATTCACACTCAAGATAGATCACTGAGTCTTTGCCACCTTTCACATAGCCCAATCTCAATGCTCATCGGGCGTTGGATGGAGTTGTTTTGTGTGTATGATATGGAGATAGAGCATGTGAAGGGGAAGGAGAATGTGATGGTAGATACTTTCAGAGACGGAGACATGTGGCTATGGCCACCTTAGTGACCACAAATTTGTGGAGTAGGATTTTTTAGCAGCTTCCTCTTAACAACTTCTACCATAAAAAGAATGATAACTAGATCATGCCAAGCCAAGAACATAGATGCTAATCAAACATCACGTTCAATAAGATGAAAGAAATTGCTAGAATAACTTTACATAAACCTTTGCAGAACAAATGAGCAATAATATCATATATTATTATGGAACTCATTCTCATTATATTTCATTGAGTTCCATAATAATATATGATATTGTTGCTCATTTTTTGGAAAGGTTTATGTAAATTTATTATTCATTTTACATTTTACACCAAGTCATATGTAGGCATCTTCTTCATCCATCTGTGTTGATTTGGGGTGGATATCTAATCACTCGTGGTGGCGACATAGGCATTCGTTGAGAGGACTTTACTGAGACATGGCTCTTCCACCATTCGAGTCTCTTGCTCCACTTTCTATACCTTCTACATTGTGATGCTTCTTGTTTTGAGAATTTTTTTGTAGTAGGTGTAGTGTATCTCTCTTGTTTGTTGAGAGATTTTGTATATGTATTTTCGACACTTTTGGCATGTTGAAAGCCTCTCTTGTGGGGGAGCTATTCGGTGGAGCCGGTGTTAGTTTGTCGGTGTTAGAGTAGTTATCTTGACAACTCATACAGATTTGTAGTTCCACTCCGCCCATTTAGCAAGTATGGGAGGGTGTGGTGTTGATCTTGCTTCTTCGGGTTTCATGTCCTTGCCTTGTTAGCTTGGATTTTCTTGGATCGTGACACTCTAGATTTTGTGTCCTTGCCTTGTTACTTTGGTTTTATTCTTGGATAGTGGCACACGTATTTGTAGTAGTTGATCGAATTATGTTTGGTATTTTTTTACACTTTCGACATCACTCCATTAACAGTCTCCTTGTATGGAGCTATTCTAGTGAAACCCAGTGTCAGTTATTTTTGAGTTTTGTGATTGAGTAGTGGATTGAACATAGTGCACACAAAAATTCTTGACATTGTCATTTGAGTTTTTGAGTGAGCTTCTTGGGATGCCTTGGAGTGGGTCTTTACTCTCTTTACTTTGTTATTCTTGGTTTTGGGTACCTTGCGGTGTCTATTTTTCCCAGTTATTGTACATGAGTACCTTATCGAGCCTAGTTGCAGGACTCATACGTGGACATGCCACATCTATTTTTTCCCCTAGCTTCACTTGGGGGTGGTAGAGTAGGTATTTACCTTAGCTCATGTTCACCTAGGTACTTTATTTACCTTTATTGTATTTATCCTCACCCACTTATGTGTGTGGATATTTCTTTTATCTTATTTAGATATTAGGAGATATTATCTAGTTATTAGGTATAGTTCTTTCCTTGATCTATGGTATTGACTAGATCCTTGATGTCTAGTTCTCTCCTAAAACTATGGTCTTGACTAGTTCTTTGATGACTAGTTATTTCCTTGATTTATGGCTTGATCTATGACCTTGAATGGTTCTTAGATTGTTATTCCTTACCTATTTAAGCAAGGCCCATTCTCAATGTATTGCATTGAGCTCCATAATAATATATGATATTGCTGCTCATTTGTTTGCAAAGGTTTATGTAAAGTTATTGTAGCGAATTACTTTCATCTTACTGATCGTGATGTTTGATTATCATCTCTGTTTTTGACTTGGCACAATCTGGTTATCGTTCCTTTCATGGTATCGAGTGAGAGATTGTTGTTGACATCTTTCTATAAGTTTTATTTTGCAAATAAATTATTTACGTATTCATATATTTGGGATTTGGTCATATTTTATTTTTTCGTGCATTTCTATGGAAAAAAAAGGCTTCCATTGGATCCGGAAGGCGTGAAAACCCTAAGATTGACTGTAAACTTGGCCAATTCACGAGGTAGTCATTTTTGTGTTTTTTTAAATTTTGCAGAGAAACACATAGGTGTGCATCAGAGTTCAAGCCAAGAAAAAAACTGCGTTTTTTTTTCTCTGTTGCAGCGTATCTATCTCGATTTGTACATAGGACGTTTTGGATATTTCCTTTTTGGTAGGGGTCCACGGATCTTTGTGCATGTTTTTACTATTTTGGGAAAAGCCACAGTTGCTATTTTCAAGATAGCAAAGGTCACTGTATACACAGTCCAAAAATAGTACTTTTTACCGGAAGATGCAATTGGATGTGACATTCTCGAAAACATGCGACACACCCCAGAATAGTAAGTTGTGCAAACACCCATTAAAATCCTTATCCCTTGGTCATATGAGAGCTTAAAGTTTGTGATTTCTACTAGTCGGTGCCTAACTTCAGCCCCCTTTAATTTTATTTTTGTGGTGAAGGAAACAATAATTTATTGTGCTTTAGTGGCAACTAAAATAAATAATAGAGCAAACTATTACAAAGTTTGTAACTTTTGATTGGTAACTCGGTTTTGAGTGCCATTTTTTGTGAAAGTGCTTGTTTTTTCGTGCTCTTTCCATTGGAAATATTTAGTTTGAGACTTGCACTATAATTATATAGTATCAAATATGGATGAGTGTTATAATTAATTATGGATGCAATTTGGTGAGCCCGATGTCCTAAACTTTTTGGAGTTGCAATTCGTACCTATCATGGATTCGAGAATGATATGTTTTTCTATGAAGTGTGTGGACTTCAAGAGGATATTGTAAAATTTTTGGAAGAAAATAGATCGCTCAAGAAGTGAAATTTTCTTCTACAATCACTTATTCACGATAAGGATACAATAATACACTCCCTATAGAACAAACTTGCTAGCCTACAACATCACCAACATGTAGACAACCACAACCATGCTCCTAGTCCACTTGCGGCTATTGCTCCTGAACCCACTGACATTGATCTATCAGTCTTTGAGTCTGTTCCTGCTCTTAATGCTCATACACCTATGAAGCTTGTTACTACATGCTCTTCCACAACTGTGCCTATTATAATACCACATGTTGTGTATCCTATTTCTGCTCAGTTGCATGGCTTTTTTGAGAAGCATACTATTGCATTCAGTTCTTGCATGCTCCGTTTGATGGGTCTCACTAGCAGAGTCATTGATAGACATTCACATGGTATTGTTTCCTCTATTCCACATGTTAAGTGGAATTCTCATCATGACATTGGTTTTCGAGCATATACTTCATCGAGATCAAACATTTACAGAGCTCCATTTTTTGTTCGCTCGACTCTTTCTAAGGATCCTGAGAAACACATGTGTTATACACCTTCACTCAAGATTGAAAAACATGAGATTTCAGCTATCAGACATGATCAACTTGATACACATTCTGATGTTCTTTTGCATGCACCCATTGTGCATTTTGCACCAAGTCATATGCAGGCATCTTCTTCATCCATCCATGTTGATTTGGGGTGGATATCGATCACTCGTGGCAGAGACATAGGCATTCATTAAGAGGACTCTATAGGCATGGCTCCTCCACCATTCGGCCTCTTGCTCCACTTTCTATACCTTCTGCATTGTGATGCTTCTTGTTTTGATCATTTTTTTAGCAAGTGTAGTGTATCTCTCTTGTTTGTTGAGAGATTTTGTATCTTTATTTTTGACACTTTTGGCATGTTGATAGTATCTCTTATGGGGGATCTATTCTGGTACATTCTAGTGTTAGTTTATTAGTATTTGAGCAGTTGTTTTGGGAAACTCATACATATTTATAGCATCAATCTACCCATTCAAGTATGGGAGGGTGTGGTGTTGATCCTGCTTCTTCAAGTTTTATGTCCTTGCCTTGTTACCTTGGCTTTTCTTGGATCGTGACACTCTGGATTTTGTGTCCTTGCCTTGTTGCTTTGGTTTTGTTCTTGGATCATGGCACACCTATTTGCAGTAGTTAATTAGATTATGTTTGGTGTTTCTTTTTTGCACGTTCAACATCACTCTGTTTGTGATCTCTTTGTATGGAGCTATTCTGGTGAAACCTAGTGTCAGTTATTTTTGAGTTTTGTGATTGAGCAATGGATTCAAAACATAATGCACACCAAACTTATTCAACATTGTACGAGTTTTTTGAGCCAAGCTTCTTGGGATGCCTTGGAGTGGGTCTTTACTTTATTATTCTTGGTTTTGGGTACCTTGTGGTGTCCCTTTTTTCCCGATTATTGTACATGAGTACCTCATGAGGCCTAGTTGTCGAGACTCATTCTATGGACATGCCACATCTATTTTGGCCCCTAGCTTCACTTGAGGGGGGGTGTTGGAGTAGGTATTTACCTTAGCTCATGTTCACTTAGGTACTTTATTTACCTTCATTGCATTTATCCTCACCCACTTATGTGTGTGGATATTTCTTTTATCTTATTTAGATATTAGGAGATATTATCTAATTGTTAGGTATAGTTATTTCCTTGATCTATGGTATTGACTAGATCCTTGATGTCTAGTTCTCTCCTAAATCTATGGTCTTGATTAGTTCTTTGATGACTAGTTATTTTCTTGATTTATGGCTTGATCTACAACCTTGGTGGTTCTTAGATTGTTATTCCTTACCTATTTAAGCAAGGCCCATTCTCAATGTATTGCATTGCGTTCCATAATAATATATGATATTGTTGCTCATTTGTTTGCAAAGGTTTATGTGAAGTTATCGGCAAATTAATTTCATCTTATTGATCGTGATGTTTGATTAACATCGTGTTGTTGGCTTGGCATGATCTGCTATTTGTTCCTTTCACAACTTAGTGAGCATAAATTTGTGGAGTAGGATTCTTCAAAGACATCATCTTAACAACTTCTACATTTTAGTTCGAGAAGAGATCTAGTCTTAGAGACCCTTCGAGGGGAAGTTTGATGGTTTTTCCTTAGAGGCGAGATGGTCTTCTCGGGCATAGAGGCCAGATTTATGTTCCCAGATATGGAGGCTTGAGGCAGGACATCTTGGCAGAGGCACATCGTGAACCCTATTCAGCCCACCCCGGGGTGAAGAAGATGCACGCCACCTTGAGACAGTTGTATCATTTGAGAGGACTTTATAGGAACATGGCCTAGTTCATGTCACGATGTCTAGAGTGCAAGAAAGTAAAGGCTGAGCATTAACATCCAGTTGGCCTTCTCTTTCCTCATGCTATACTGGAGTGGAAATGGGACACCATTTCCATGGACTTCATTGTTGGGCTACCAATGTCGAGATATCACCACGATGCCATCATGGTCACGGTTGATAAATTGACAAAAGTGGCTCACTTTTTCTCGGTGAAGACCACTTATACACTAGTGTAGTGGCATGGGTATATATCTGGATGAGATTGTCGGAGTTACAGGGATTCCATGGAAGATCATTAGTGACCGCGATTCTTTGTACAACTCCCATTTTTTTACTACCATGCGGTATGCCTTTGGGAAAAAGATCAATTTCAGTACAACATATCACCCCGAGATAGATGTACTTGGAACTCCCTTGAGTAGGTGAATCAGATTTTAGAAGACATGCTTAGGATGTATGTGATGGATCAGCAATCTAGATGGGAGGAGTACCTGTACTTGGTGGAGTTTGCCTACAATAATAGTTTTCAGATTTCTATAGGCATGACTCCTTTTTAGGATTTGTATGGTAGAGAGTGCAAGACACCTCTTAAATAGGACAGAGGCTAGAGGATAGGATTTCTCTTGGACTAACTTTGTTGCAGGACATGGAGCAAAAGTAGGTGGTTTTGATCGGAGACAGAGACTACGGGAGGTACATGATAGGCGTAAGAAGTATGCAGATCAGCATAGGACCAACCATAGTTTTGATGTGGGCATTAAGGTGTTCCTTCGGTTTAGGCCACATAAGAGTCCCATCCATTATAGAAAAGGTTCTAAGTTAGCTTCTAGATTCATGGGTCCTTTTGAGATCTTGGAGTGTATCACCCCTTTGGCCTACCCTCTAGCATTGCAACCTAGCTTGTCTCGCGTACATGATATGTTTCATGTTTCAATTCTTAGGAGATAGGTTACAGATCTTTCTCATGTGCTAGATTAGACCTCATTGCGGCTGCAGGATCGGTAAGGTGATGGTGGAGCCCATTCGCATCCTAGATTGTAGGACCCTAGGCCTTTGAGGCAGAGAGGTTTCTCGAGGTTTGGGTGTAGTGGGACATATATTATGAGGCTGCACTACATAGGTGAATGCTACTTTGCTACGAGTTCAATTTCCAAATCTGTTCTAGTTAATTCTAGGAGGAATTCGAGTCTAAGGGGAGGGAGTGTAGTGCCCACTTCCCTTTGACACCTTTTGATACTAATCATGATACTTCTAATTATATTATGGACATGATTATGGACTTTATAATAGTATACTGTTATATGTTAGATCATGGACTATTATTGGCTTGATCTAGTTATGATGCATGATGATTATTAGAGACATTTTATATGTTGATGATGATATATTGTTTGACATGGTTATATTATGGATGTTGTGCGGACTTGTGATATTTGGATATTGTTAGTAGACCTAGAAATGGAGATTATTGGATGATGATATAGTTGTTGATAAAACGATAAATGATATTGTTAGATTGCTTTGATGTTGTTGTGATTCATACATTTAAATGAATTTGGGAATTGTATTTATATTATTTTGGATGTTTTGATATGGCCATGAGGTCGAAGGAGGTATTTGTGTTTTGCAGGTTAAAATATCACACCAAACATCGGGGGATTGGAGACCAACCACATTGGAATTCTAAATGAATTCAACAAGGTCACCATGGCAACTAGTATTTGTTTGTGCATGTTTGTGTGTGTGTTAGGGATTTCCATGGGGGGATCACCTTTAAATGTGACCAAGGGGTTATGTGTATTTATTTATTTGACCCTTTTGTTTAATGTTGCATGTGTTTATTTTGTGATGCATTTGCCCCTTTCTTTATTTATTAAATGTTGTATTAATATTGTGGGTAAGCATGTTGTTAATATTAATTAATTAAAAGATATCATGAGAAAGTAATTAATAGAGTTGTTGGCCTTGTATTAAAGTGTTGTAAGAGATGTGTAATTTAAATTTTGAGTGTGAAACACTCCACCTTCTTGAAAATTCGAAATTGTATTTGGAGGCTAATTTTAGAGGCTTGTGGGACAAGTTAAACTTGTCCCATACCTCTTAAATTTAATTACCAACCATGCCTACGGTTGGAGAGTTGAGACTAAACTTTTATAATGCTTTTTAGAAGGTAAATTGTAGGTTTTAATTACACTTTTCTTACATGATTTAATTTCAGTCCTTTGGGGTGTGGGTTAGATTTGAGTATATAAGTAAATTGTCATATTTTTCACCCACTTGTTTATTATGCATTGGAGAATGAAGTTGACTTTGGGGGTTGGAATTGAGGATGTGTGATGTGACATCCTACATGGACCCACCTCATCCTCTTCCCTTCCCTCTTCTATAAAATTTGAATTCCTTGCCTTGTTTTGGGTTGCTTCACTTTGGAGGCTTCATTCTTGGGTGAATT